>CM063511.1:23393840-23406340 GCA_032207245.1 Pardosa pseudoannulata
CCCCGGAAAATTATCAAAATCGGTCAAAAATTTTCGGACCCCGGAAAATTTTCCGAAGTCGGACCAAAATTTTTTCGACCCCGGAAAATTTTCAAAATCGGTCAAAAATTTTCGGACCCCGGAAAATTTTCCGAAATCGGACCAAAATTTTTTCGACCCCGGAAAATTTTCAAAATCGGTCAAAAATTTTCGGACCACGGAAAATTTTCCGAAGTCGGACCAAAATTTTTTCGACCCCGGAAAATTTTCAAAATCGGTCAAAAATTTTCGGACCCCGGAAAATTTTCCGAAGTCGGACCAAAATTTTTTCGACCCCGGAAAATTTTCAAAATCGTTCAAAAATTTTCGGACCCCGGAAAATTTTCCGAAGTCGGACCAAAATTTTTTCGACCCGGAAAATTTTCAAAATCGGTCAAAAATTTTCGGACCCCGGAAAATTTTCCGAAGTCGGACCAAAATTTTTTCGACCCCGGAAAATTTTCAAAATCGGTCAAAAATTTTCGGACCCCAAAAAATTTTCCGAAGTCGGACCAAAATTTTTTCGATCCCGGAAAATTTTCAAAATCGGTCAAAAATTTTCGGACCCCGGAAAATTTTCCGAATTCGGAACAAAATTTTTTCGACCCAGGAAAATTTTCAAAATCGGTCAAAAATTTTTTGAACCCCGGAAAATTTCCAAAATCGGTCAAAAATTTTCGGACCCCGGAAAATTTTCCGAAATCGGACCAAAATTTTTTCGACCCCGGAAAATTTTCAAAATCGGTCAAAAATTTTCGGACCCCGGAAAATTTTCCGAAGTCGGACCAAAATTTTTTCGACCCCGGAAAATTTTCAAAATCGGTCAAAAATTTTCGGACCCCGGAAAATTTTCCGAAATCGGACCAAAATTTTTTCGACCCCGGAAAATTTTAAAAATCGGTCAAAAATTTTCGGACCCCGGAAAATTTTCCGAAATCGGACCAAAATTTTTCGACCCCGGAAAATTTTCAAAATCGGTCAAAAATTTTCGGACCCCGGAAAATTTTCCGAAGTCGGACCAAAATTTTTTCGACCCCGGAAAATTTTAAAAATCGGTCAAAAATTTTCGGACCCCGGAAAATTTTCCGAAGTCGGACCAAAATTTTTTCGACCCCGGAAAATTTTCAAAATCGGTCAAAAATTTTCGGACCCCGGAAAATTTTCCGAAGTCGGACCAAAATTTTTTCGACCCCGGAAAATTTTTAAAATCGGTCAAAAATTTTCGGACCCCGGAAAATTTTCCGAAGTCGGACCAAAATTTTTTCGACCCCGGAAAATTTTCAAAATCGGTCAAAAATTTTCGGACCCCGGAAAATTTTCCGAAGTCGGACCAAAATTTTTTCGACCCCGGAAAATTTTCAAAATCGGTCAAAAATTTTTTCGACCCCGGAAAATTTTCAAAATCGGTCAAAAATTTTCGGACCCCGGAAAATTTTCCGAAGTCGGACCAAAATTTTTTCGACCCCGGAAAATTTTAAAAATCGGTCAAAAATTTTCGGACCCCGGAAAATTTTCCGAAGTCGGACCAAAATTTTTTCGACCCCGGAAAATTTTCAAAATCGGTCAAAAATTTTCGGACCCCGGAAAATTTTCCGAAGTCGGACCAAAATTTTTTCGACCCCGGAAAATTTTCAAAATCGGTCAAAAATTTTCGGACCCCGGAAAATTTTCCGAACTCGGAAAAAAATTTTTTCGACCCCGGAAAATTTTCAAAATCGGTCAAAAATTTTCGGACCCCGGAAAATTTTCCGAAGTCGGACCAAAATTTTTTCGACCCCGGAAAATTTTCCGAAATCGGTCAAAAATTTTCGGACCCCGGAAAATTTTCAAAATCGGTCAAAAATTTTCGGACCCCGGAAAATTTTCCGAAATCGGACCAAAATTTTTTCGACCCCGGAAAATTTTCAAAATCGGTCAAAAATTTTCGGACCCCGGAAAATTTTCCGAAGTCGGACCAAAATTTTTTCGACCCCGGAAAATTTTCAAAATCGGTCAAAAATTTTCGGACCCCGGAAAATTTTCCGAAGTCGGACCAAAATTTTTTCGACCCCGGAAAATTTTAAAAATCGGTCAAAAATTTTCGGACCCCGGAAAATTTTCCGAAAGTCGGATAAAAATTTTTTCGACCCCGGAAAATTTTCAAAATCGGTCAAAAATTTTCGGAACCCGGAAAATTTTCCGAAGTCGGACTAAAATTTTTTCGACCCCGGAAAATTTTCAAAATCGGTCAAAAATTTTCGGACCCCGGAAAATTTTCCGAAGTCGGACCAAAATTTTTTCGACCCCGGAAAATTTTCAAAATCGGTCAAAAATTTTCGGACCCGGAAAATTTTCCGAAGTCGGACCAAAATTTTTTCGACCCCGGAAAATTTTCAAAATCGGTCAAAAATTTTCGGACCCCGGAAAATTTTCCGAAGTCGGACCAAAATTTTTTCGGCCCCGGAAAATTTTCAAAATCGGTCAAAAATTTTCGGACCCCGGAAAATTTTCGAAGTCGGACCAAAATTTTTTCGACCCCGGAAATTTTCAAAATCGGTCAAAAATTTTCGGACCCCGGAAAATTTTCCGAAGTCGGACCGAAATTTTTTCGATCCCGGAAAATTTTCAAATTCGGTCAAAAATTTTTGGACCCCGGAAAATTTTCAAAATCGGTCAAAAATTTTCGGACCCCGGAAAATTTTCCGAAGTCGGACCGAAATTTTTTCGACCCCGGAAAATTTTCAAAATCGGTCAAAAATTTTCGGACCCCGGAAAATTTTCCGAAATCGGACCAAAATTTTTTCGACCCCGGAAAATTTTCCGAAGTTGGACCAAAAATTTTCGGACCCCGGAAAATTTTCCGAAGTCGGACCAAAATTTTTTCGACCCCGGAAAATTTTCAAAATCGGTCAAAAATTTTCGGACCCCGGAAAATTTTCCGAAGTCGGACCAAAATTTTTTCGAACCCGGAAAATTTTCAAAATCGGTCAAAAATTTTCGGACCCCGGAAAATTTTCCGAAGTCGGACCAAAATTTTTTCGACCCCGGAAAATTTTCAAAATCGGTCAAAAATTTTCGGACCCCGGAAAATTTTCCGATTTCGGACCAAAATTTTTTCGACCCCGGAAAATTTTCAAAATCGGTCAAAAATTTAAGGACCCCGGAAAATTTTCCGAAGTCGGACCAAAATTTTTTCGACCCCGGAAAATTTTCAAAATCGGTCAAAAATTTTCGGACCCCGGAAAATTTTCCGAAGTCGGACCAAAATTTTTTCGACCCCGGAAAATTTTCAAAATCGGTCAAAAATTTTCGGACCCCGGAAAATTTTACGAAATCGGACCAAAATTTTTTTGACCCCGGAAAATTTTCAAAATCGGTCAAAAATTTTCGGACCCCGGAAAATTTTCCGAAGTCGGACCAAAATTTTTTCGACCCCGGAAAATTTTCTAAATCGGTCAAAAATTTTCGGACCCCGGAAAATTTTCCGAAGTCGGACCAAAATTTTTTCGACCCCGGAAAATTTTCAAAATCGGTCAAAAATTTTCGGACCCCGGAAAATTTTCCGAAGTTTGACCAAAATTTTTTCGACCCCGGAAAATTTTCAAAATCGGTCAAAAATTTTCGGACCCCGGAAAATTTTCCGAAGTCGGACCAAAATTTTTTCGACCCCGGAAAATTTTCAAACTCGGTCAAAAATTTTCGGACCCCGGAAAATTTTCCGAAGTCGGACCAAAATTTTTTCGACCCCGGAAAATTTTAAAAATCGGTCAAAAATTTTCGGACCCCGGAAAATTTTCAAAATCGGTCAAAAATTTTCGGACCCCGGAAAATTTTCCGAAGTCGGACCAAAATTTTTTCGACCCCGGAAAATTTTCAAAATCGGTCAAAAATTTTCGGACCCCGGTAAATTTTCCGAATTCGGACCAAAATTTTTTCGACCCCGGAAAATTTTCAAAATCGGTCAAAAATTTTCGGATCCCGGAAAATTTTCCGAAGTCGGACCAAAATTTTTTCGACCCCGGAAAATTTTCAAAATCGGACCAAAATTTTTTCGACCCCGGAAAATTTTCAAAATCGGTCAAAAATTTTTGGACCCCGGAAAATTTTCCGAAGTCGGACCAAAATTTTTTCGACCCCGGAAAATTTTCAAAATCGGTCAAAAATTTCCGGACCCCGGAAAATTTTCCGAAGTCGGACCAAAATTTTTTCGACCCCGGAAAATTTTCAAAATCGGTCAAAAATTTTCGGACCCCGGAAAATTTTCCGAAGTCGGACCAAAATTTTTTCGACCCCGGAAAATTTTCAAAATCGGTCAAAAATTTTCGGACCCCAAAAAATTTTCCGAAGTCGGACCAAAATTTTTTCGACCCCGGAAAATTTTCAAAATCGGTCAAAAATTTTCGGACCCCGGAAAATTTTCCGAAGTCGGACCAAAATTTTTTCGACCCGGAAAATTTTCAAAATCGGTAAAAAATTTTCGGACCCCGGAAAATTTTCCGAAGTCGGACCAAAATTTTTTCGACCCCGGAAAATTTTCAAAATCGGTCAAAAAAATTTCGGACCCCGGAAAATTTTCCGAAGTCGGACCAAAATTTTTTCGACCCCGGAAAAAGTTCAAAATCGGTCAAAAATTTTCGGACCCCGGAAAATTTCCCGAGGTCGGTCAAAAATTTTTTCGACCCCGGAAAATTTTCCGAGGTCGGTCAAAAATTTTTTCGACCCTTTAAAATTTTCAAAATCGGTCAAAAATTTTCGGACCCCGGAAAATTTTCCGAAGTCGGACCAAAATTTTTTCGGACCCCGGAAAATTTTCAAAATCGGTCAAAAATTTTCGGACCCCGGAAAATTTTCCGAAGTCGGACCAAAATTTTTTCGACCCCGGAAAATTTTCAAAATCGGTCAAAAATTTTCGGACACCGGAAAATTTTCCGAAGTCGGACCAAAATTTTTTCGACCCCGGAAAATTTTCAAAATCGGTCAAAAATTTTCGGACCCCGGAAATTTTTCCGAAGTCGGACCAAAATTTTTTCGACCCCGGAAAATTTTCAAAATCGGTCAAAAATTTTCGGACCCCGGAAAATTTTCCGAAGTCGGACCAAAATTTTTTCGACCCCGGAAAATTTTCAAAATCGGTCAAAAATTTTCGGACCCCGGAAAATTTTCTAAAGTCGGACCAAAATTTTTTCAACCCCAGAAAATTTTCAAAATCGGTCAAAAATTTTCGGACCCCGGAAAATTTTCCGAAATCGGACCAAAATTTTTTCGGACCCCGGAAAATTTTCAAAATCGGTCAAAAATTTTTTCGGACCCGGAAAATTTTCCGAAGTCGGACCAAAATTTTTTCGACCCCGGAAAATTTTCAAAATCGGTCAAAAATTTTCGGACCCCGGAAAATTTTCCGAAGTCGGACCAAAATTTTTTCGACCCCGGAAAATTTTTAAAATCGGTCAAAAATTTTCGGACCCCGGAAAATTTTCCGAAGTCGGACCAAAATTTTTCGAACCCGGAAAATTTTCAAAATCGGTCAAAAATTTTTTCGACCCCGGAAAATTTTCATAATCGGTCAAAAATTTTCGGACCCCGGAAAATTGTCCGAAGTCGGACCAAAATTTTTTCGACCCCGGAAATTTTTCAAAATCGGTCAAAAATTTTCGGACACCGGAAAATTTTCCGAAGTCGGACCAAAATTTTTTCGAAGCCAGAAAATTTTCAAAATCGGTCACAAAATTTTCGGACCCCAGAAAATTTTCCGAATTCGGACCAAAATTTTTCCGACCCCGGAAAATTTTCAAAATCGGTCAAAAATTTTCGGACCCGGAAAATTTTCCGAAGTCGGACCAAAATTTTTTCGACCCCGGAAAATTTTCAAAATCGGTCAAAAATTTTCGGACCCCGGAAAATTTTCCGAAATCGGACCAAAATTTTTTCGACCCCGGAAAATTTTCAAAATCGGTCAAAAATTTTCGGACCCCGGAAAATTTTCCGAAGTCGGACAAAAATTTTTTCGACCCCGGAAAATTTTCAAAATCGGTCAAAAATTTTCGGACCCCGGAAAATTTTCCGAAGTCGGACCAAAATTTTTTCGACCCCGGAAAATTTTCAAAATCGGTCAAAAATTTTCGGACCCCGGAAAATTTTCCGAAGTCGGACCAAAATTTTTTCGGACCCGGAAAATTTTCAAAATTGGTAAAAAATTTTCGAACCCCGGAAAATTTTCCGAAGTCGGACCAAAATTTTTTCAACCCCGGAAAATTTTCAAAATCGGATCAAAATTTTTTCAACCCCGGAAAATTTTCAAAATCGGTCAAAAATTTTCGGACCCCGGAAAATTTTCCGAAGTCGGACAAAAATTTTTTCGACCCCGGAAAATTTTCAAAATCGGTCAAAAATTTTCGGACCCCGGAAAATTTTCCGAAGTCGGACCAAAATTTTTTCGACCCCGGAAAATTTTCAAAATCGGTCAAAAATTTTCGGACCCGGAAAATTTTCCGAAGTCGGACCAAAATTTTTTCGACCCCGGAAAATTTTCAAAATCGGTCAAAAATTTTCGGACCCCGGAAAATTTTCCGAAGTCGGACCAAAATTTTTTCGACCTCGGAAAATTTTCAAAATCGGTCAAAAATTTTCGGACCCCGGAAAATTTTCCGAAGTCGGACCAAAATTTTTTCGACCCCGGAAAATTTTCAAAATCGGTCAAAAATTTTCGGACCCCGGAAAATTTTCCGAAGTCGGACCAAAATTTTTTCGACCCCGGAAAATTTTCCGAAGTCGGACCAAAATTTTTTCGACCCCGGAAAATTTTTAAAATCGGTAAAAAATTTTCGGACCCCGGAAAATTTTCCAAATTCGGATGAAAATTTTTTCGACCCCGGAAAATTTTCGAAATCGGGCAAAAATTTTCGGACCCCGGAAAATTTTCCGAAGTCGGACCAAAATTTTTTCGACCCCGGAAATTTATCGAAATCGGTCAAAAATTTTCCGAAGTCGGACCAAAATTTTTTCGACCCCGGAAAATTTTAAAAATCGGTCAAAAATTTTCGGACCCCGGAAAATTTTCCGAAGTCGGACCAAAATTTTTTCGACCCCGGAAAATTTTCAAAATCGGTCAAAAATTTTCGGACCACGGAAAATTTTCCGAAGTCGGACCAAAATTTTTTCGACCCCGGAAAATTTTCAAAATCGGTCAAAAATTTTCGGACCCCGGAAAATTTTCCGAAGTCGGACCAAAATTTTTTCGACCCCGGAAAATTTTCAAAATCGGTCAAAAATTTTCGGACCCCGGAAAATTTTCCGAAGTCGGACCAAAATTTTTTCGACCCCGGAAAATTTTCAAAATCGGTCAAAAATTTTCGGACCCCGGAAAATTTTCCGAAGTCGGACCAAAATTTTTTCGACCCCGGAAAATTTTCAAAATCGGTCAAAAATTTTCGGACCCCGGAAAATTTTCCGAAGTCGGACCAAAATTTTTTCGACCCCGGAAAATTTTCAAAATCGGTCAAAAATTTTCGGACCCCGGAAAATTTTCCGAAGTCGGACCAAAATTTTTTCGACCCCGGAAAATTTTCAAAATCGGTCAAAAATTTTTCGGACCCCGGAAAATTTTCCGAATCGGTCCAAAATTTTTTCGGACCCCGGAAAATTTTACGAAGTCGGACCAAAATTTTTTCGACCCCGGAAAATTTTCAAAATCGGTCAAAAATTTTCGGACCCCGGAAAATTTTCCGAAGTCGGACCAAAATTTTTTCGACCCCGGAAAATTTTCAAAATCGGTCAAAAATTTTCGGACCCCGGAAAATTTTCCGAAGTCGGACCAAAATTTTTTCGACCCCCGAAAATTTTCAAAATCGGTCAAAAATTTTCGGACCCCGGAAAATTTTCCGAAGTCGGACCAAAATTTTTTCGACCCGGAAAATTTTCAAAATCGGTCAAAAATTTTCGGACCACGGAAAATTTTCCGAAGTCGGACCAAAATTTTTTCGACCCCGGAAAATTTTCAAAATCGGTCAAAAATTTTCGGACCCCGGAAAATTTTCCGAAGTCGGACCAAAATTTTTTCGACCCCGGAAAATTTTCAAAATCGGTCAAAAATTTTCGGACCCCGGAAAATTTTCCGAAGTCGGACCAAAATTTTTTCGACCCCGGAAAATTTTCAAAATCGGTAAAAAATTTTCGGACCCCGGAAAATTTTCCGAAGTCGGACCAAAATTTTTTCGACCCCGGAAAATTTTCAAAATCGGTCAAAAATTTTCGGACCCCGGAAAATTTTCCGAAATCGGACCAAAATTTTTTCGGACCCCGGAAAATTTTCCGAAGTCGGACCAAAATTTTTTCGACCCCGCAAATTTTCAAAATCGGAAAAAATTTTCGGACCCCGGAAAATTTTCCGAACTCGGACCAAAATTTTTTCGACCCCGGAAAATTTTCAAAATCGGTCAAAAAATTTCGAACCCCGGAAAATTTTCAAAATCGGTCCAAAATTTTCGGACCCCGGAAAATTTTCCGAAATCGGACAAAAATTTTTTTGGACCCCGGAAAATTTTCCGAAGTCGGACCAAAATTTTTTCGACCCGGAAAATTTTCAAAATCGGTCAAAAATTTTCGGACCCCGGAAAATTTTCCGAAGTCGGACAAAAATTTTTTCGACCCCGGAAAATTTTCAAAATCGGTCAAAAATTTTCGGACCCCGGAAAATTTTCCGAAGTCGGACCAAAATTTTTTCGACCCCGGAAAATTTTCAAAATCGGTCAAAAATTTTCGGACCCCGGAAAATTTTCCGAAGTCGGACCAAAATTTTTCGACCCCGGAAAATTTTCAAAATCGGTCAAAAATTTTCGGACCCCGGAAAATTTTCCGAAGTCGGACCAAAATTTTTTCGACCCCGGAAAATTTTAAAAATCGGTCAAAAATTTTCGGACCCCGGAAAATTTTCAAAATCGGTCAAAAATTTTCGGACCCCGGAAAATTTTCCGAAGTCGGACTAAAATTTTTTTAACCCCGGAAAATTTTCAAAATCGGTCAAAAATTTTCGGACTGAGGAAAATTATCCGAAGTCGGACCAAAATTTTTTCAACCCCGGAAAATTTTCAAAATCGGTCAAAAATTTTCGGACCCCGGAAAATTTTCCGAAGTCGGACCAAAATTTTTTCGACCCCGGAAAATTTTCAAAATCGGTCAAAAATTTTCGGACCCCGGAAAATTTTCCGAAGTCGGACAAAAATTTTTTCGACCCCGGAAAATTTTCAAAATCGGTCAAAAATTTTCGGACCCCGGAAAATTTTCCGAAGTCGGACCAAAATTTTTTCGACCCCGGAAAATTTTCAAAATCGGTAAAAAATTTTCGGACCCCGGAAAATTTTCCGAAGTCGGACCAAAATTTTTTCGACCCCGGAAAATTTTCAAAATCGGTCAAAAATTTTCGGACCCCGGAAAATTTTCCGAAGTCGGACCAAAATTTTTCGGACCCCGGAAAATTTTCCGAAGTCGGACCAAAATTTTTTCGACCCCGGAAAATTTTCAAAATCGGTCAAAAATTTTCGGACCCCGGAAAATTTTCCGAAGTCGGACCAAAATTTTTTCAACCCCAAAAAATTTTCAAAATCGGTCAAAAAATTTTCGGACCCCGGAAAATTTTCCGATTTCGGACCAAAATTTTTTCGACCCCGGAAAATTTTCAAAATCGGTCAAAAATTTTCGGACCCCGGAAAATTTTCCGAAGTCGGACCAAAATTTTTTCAACCCCAAAAAATTTTCAAAATCGGTCAAAAAATTTTCGGACCCCGGAAAATTTTCCGATTTCGGACCAAAATTTTTTCGACCCCGGAAAATTTTCAAAATCGGTCAAAAATTTTCGGACCCTTGAAAATTTTCCGAAGTCGGACCAAAATTTTTTCGACCCGGAAAATTTTCAAAATCGGTCAAAAATTTTCGGACCCCGGAAAATTTTCCGAAGTCGGAACAAAATTTTTTCGACCCCGGAAAATTTTCAAAATCGGTCAAAAATTTTCGGACCCCGGAAAATTTTCCGAAGTCGGACCAAAATTTTTTCGACCCCGGAAAATTTTCAAAATCGGTCAAAAATTTTCGGACCCCGGAAAATTTTCCGAACTCATACCAAAATTTTTTCGACCCCGGAAAATTTTCAAAATCGGTAAAAAATTTTCGGACCCCGGAAAATTTTCCGAACTCGGACCAAAATTTTTTCGACCCCGGAAAATTTTCAAAATCGGTCAAAAATTTTCGGACCCCGGAAAATTTTCCGAAGTCGGACCAAAATTTTTTCGGACCCCGGAAAATTTTCCGAAGTCGGACCAAAATTTTTTCGACCCCGGAAAATTTTCAAAATCGGTCAAAAATTTTCGGACCCCGGAAAATTTTCCGAAGTCGGACCAAAATTTTTTCGACCCCGGAAAATTTTCAAAATCGGTCAAAAATTTTCGGACCCCGGAAAATTTTCCGAAGTCGGACCAAAATTTTTTCGACCCCGGAAAATTTTCAAAATCGGTCAAAAATTTTCGGACCCCGGAAAATTTTCCGAAGTCGGACCAAAATTTTTTCGACCCCGGAAAATTTTCAAAATCGGTCAAAAATTTTCGGACCCCGGAAAATTTTCCGAAGTCGGACCAAAATTTTTTCGACCCCGGAAAATTTTCAAAATCGGTCAAAAATTTTCGGACCCCGGAAAATTTTCCGAAAATCGGTCAAAAATTTTCGGACCCCGGAAAATTTTCCGAAGTCGGACCAAAATTTTTTCGACCCCGGAAAATTTTCAAAACTCGGTCAAAAATTTTTCGGACCCCGGAAAAATTTTCCGAAGTCGGACCAAAATTCCGATTTGGGAAAATTCCGCGGGTTCGGAAAATTTTTGTCCGATTTGGAAAAATTCCGCGGGGTCGGAAAATTTTTGTCCAACTTCGGAAAATTTTCCGGGGTCGAAAAAATTTTGGTCCGGGGTCCGAAAATTTTTGACCGATTTGGAAAAATTCCGCGGGGTCGGAAAATTTTTGTCCAACTTCGGAAAATTTTCCGGGGTCGAAAAAATTTTGGTCCGGGGTCCGAAAATTTTTGACCGATTTGGAAAAATTCCGCGGGGTCGGAAAATTTTTGTCCAACTTCGGAAAATTTTCCGGGGTCGAAAAAATTTTGGTCCGGGGTCCGAAAATTTTTGACCGATTTGGAAAAATTCCGCGGGGTCGGAAAATTTTTGTCCAACTTCGGAAAATTTTCCGGGGTCGAAAAAATTTTGGTCCGGGGTCCGAAAATTTTTGACCGATTTGGAAAAATTCCGCGGGGTCGGAAAATTTTTGTCCAACTTCGGAAAATTTTCCGGGGTCGAAAAAATTTTGGTCCGGGGTCCGAAAATTTTTGACCGATTTGGAAAAATTCCGCGGGGTCGGAAAATTTTTGTCCGATTTTGGAAAATTCCGCGGGGTCGAAAAATTTTTGTCCGATTTGGAAAAATTCCGCGGGGTCGGAAAATTTTTGTCCGATTTGGAAAAATTCCGGGGGGTCGGAAAATTATTGTCCGATTTGGGAAAATTCCGGGGGTTCCAAAAATTTTTGTCCGATTTGGGAAAATTCCGCGGGATCAAAAAATTTTTGTCCGATTTTCGAAAATTCCGCGGGGTCGGAAAATTTTTTTCCGATTTGGAAAAATTCCGCGGGGTCGGAAAATTTTTGTCCGATTTAGGAAAATTCCGGGGGGCCAAAAATTTTTGTCCGATTTGGGAAAATTCCGCGGGATTAAAAAATTTTTTGTCCGATTTGGGAAAATTCCGCGGGGTCGAAAAATTTTTGTCCGATTTGGAAAAATTCCGGGAGGTCGGAAAATTTTTGTCCAACTTCGGAAAATTTTCCGGGGTCGAAAAAATTTTGGTCCGGGGTCCGAAAATTTTTGACCGATTTGGAAAAATTCCGCGGGGTCGGAAAATTTTTGTCCAACTTCGGAAAATTTTCCGGGGTCGAAAAAATTTTGGTCCGGGGTCCGAAAATTTTTGACCGATTTGGAAAAATTCCGCGGGGTCGGAAAATTTTTGTCCAACTTCGGAAAATTTTCCGGGGTCGAAAAAATTTTGGTCCGATTTGGAAAAATTACGCGGGGTCGAAAAATTTTGGTCCGATTTGGAAAAATTCCGCGGGGTCGGAAAATTTTTGTCCGATTTTGGAAAATTCCGGGGTCGAAAAATTTTTGTCCGATTTGGAAAAATTCCGCGGGGTCGGAAAATTTTTGTCCGATTTGGAAAAATTCCGCGGGGTCGGAAAATTTTTGTCCGATTTTGGAAAATTCCGCGGGGTCGAAAAATTTTTGTCCGATTTGGAAAAATTCCGGGGGGTCGGAAAATTTTTGTCCGAAAATTCTCCGGGGTCGAAAAAACGAAAATTTTGACCGATTTGGAAAAATTCCGCGGGTTCGGAAAATTTTTGTCCGATTTCGGAAAATTTTCCGGGGTCGAAAAAATTTTGTCCGATTTGGAAAAATTACGCGGGGTCGAAAATTTTAGACCGAT
>CM063511.1:23411340-23413840 GCA_032207245.1 Pardosa pseudoannulata
GTTTGTCGAAATTGCTAATATGGTTAGTGTAATATAATTTAAAAACTAATTTGAATTTTGAAATAAATATAGCTTTTCTTTTTAAACCTTAATTATCCAACCCGATTACTGTGCAAGAAGACGAGTACGCACGGTGTGTTGTACTTTACTGGTGGTTCTGTTTTGTTTGTCGAAATTGCTAATATGGTTAGTGTAATATAATTTAAAAACTAATATGAATTTTGAAATAAATATAGCTTTCCTTTTGAAACCTTAATTATCCAATCCGATTGCTGTGCAAGAAGTGGGTAGTATTAGACGAGTACGCACGGTGTGTTGTACTTTACTGGTGGTTCTGTTTTATTTGTCGAAATTCCTAATATGGTTAGTGTAATATAATTTAAAAACAAATGTGAAATTTGAAATAAATAAAGCTTTTCTTTTGAAACCTTAATTATCCAATCCGATTGCTGTGCAAGAAGTGGGTAGTATTAGACGAGTAAGCACGGTGTGTTGTACTTTACCGGTGGTTCTGTTTTGTTTGTCGAAATTGCTAATATGGTTAGTGTAATATAATTTAAAAATTAATATGAATTTTGAAATAAATATAGCTTTCCTTTTGAAACCTTAACTATCCAATCCGATTGCCGTGCACGAAGTGGGTAATATTAGATAATACTTTTAAAGGTGCATCTTTGATATTTTTTGTGTGAGGAAATAAAAAGTGGAGAATTATTTTACAACTTATTAAATTTTTATCCCAAACGAAAAAAAATGGCCTTCTAGAAATGATTTAGTTTCTTTTGTGATAAATATATCTTGCATTGAAAAAGGGAACGGAGAATATAACTCCTTCAGATCTGTTGGCCATTTTTTTCCACGTATCCATTCTTTAAATAGAAGCTGATGAAGAACGATGAGCCGGTGAATGATTGATGATCGAATCACAAAGAAAGAATCCTCTGCTTTCGAATCACGTTCAGTGTTCTGAATAATGCCGTCAACAAGGCATTTCTAGAATTTCAAGCTCTTTTTTTTCATTCACTTTTTGTAGATATTTAGAGAGTGGAAATTTGGGACTCATATTTTTTTTTGTCGAGAAAATTTATGGTCCCTTGTGGCAGAGAGAAGGAACGAAATTCCAACATTTTTTTCGACCTAGAGAAATAAAGAAGCCATCGAAACCTGTGTTCCAATTGTAATGGGACAGTATTTGTCAGTATGTTTACAACAAAAATGTTTTCATATTTTCAGCAAGATAAAGATTTTTTTAGGAAGTTCGTATGTGTTTCTTTCATAATCAGACTGAGGACTGATTTTATTATTTACCGTCTGATTCTTAAAAGAACAAGGGGCTTTCGAAATGAAAGAATTAGACTCAAAATATAATATGATATTTTGTCCTGAAATAATCGAGCTAGGATACGATTTATTATCAAAAGACATTTTTAGAATAATGTATCTTTTTTACTGCAGTAAAACCTGCTTTTTAAACATACACCCTTATCTTAAAATAAAAAAAATATTTTTATATTGAATATATTGAATATATTTTTATATTGAATTTCAAAATGTTTCAAAACCATTACTTTTATGTGTTTCTTCTTCAAACGTTTAGAGAATGTCTATTAATGCGTTGGCCAAAAAACTGTGTTTTTAAAATCTTATATCATGTTCAGAAAAATTAAGGTCGCATACCTAAAATTAATAAGATTACCGGTAATTAATCAATTTATCAATTTATAATACTACTATACCATACTATACAGGGGAGACTAGTAAGTAATAAAGAAGTTGTGGCTTCATGAAAGAGAACACACAATTCTGAGGAAATCATTCAGAAAACCCATCGATGTTGTAACCGGAGGGATGTGGGTTCGGGGATAAGGACCTACGTATTCATTAATGGTGTCTGGGAAATACGTAAAATAGGTTCACAGTTGCAATGTCCTCTAAGTTTTAAAACAATAATATATATATATATATATATATATATATATATATATATATATATATATATATATATATATATATTATATATATATATATATATATATATATATATAATATATATATATATATATATATATATATATATATATATATATATTATATATGTGTGTGTGTGTGTGTGTGTGTGTGTGTGTGTTAGATCGCTGGTCACAGTAAAATTGTAACCCCTATTCTTTTTACTTTTCTGGGCTACTGGGGAAGGAGAAACCTATGCGATTATCTTATAAGGAATAAAGCAGTCCTGGCTTCATTGAAAGAGAACGCTCAATTCTGAGGAAACTTAACACTTTATTGAGAAGCTTCTAAAAAGACTCCTTCAACAGTCAACGACTGATGAGAGAATGTACATGAAAACACGTGATGGAGTAGGGTTCGACCATGGAGCGAGACAGAGACACAATATTTAACAGAGAAAGTTGTTTAGTTGGATCTATAACACGAATATCTGCTTCGAAAAGTTTAATGAACTAAAAATGAATTTTCTAAGTATGATAATCAGTTATAATGC
>CM063511.1:23421340-23456340 GCA_032207245.1 Pardosa pseudoannulata
GATTAATTTTTTTTTATTTTACAGAGATCCTAATGTCTATACAGACATGGAAAAATAACAGAAATTAAAATTAAAAAATATTTGAAAACACATCTTGTCAAATTAAGGGTTAAACTGTATAGACTTTAGATTCATGACATAAAATATTTCTACAAAAACAATGCACAATCTTACTTGTCATTTATATTCATATGTTCACATTATTATAATAGTAAATAATTTGTATTCTGAATTTCACCAATCAAAGACAGTTGTTAATTTGGTATTTGATCTACTTAACCCCTTCCGGTAAAATGACGAGTCTAACTCGTCATTAGTTTTTCATTCCATACCGCACAATGACGAGCTACACTCGTCATGCGATTAAAGTTCCTGTTAAATATGATAATTTAGTTTAAAATTTCTAGTGTACTGAATTCCGCAACACTTTTATCACTTGTGAAAATCACAAGTCACTATTGCATATTGTTTACTTAGAATTTCTTGGTACAAGTCATTGCCAAATGAATGAGTCAGAATAAAAGAAAACCTACTAAGAAATGCCGTGTGTGTTACAAGAATCAAATTAAAAGTGAGACTACTTGGCGGTGTAAACAATTAAGAATTCCTTTGCACTTTGTTTTGAAAAGTACCACTAGGTTGAAGACTATTATCTGTATACCTTATTAATGTTTTGCTTTGATATTTTCTTAATTTTACTGTTTCTGATATTATTTAACACTATGTAAAAAGTGGATTTGAATTAAGAATATGTAAGAATTGTAAAATGAAACAAGTTTTTTAAATAAAAATTAAATGATTATTTCAAGCACAGTTTTTCATTATTAAATCATACCGGAAGGGGTTAACCCTTAATTTGACAAGATGTTTTTCAAAATATTTTTTTTAATTTTAATCTTATTTTCCCCATGTCTGTATAGACATTAGGATCTTTGTAAAAGAAACAAAAAAATATATTTTCCATTTTTGAGATAATTAATGTCCACTGTGGCGAAAACTGACAATTATGTTATATAGTAGTTAATATACATGTCTGGTGTAGCGGACGTACCCAAATTAAGGGTTAACACTAGTGATGATAGAAAAAAATGACACTATGAAACACTAATATATATTTTGATTCTACCAATGATTTGTTTTACTGTGTCAGATCTAAAATTTTCACACTTGCAAAAATTAAAATCCTGCTGTTTTTTAACAAATAGGTGATAACAAATGATGCAGACCAAAGTACGGTTTTAAAAGAAACTATCAATATACTGATATCACAAAGGGAAAGAAATTCTACTTAAGTTTTTAAAGGTATTCAATGCTTTCATTCAAATGAATTGCTAAGATAGAATGAAATTGAAGAGATTTTGTTGATTGTTTTATAAGTATTAACTAAACCAGAATTTGACATTCAACTGCCGAACTCTGACATCGTGCATTACTACAGACTCGGTACATTCTATTAGCCGGAAAATGTGAACAGACTTGAAGTTGTGACGTCAGCCGTTTTGCTGACGTATGTTAGCAGGCTTTGTGTTCTAGAAGGTGTTGGGTGAAAGGAAGAATACATTTTATGACTTCATTTATTAACCATTTGTTTTAGTTAATGGAAACTCCTAAAAAGCGATTCTAACTGGTATTACTAAATTGATTTCGCAGGGTATGCTGGAGGTTGATTCGGTACCAAAGATTATTTTTCCTTTTTTTTAACCCCTTCTGGTAAGATGAGTCTAGCTCGTCATTGGTTTTTCATTCCACACAGCACAATGACGAGATACACTCGTCATGCGACTAAAGTTACTGATAAATGATAATTTAGTTTAAAACTTCTAGCATACTCAATTTAGGAGCACTTTTGTTACTTGTGGAAATCCCAGGTCACTATTACATATTGTTTATTTAAAGTTTCTTGGTACAACCACTGCCAAATTGATGAGTCAGAATAAAAGAAAACCTACTAAGAAATGCCGTGTGTGTTACAAGAATCAAATTAGAAGTGAGACTCCCTGGCGATGTAAACAATTCAGAATTCCTTTGCACTTTGTTTTGAAAAGTACCACTAGATTGAAGACTACTATCTTAATTTTATGGTTTGATACTTGAGACTATGTAAAAAGCGGATTTTAATTAAGAATATGCAATTGTAAAATAAAACTAGTTTTTTAAATAAAAAATAAATTGTTACTTCATTCTCAGTGTTTCATTATTAAATCGTACCGGAAGGGGTTAATGGGGTTTGCACAAACAATCCTGCAAAGCAAGCTAAATATTCAGATTTTTTTCTTTTATTTCATTCAATAATGTTCTGACTTCTGTTCATTAACAAGGAGAGCTTTTACCATTCCGTTGTTTCATAATTGAGTATTTCCAAGAAACTGTAGAGATGAACAATAGTCTTTAGAATGACCTGAACAATTAATATATTTCATTCAATCTACAATTAAGTAGATCTTTTTTGCTGTCATATAATATAAACATATGCTAAAGGAATGCTAAAGACGCGAGTAACTTTGGGCTCTCAGGTTTCTCGCAATTTAAAAGTATGGTCCAAGTCGAACACCCTCCATGTTTGACCTACCATCTCCAGTCTTATCTTTTAGAAATTTAATACATTCCGATCACAATCGTGTTTAAATGATCCCAGCTGCCATCAATGAACACGGCTATTTTACTTGCTGAAGAATAAAATATTCATTCTATTGGTTAGGAGGTCAAAGCTTCACTGACTGAGCTACCATGGCTATCTTGCTCTTATGTATATCTGTAAATAAATCAAAGTTACATATTTTCTATCAAATGTGTACGTAGTATTATATTCATTGTCAAAGAAAATTTTAATAGTTATAAGTAGACAATTTAGTTTATGTACCTGAAGGGAAAATAAATTTATGAGCGAAATTTGAAATATAATATACTGTTGATCCTATTCAAATCGAGTAAATAAACAGATCATTGAAAATTACAATTATGAAATCTACAATAGATTTAGGGTACCATTTATTGTCACGGTTATAAATGCTTGCCATATTTGCTGGCTGGGACACCTTTAGGTATATTAACCAAACTAGGTTATTCACCTTTTCTAAAGGTTGAGGGTACACACAGATGAAGCTCCTCCCCCTACACACACCAGATGGGTTGTGTTGAGAAGTCTTCATGATGTAAGAGTCAACTGGTGACACACTATTGATTCAGATGAGTCATGATGCAGACATTCACCTGTGACAGGCTGAAGATGTTCAAGCAATTGTGATGAGATTATAGATTTGCAGCCAACTTTCAGTAATAAAAAACTGGCTTTAGAAACAAGAGTAACACTGGTTATTGCAACTAAATGAAATAGATTATAGTAGATTCCATACAGCTGCAAGGACGGAGGTGAACATTACAGCCATAAACAATTCCTAATGAAAATGTAAGAGAAAGAGTAGTAAATCTGCAGTAAGTAGAATTTGTTATGTGTGCAAATAAAGACATCAAGATTTAAAAATACAATTTTATTTCGTCTCTGGTATGTACAATTCAGGCTCAACACTGTTTACATTAGTTTACAGAATAAAAAAAAATACAAGATTATGAAAATATTAAGTGTACTTATCAAAACACTCAACTTACAGAAAGATATTTAAAAGGCAAACCAGAAACATTATCAATATTATTTTGATTACAAATGCAAATAAACATATAGGACAACTGTGGATATGCACTACAAATTTAAGAGTAGAATATCGTATGGTCTTGTTCCTATAACAAGCTGGTACTGTTATGGATTGTCAACACATCTACATATCTATAGGAGATGGGGAAACTGACCTACTATAAAGACTAAACTATATACTAGACTTATAGCTAAAAAAGCATGCTACAAAGTACACTAATGTATTATAATATATGCATATACCTTAACACAATTTAATATACTAAATACTAAAAGAATATAAAGTAAAACTACACTAACCTACTTTAAAAACATGGCCATGCTTATAGATTCCCTGAAACCTTTACCTGTAAAACATTGAGCAAAGTTGATTTTATCCGATATCGGATACTTCTGCAATACAATATGTGTAGGTACTCATTACACCAACATTTGGGGTTATTTGTTAAACACAGCACACAAAACAGCATATAGTAAGAACATTCTCCACAAACTATCACAGAGGGGTAAGTCTAAATAAAATATTCATAAATTTGTACAAAGTTTCTGACATTAGTCGTATTTCACGCTGTACAACAGTCTTTAAACTGACACTGAAATATGGCAACGTGCAAAAGCATTTTCTTGAAATTTTGACACATTCTGGATGATTTAGACACTGCACGGAGTCGCTGTCTTTTTATACATGGTAACCTGAATGTAATGCTGTTAGTACATCCTTTCATATCGTCTTTTCGGTGTCTAAAACTTATCTTCACCACTGCAATACTAGATCCGGCAATTGGCAGTATTCTGAAAATGCTTATTAAACTAAACGATTAACATAAATACTTAAAGCGTTTATTTTACAAAAAAATTGACTGGAAATTATTCTAGCACCGATTTCTTTTACTTTATTTCTGTATAGTTTTATGAATTTACATAAACACAAATTTTAAGAAACCTCAAAACAGATACAGCATATGTGTCTGTAAATTCTAAAAAGTACCTACAAATATTAAAACTTAGGTAAATAAAATCTAAATATTGGAAAGTATTACCTCTACACATTTTTTCGTATATGTAGTGTTATATTGGAATTTCTATTTTCTTCAATTTATGAATATACCAGGTTTGACAGAATCTTCAATAAAAGTATTCACCCAAATTTACTCTCGTGGCTTCTCGTTTTCGGGTATTTAGAAAGTTAAAAAGAAAATACAGGATAGTAAAAAATTAATGTTAGTCCCAATCTTAAAAAATAAAATAAAAATTTCCTCATGCCAAAAACGAGAAAGTAAGGTTTTTAGTTTTAAAACTAAATATAATTTTGAATAACTTTACTTGAAAATTGACAGATAATGTTTCGTAAATTACCTAACATTTTTATCTGTCAAACCCGACAACTCTTAGGATAAATTTAGATTTTACTTAAAGTTGTTTTTAAAGTTATTTTTAGCAGTTTTAAATTTTAGCTTTATTGCTTTAACAATTATGTCATTTACTATTATTGGACCTCATCCTTTAGCTTAATTGTTTGGTTCTGAGCGCTACTATCTACTTTTTTTGCAACACGAGGGGTAACGAGACTGGGACCTACTGCTTGAAAGACTCCGAATATTCACGCAACAGTGGAGTTCGAATCTGCAAATACAGCTACCGATGATCAACGCCTTAACCGTTCGGCGATCGTTTGCCGTCTTTAACTTTATATGTAGAAAATTAAGGCAGTGAATTTTCAGATCGGGGTTATGGACATTTCTATGCATTAAGATGAGTTTAATTTGTATAATTAAAAAGCAATAGAAATATTTTATACCTGAAGTATTTTCAACATTTATATCTACACTTCAATCACCAATCATTCTTTAACGGCGTTCTCAACCACTTTAATTTGGAGATCTCAAACTTCAAAGATTCTTTAATTCTTCAAATTAATGGATTCATTAGCAAAAAATACATGCGATTTTAACAAGGCATTTAAAGCAAGATTTACAATCTAATCATTAGCATAAAATTCTTACCTTTATGTACCACATTCGCAGCATACTTGAGCCTTAAGAAGTTGTGAATACTGAAGTCAATGCGTTGAGTCTTTTAGAACTTTCCTCTAATATACTTGAAGCTCAGACATCAAAAAGCACTTTGATACGTTTGCCCCAGAAGTTTAGTAGGAACTTTCAACGTAATGTATAGGATCCTTAACTTGCTCGTATTCTGAAAATGCTTATTAAACTAAACGATTAATATAAATACTTAAAACGTCTACTTTACAATAAAAATGGACTGGAAATTATCCTAGCATCGATTTCTGTTTTTAGCTTTATGAATTTACAGAAACAAATTAAGAAATTTGTCAACAATAGCTTACGAAATTTTCAGCATTACGATAGATATCTTTCTTTAAAATCTTATGTAAAATTCTTTAACAATTACCATTATGTTTTGCACACTAAGCGATATCTATCCCAAAATGACATACTTCTAGGACACGAAATTTGTTTGGCACATTATAGATTATGACGCATGTGACAGGCATTTGATGCAATTTTAATACAGCGTACCGGCGCAGATAACGAAATTGCAAAACTAATTGCCAAAATCTCATCAATAAGTTTAAGATAAAACTTTAGTGGGTATTTTGGGCACTATTTCGATTAAAGAGGTCTAACGGGACAATGATCTATTATTTAACAAGTTTTTATTTTCTAATTTTTACAGGATCATTAGATCAATTTTTTAACATTTAAGGCCTATTATTAATCTTTAAAAAGGAATTAAAATAACTATTTGTTCAAAAATATATACTAACGAAATAAGTAATGTCAAGGTAAACAGTGAAACCTACCCAGATCCTATAAAACTGTAAAATTTTGAAAACTTACCTAAAACGTTATATTTTTAATCTACTTAAAATTTGTATTAGCTGTGAAGCAAAAGTAAAAGTTGCGTGTTCCTAAAAATAGCAATAAAGATTGCAGCAATCCTATATATAGAAAATAAATTGGGGATTAAGGCCATTTCCGAATATTCGTGCCTTTACCATTAATCTAAACTAAAAAATTTGGCACCAAAAATCAGCGACTTACCCATTTTGTCTAGTTATATTTTTAATGGTAGCAAATTCAAATGATAAGCTCTGAATTACATTCATGGAACCTAATAAATGAACCTAATAATTAATAAAATAATAATGAAAATTATTTTTATGTGAATTGTTCCTTGTCTCTTTTTACGATATATTTTCAAAATATTTCTGGAAAATTTAAAAATTTGATTCTAACTATTAAACTTCATTTTATTATTTTTGCACTCTGGAGTGATTAGAATAAAGTAGTTTTTGATTCTCTACCGATATATGTCTATTAATTCTAATTAGTACTAATTCTAATACTATTAATTACTATTAATTACTATTTCTAATACTATTAAGTACTATTAATTCTAATTAGTAACATTTCATCTGAAAATCTTTGTAATTAGGAAGTTAAAATCTAAGTATTGGGAAGTAGGACCTCTATACATTGGTTCAAATATCTAGGGGCATATAGGCATTTCAATTTTATTCGATTTATAAGTATACCAGGTTTGACAGAAACCTCAATAAAAGTTTTTATCTAAATTTATGCTCGTGGCTTCTCGTTTTCGGGTATTTTGAAAGTTAAAAAGAAAATACAGGATAGTAAAAAAAAAATGAAAATAATTGTTAGTCACAATCTTCAAAATTAAAAAATTAAATAAAAAATCATTTCCCACGCCAAAAACGAGAAAGTGGGGTTTTTATTTTTAACATTATATAATTTAGAATAACTTTTCTGCGTAAAGATTGAGAGAGATGAATATTTCAAAATTCCCTAACATATTTATCTGTCAAACCCGACATCTCTTACGATAAATTTCGATTTCCGTTAAAGCTGTTTTTAAAATTATTTTGAGCCGGTTTGAATTTAAGATTATTACTTTAACTGTTTTATCCTTTACTAATATCGGACCTGATTCTCAGTTTGATTGTTTGGTTTTGAGCGCTACTTTTTACTTTTTTACAACACGACTGTTAATGAGACTGGGACCTACTGCTTAAAACCAGATTCCAAATATGCATGCAACAATGCGGTTTGAATCTGCAAATACAGCTACTGATGATCCACGCCCATAATCGTTCAGCTATCTTTCGGGGTCTTTAGCTTAATGTGTAGAAAATTGTGTCAGTGAATTTTCAGATCGGGGTTATGAACACTTTCATGCATTAAGAGTAGTTAAATTTGTATAATTAAAAATCAATAGATATATTTTATACCTGAAGGATTTTAAAGATTTAGGTCTGGTAGCTCCTATTATCAATCCATTCTTGACGGCGTTCAAAACACGAGATCTCAAACTTCATCAAAAGATTCTACTTTAATTCTTCAAATTAATGGATTCATTAGCAAAAAAAAAGAAATACATACGATTTTAACAAGGCATTTAATGAAAGATTTGCAATCTAATCATTAGCATAAAATTCTTACCTTTATGTACCACAGACACCTTTAAGCATACTTGAGCATTAGGAAGTTTTGAATGCTGAAGTCATTGCGTTGAGTCTTGTAGAATCTTCTTGGACATACTTGAAGCTCGCATCTAAAAGTTCTTTGATAAATTTGCTACAGATGTTTAGTAGGAAACATCAGCGGAATACCCAGGATCTAACTTGCTCGTATTCTGAAAATGCTTATTAAACTTAAACGATTAATATAAATATTTATAAAGAGTATTATACAGTGAAAATGGACTGGAAATTGTCATTGGTTTCTGTTTCTTTTTCTATATAACTTTATGAATTTACAATATCACAAATTTTAAGAAACCTCCCAAGATACCCACATCATTACGATACATCTCTTCCTTTAAAATCTTAAGTACCATGTTTTTAACTATTGCCTTTAGGTTTTGTACATTAAGTAATATCTATTAAACGATAATATATTTATAATATACAAAATTTTGTCTGGATCAACAATCTTAACTAATGACACATGTGACAACCATTTCCTGCGTTTTTGTTACAGAGTATCGCGCAGATAATGAAATTCTGAAACTAATTGCTGAAATCTCATCAATAAGTTTAGAATAAAAACTAGTATAAATTATGATTACTGTCTACAGTTTTGATAAAAGGTCTAACGAGACCGTGTTCTATTGCTTAACCCATTAATTTTCTCCAATAAAATTCTGCTCAAATAAATCGTAACAAAATTAACAGTAAAATTTACCCAGATTCTACAAAAGTTCAAAATTTCAAAAATTCAACTAAAATGTTATACCCTTAATCTACTTAAATATTGTATTAGCTGTGAATTGAAAGTAAAATTGGCAGTAAAGATTGCAACAACCCATGTATAGGATATAAAATATGGGTTAAAGCCACTTCCGAACGGCTACGAAAACCCGTGCCTTCAGCGAGATTCAAACCTACAAAATCTGGCTCCAAAAATCAGCCTCTTACCCATTTTGCATGTATATCTTTAATGGTAGCAAATCCAAATGATAAACACTTATTTAAATGAAACCCAAATACAAAAGCTGAACAATGAAAATTATATTTATCTCCTCAATCTATACAACTCTAGAATTTTCAGAATTTATATTAACTATACTTTGGCTCCTTTTACGTTATATTTCAGAAACAATTTTGGACAGTTTAAAAATTTGCTTTTCCCTTTTTTAAGCTTCATTTCAATAATTTAGCAGTTAAGAGAGCGTAGAATAAAGTAGTTATTGATTCTCGAACGATACATGTCTGATAATTCAAAATGGTACTGTAAATATTACCTCTCGAAAATCTTTGTAATTAGGAAGTTAAAATCTAAATATTGGGAATTAGGATCTCTATACATTGTTTCGTATATCTAGTGCTATATTTATTGTTTATTCAATATATGAATATACCAAGTTTGACAGAAATTTTAATAAATTATTTACCTAAACTTATGCGCGGGGCTTCTCGTTTTTGGGTGCTTATAAAGTTAAAAAGAAAATACAGGATAGTAAAAAAATATTAAGTGTTAGTCCCAATCTTAAAAAAATAAATAAAAAAATTATTTCCCATGCCAAAAACGAGAGTTTTTAGGTTTAAAACTTAATATAATTTTGAATAACTTTTCATCGTGTAAATTGCCAAAGATATTTCGTAAACTACCTAACATTTTAATCTGTCAAACCTGACATTTCAGGCCATAAATTTCGATTTCTCTTAAAGTAGTTTTTAAAATTATTTTAAGCAGCTATAAATTTAAGTTTCATTACTTTAACAGTTTTATTATTCTTTAGTATTATCGGAACTCTTATTTGTTTGGTTTTGAGGACTAATGTGCGAAATGCAAAAAACAACACGAGACGGGGACATTTCCCATATGTGAAAATAATGAAAATAGTAATCATTTAGTTTAAAAATTTTTCAAAAATACCTAACAGTTCTATGATAGTAACGAACAAAACATTTGTATTTGCAACATGTTTCTCAAATATATTTCATAGGCAAGGGATTATTAATAGAATTTTCTTACCTTTCCACTATGATATCTACACTATATTCTTCGGAATCCCACGGATGATGTCATTTGCAAGTTCTTAAGAATCACGCTGTTGTGTACAAACAACTTCCACTGATGTTGAATAGGAACATCTGCCTCCAGTCATTTAAACTGTTTTCTTCTGTTGCCGGTTTTCTCCCAGAACATCAGTAATGGCATTCTAAATCTCGCCTTTTTCCCTGTTTTAGGATTTGGTTCAAACACTTGAGACTATTTTGGTGACTTAACAGCAAGCCAATTTTCTTCTTATAAATCGTTGCATTTTTAAGTTACAGTCAATTTCAAGAAGATTTTACAACATGGCCCGAGTTGTATAAAATGTCACATTTTAAACTTGAAGGTAAAATTCTTTGACTATTGATATGGTTTTGAGACTAGAACAGCTCAAAATAGAGTGTTTACCTCAATAATACATCTTTGTCATACGAAATTATATTTCTCTCTCTCAACATTCTAGATAAAACTGACCTGCATACCTTTGTACCCAGTACCGGTGGAAATGAAATTTTGAAACTGGGTTCCATGAACTTGTATCGTTTTATCAAGTATAAAAATTTACTGCTAATGAGTTCAAAAAAAGAAATCACTCAGTTGTCATAGTAAAACTTAAACAGTACAATAACCAAAATATGCGAATTGTACTTCTTCTAGTCCTATTTTCTTAGGATTATATTAATTTTCCACATTCAGGAATACAAATTGCCATTGATGTGAATAACTCAAATTCCTGTCAGTTTAGTTCCTTCCAATATTTGAGATTAAGGAATTAAGATTAAGGAATAATTTTTAAGGAAGACTATAAATATCATTTAATCAGCAGGGCAATCAAATTTATCAATATTCGTGTTACCTCGTTTTCTTTATTTGCACGTTATATTTCAAAAATATGTGATTTAATAATAATTTTTTTCACTTCATTAATTTTTTAGCCGGTAGGGCATGAAATTATTAATTTGCCAAAGAATTATCGGAATTTGTTCTTACACTTTAGTACTAACAACTATTAGAGCTTTAAATCTAATTTAACAATTTTAATTCTAAACATCATTACATATATCCAGCACTATATAGCGCAATTTAACTTTTTCATTTGATGTAGAAAAACACCAGGTTTGACAGAATTTTAAACAAAATAATTTAACTAAATTTATAAATTTTGTAACTCGTTTTAGGTTATTCAGAAATTTAAGGAGAAAATACAGGACAGAAAAAATAAATTTACTGTTAATCTCCGACATGAAAAAAGTAAAAAAATAAAATATGTAAAACAATTAAAAAACAGTTCCCCAAAACGAGAAAATTAAAGATCTTTTGGATTTTGCTCATATAGATTGCCAGAAAGAATATTTCTAATTACCTGTATCTAATATTTGACTGTCAAACCTGATAACTTTAATTAAAACAAGTTGGAAATTTTTCTCAGTTTTTTTTAAACATTGATAATTTTTAGAAATTTAAAATGTTTACGTTTTTACAGTTTTATCACCTTTAAATGTTATCACAACTAGTTACTCATTAGCTTAATAAACTTCCCTTCAAATATTGAAACCAATTTAAGTTAATAACGGTTCTAAATAGATTCAAATATCAACAAATTTTTTAACTTCCCCCAAAACAATAGTCGAGAATTTAGAAAGAAAGTGCAGCTATTAAATTCATGTAACAACTAGTTAATGACGTTCCTAGTAATTGCTGAATTGTTACTAATGTAATAAATTTACCAAACTTAATTGAAATATTCAGAAAAATTCAAACGATTTGTAATATAGTCATTCACGAAGGCCTATATTATTGATAAATAACTCGTAATGACAGATTTAACTTACAATATATATGTCAATATTTACATACGACTACTACTGGTATTCCCTAAATATTTCTGAATTGTAAGCAACGTATAGCAAGTAACTTCCGGTACAAAAAATTCAGCAACAAAAGCGTAGATGTAAAAGCACTAAATTTCTAGTCTACAAATTGAGAATGAAGAATAGTTGCATTCGCCTTCAAACGTATTTAATAAACTATAAAGACTAAGTAGTATAAAAACTATTTCCTGAATTCTCTAACATATTAAAACTTCAGGGTTGCAGAACTAAAGGGTTGTCGTGAATTCGCAACAAAATACAAAGTTCATTCAACTCCAAAACAGTGCAAAAACTTCATAGAGTTGTATAAATGCAAAATGCAACTTAAATGCCAAAATATACAATCCATTCAACTTCAAAAATGTTCACAAATTCCACAGAGATGGAAGAACCAAACACAAGAAGTCCTCCACAGGTTTGCTGCTACAATTAGAAAGGGTCAGTCACGGTCAAAGCTCCTTTAAAAGTACTCAAGCATTACCACGTAGTAGATAAAAATTTGCATTTTTACTGTTGCCATATTTAAAGCCATATTCCACTGCTACATATACGCCATAGACTAATTATGAAAGCTACAAACTTTTGCTATTTCTATCGATATGGTAGTAAATAAAAAAACATATTTTACAGAAAAGATATTTTTTTTATAAGTCAAGCGTGGAATTTATTTTTAGAATCATATTTGTAATCTGCCGCTATTTTTTTTATATACATGGAACGCCTAAACGCATCTAAGGGCCGGTCTCACCAAAGGCGTTTAACGACTAATCGCGATTACCACATGTTAATAACCAATGACGTAACGCAATTCTCCGTTTAATCTGAGATTAATCGTGGTTAGCCGTTAATCGACTTAGGTGAGACCAGCCTTACTTTCGTTAAATATCGATACACTGTCTCATCATGATCGATTAGAGTTAAACAGGGATTATTTACTATGTGGATGTATAGCAGCTAATCTCTGATTATCTGCTTAACTCTATCGACTGACGACTGACGACATTAGCCCTTACTCTGGGAGTTGCGGTTCGTACCGAACGTTCGTTGTGACGTCACCTTGACGTCAGATTTCGGAAATTTTGAGAGCAAACGGTACTTCGGTACTTTCGGGGGTTACATGCGAAAATTTACATCAACCTAAACTATCGGTAACTTTCCGCATGTAACCCCCAGACTACCGAAATATCGTTTGCTGTCAAAATTTCCGCAATCTGACGTCAAGGTGACGTCACAACAAACGTTCCGTACGAACCGCAACTCCCAGAGTAAGGCCCATTGAGGCCCTTACTCTGGAAGTTGCGGTTCGGTTAGAACTTTCGTTGTGACGTCACTGTGATACAGCTTGCGGACATTTTGCTAGCAAACGATCAAGCTGACGTCAAAATGACGTCATAACGAACTTTCGAACCGACTCGCAACGTCCAGAGTTAACCCCTGAGACTGGGCCTAGTTTAACTGTTTACATAAAAAAGAAACTTAAATGTTTTTGGCAAAAAATATGGTAAAAAATAAGTAAACATGTTTTACAGAAAATAAGTTTTTTTGATAAGCCAAAAATGGAATTTACTTTTAGAATCATTTTTCAAATCTGACGTTATTTTTTATATACATGGAAAATTTTAGCGCATCTAAGGGCCGGTCAAAGCAAAGGCTTTTAACAACTAATCGCGATTAACTCATGGCACCAACCAATGGTGGACCTCAATTCTCCGTTTAATCAGTGGTTAGCCGTTAAACGACTTTAGGGAGACCAGACTTTAATTTCATTAAACATCTATACCCTGTTTCACCATGATCGATTAGAGCTAAACAGGGATTATTTACTATATAGATTTACAGCAGCTAATCTCTGATTAGCTGCTCAACTTGATTGACTGACTACTGACTTTAATGATTGGGCCCTAATCGACTGACTACAATGAGACTGGGCCCTAGTTGATTTTTTAATAGAGCTTATGACAACTTTATTATCAAATTACTAAATATAGGAAATCATAACAAATTATTTTGCTAGAAACAATGCAGATTGTAACCAAAAACGAAGTTGCCCCGTTAGATGTTACAAGAATACAAAGTTTCCAATTTCTAGAGCTAATTGTTTTTAATTTTTTTTCCAGATATATGTGTTTGTATGTACATACCAACATAAAGATTTCTAGACGAAACTAGACAAAAACCCATGTAAAGATGGTCTAAACATAAATTTAAAATTTTTCTTCTGCATACACACATATATAATGCTAGAATGTCCATTGGAGTTATTTCTAATCAAAACAATGTATATTCTTTTATTAAATTCAATAAATTTTATCTATATAGATGTCTATCTATCTATCTATAGATAGATATATATTGTGGATATATATCTATCTAGCTAGTTACATATCTATCTACCAATTTACACACACACACACACACACACACATATATATATATATATATATATATATATATATATATATATATATATATATATATGCATACATATGTAAACTAATGATTTAGTGATTTTTTAAAGTCAGTTACAATAAATTATTTTATCCCTATTATTTTTACTTGCACGGGATTACTGTGGAAAGGGAAGCCTAATTATCTAGACTAATTAAAATTTTTCAGTCGTGCTATTCTGTTAAGAATATTAGGCCGAGCTCGTAGCAGAACTTAAACTTTATTAATTAGCTTTTAAAAATGACATCTACGCCAGTGAGCAGCACGCGAAAGAATGATCATAAAAACAGGTGTTGTAACAGGGCTGAAAACCCAGACCGAGACGGAGACGAAATCTTTCCCAAAGAAATTACCTTAATCGGCGTATTTACCAATAAAAGTAATTAGATCGGATCTGGAAAAACAGTGCCATTTACTAGCTTCAGCCGGAAAATGTGGTAAATGGGCAGAAAATGTACATCTATTGTAGATAAAGATTTAGGAAATGGGTTGGAAGCATTTCACGTCGTGGACTTTAATTTAATTACGATATAGTGTGGATGGGAAAATAGATTTGAAGGGGAGAGGAGAATTTTTATGAGATAGTAAATTGAAATAAATTCGATATATATATATATATATATATATATATATATATATATATATATATAAGTTTTTAATAACTAGGATATAACACTATAATATAAAAATGAAATGCGTAGTATTATATGCATTCACACACACAAATATATATACATATATATGTTTGTATGTGTATAGATACATATATATTTTTATTCATTATTCCTGATAATAGCAAGTGGTAAATTTCCGAGAGATTTGAGTGTTTCCAAAAGTTCTGCAGTTAAAGTAGTCAAAATAGATCCAAAGATGGTCAAAATGCTCGCTTTCTGAAGAAGTCTGAATCCGGAAATTTTTTAAAATTAAAAAACTTTCTACACTTTGAAGAAGGGAGTAAAATTCTGCCGCAAATTTCCCCACTCTAACAAAACAGAATTATAAAAGTAAAAAGTAAAGTAACCTAGAAATGTATAGTTGGACATTGAACATGATTCGAGAGTGGCGGATTCTGTCTTTGTGATTCGATCATCAATCATTCACCAGTCTCATCTCTCTTCATCAGCTCTAATCAAAGAATGCAGACGTGGGAAGAATGATGAAGAGGTCTGAAGGGAGTACCTTCTCCATTATACTTTTTTATTCAGGGAATATACGTATATATGGTGACAAAAAATGTTAAATCTTTTATAGAAAGCTCTCTTTCCCTGTGTAGCAACATTCAATGCGTAGTAAAACAATTCTACTACGGTTTGTTTTTTCTTCCCTGAAAAAATATCAAAAAGACTCAAAAAATATTTTCATGTATGTGTTGAGTTTTGAATATAAGTACAGTGGAATTCCATTTATTGATTCCGTTAAGGTCATGCAACGGATCGTTACAGTATGTACAAAAAGGTGAGATGTATAATTTGAGCTAATAAAAAATTTTCTATATTTTGACTATATTTGTGGCACTTTATCCTCATGATACACAACTACTTTAGCATTATACCTGTATACGTATGTAATAATAATTTATAAACATACATTCATATTCACCAAAGCATTCATGGTCTAAAATATTTCTCTTCTTTTAAGTAAATTGTCAAGTTTACTACTAGTTTTGATTTCTTATTTTTGTAAATTGTTGAAGATAGAACAAAAATGTTTAACAACAATGTAACTAAATATTTATTACAAACTATGTATAGCATTTATTCAGCCTCTCCAAATACATTTTTGTTTTTGATTAGGTTTTAACTCTCATATAATTTTCTATCTTCTTCTTTCCCAGAAGCAGATTTCCTTTTCAAAAATACATTTAGTGTTTTAATTAGAGAATGGCTACAGTAATGAAACATTTCTACACAACCTAACACATACACACGACGTATTTCCTCCTGTTTCATTTCAATTATGTTATCATTTTCTTTAATACACATATTTGTTAATATTATATTTGTGAACACGTATAATATTTGACCAACATATCACTATCATGTCCATGGATGAAATACTTCAGTTCAAATATATTTATATCTTTAACACTTAATTTAACTAAGTTCGCTACACTGGACATGTATATTTATAACTACTATATAACATAATTGTCAGTGTTCGACATAGCGGACATTAATTATCTCAAAAATGGAAAATGATATATTTTATTTGTTTATATTACAGAGATGCTAATTTCTATACAGACATAGGAAAATAACAGAAATTAAAAATAAAAAATGTGTGAAAACACGTCTTGTCAAATTAAGGGTTAAATTGTATAGACTTTAGATTCATGACATAAAATATTTCTACAAAAACAATGCACAATCTTACTTGTCATTTATATTCATATGTTTATATTATTATAATAATAGTAAATTTGCATTCTGAAATTCCACATTTTGTAACCAATCAAAGACAGTTGTTAATTTGGCATTTAATCTACTTATCCCTTAACCCCTTACAGTATGATTTAATAATGAAAAACTGTGCATGAAATAACCATTTAATTTTTATTTAAAAAACTGGTTTCATTTTACAATTCTTACATATTCTTAATTAAAATCCACTTTTTACATAGTGTTAAATAATATCAGAAACAGTAAAATTAAGAAAATATCAAAGCAAAACGTTAATAAGGTATACAGATAATAGTCTTCAAGCTAGTGGTACTTTTCAAAACAAAGTGCAAAGGAATTCTTAATTGTTAATCCACGTAGTATCACTTTTAATTTGATTCTTGTAACACACACGGTATTTCTTAGTAGGTTTTCTTTTATTCTGACTCATTAATTTGGTAATGACTTGTACCAAGAAATTCTAAGTAAACAATATGCAATAGTGACTTGTGATTTTCACAAGTGATAAAAGTGTTGCCAAATTCAGTACACTAGAAATTTTAAACTAAATTATATTTAACAGTAACTTTAATCGCATGACGAGTGTAGATAGTCATTGTGCGGTATGGAATGAAAAACTAATGACTAGCTAGACTCGTCATTTTATCGGAAGGGGCTAATTTAACAAGATGTTTTTAAAATATTTCTTAGTTTCTGCTATTTTTCCATGTCTGTATAGGCATTAGAATCCGAGTATAATAAACAAAAAAATTAATCATTTTCCATTTTTGAGATAATTAATGTCCGCTGTGGCGAACACTGACAATTATGTTATATAGTAGTAATAAATATACATGTCTGGTGTAGTGGACGTAGCCAAATTAAGGGTTAACACTAGTAATGATAGAAAAAATTAATGACACTACTAAACACGAATATATATATATATATATATATATATTTTGATTCTACCAATGATTTGTTTTACTGTGTCAGATCTAAAATTTTCACACTTGCAAAAATTAAAATCATGCTGTTTTTTAACAAATAGGTGATAACAAATGATACAGACCAAAGTACGGTTTTAAAAGAAACTATCAATATACTGATATCACAAAGGGAAAGAAATTCTACTTAAGTTTTTAAAGATATCCAATGCTTTCATTCAAATGAATTACTAAGATAGAATAAAATTGAAGAGATTTTGTTGATTGTTTTATAAGTATTAACTAAACCAGAATTTGACATTCAACTGCCGAACTCTGACATCTTGTATTACTATAAAGACTCTGTACATTCTATTAGTCGGGAAATTTGAACCAACTTGAAGTTGTGACGTCAGCCGTTTTGCTGACGTATGTTAGCAGGCTTTGTGTTCTAGAAGGTGTTGGGTGAAAGGGAGAATACATTTTATGACTTCATTTATTAACCTCTCGTTTTATTTAAGGGAAACTCCTAAAAAGCGATTCTAACTGGTATTACTAAATTGATTTCGCAAGGTATGCTGGAGGTTTTGATTCGGTACCAAAGATTATTTTTCCTTTTTTTTTAAATGGGGTTTGCACAAAGTTCCTGCAAAGCAAACTAAATATTCAGATTTCTTTTATTTTATTCAATAATGTTATGACTTCAGTTCATTAACAAGGAGAGCTTTTACCATTCCGTTGTTTCATAATTATGAGTATTTCCAAGAAACTGTAGAGATGAACAATAGTGTTTAGAATGACCTGAACAATTCATATATTTCATTCAATCTACAATTAAGTAGATCTTTTTTGCTTGCATATAATATAAATATATGCTAAAGAATGGAGTAACTTTGGGCTCTCAGGTTTCTGGCAATTTAAAAGTATGGACCAAGTCGAACACTATGACCTACTATCTCAAGCCGTATCTTTCAGAAATTTAATACATTCCGTTCACAATCTTGTTTCACAGTTCCCAGCTGCCATTCATGAACACGGCTATTTTACTTGCTCGAGCCTCAAATATTCATCCTACTTTTTATGAGATCAAAGCCTCACTGACTGAGTTACCATGGCTATCTTGTTCATAAGTATATCTGTAAATAAATCAAAGTTACATATTTTCTATCAAATGTGAACGTAGTTTTATATTCATTGTAAAGGAATCTTAATATAGGTATTAGTAAACAGTTTAGTTTATGTACCTGAAGGGAAAATAAATTTATGAGCGAAATTTGAAATATAATATACTGTTGATCCTATTCAAATCGAGTAAATAAACAGATCATTGAAAATTACAATTATGAAATCTACAATAGATTTAGGGTACCATTTATTGTCACGGTTATAAATGCTTGCCATATTTGGTGGCTGGGACACCTTTTTAGGTATATTAACCAAACTAGGTTAGCCACCTTTTCTAAAGGTTGAGGGTACACACAGATGAAGCTCCTCTCCCTACACACACCAGATGGGTTGTGTTGAGAAATCTTCATGATGTAAGAGTCAACTGGTGACACACTATTGATTCAGATGAGTCATGATGCAGACATTCACCTGTGACAGGCTGAAGATCTTCAAGCAATTGTGATGAGATTATAGATTTGCAGCCAACTTTCAGTAATAAAAAACTGGCTTTAGAAACAAGAGTAACACTGGTTATTGCAACTAAATGGAATAGATTATAGTAGATTCCATATAGCTGCAAGGACGGAGGTGAACATTACAGCCATAAACAATTCCTAATGAAAATGTAACAGAAAGAGTAGTAACTCTGCAGTAAGTAGAATTTGTTATGTATGCAAATAAAGACATCAAGATTTAAAAATACAGTTTTATTTCGTCTCTGGTATGTACAATTCAGGCTCAACACTGTTTACATTAGTTTACAGAAAAAAAATACAAGATTATGAAAATATTAAGTGTACTTATCAAAACACTCAACTTACAGAAAGATATTTAAAAGGCAAACCAGAAACATTATCAATATTATTTTGATTACAAATGCAAATAAAAATATATAGGACAACTGTGGATATGCACTTCAAATTTAAGAGTAGAATATCGTATGGTCTTGTTCCTATAACAAGCTGGTACTGTTATGGATTGTCAACACATCTACATATCTATAGGAGATTGGAAACTGACCTACTATAAAGACTAAACTATATACTAGACTTATAGCTAAAAACGCATGCTACGAAGTACACTAATGTATTATAATATATGTATATAACTTAACAATTTAATATACTAAATACTAAAAGAATATAAAGTAAAACTACACTAACCTACTTTAAAAGCATGGCCATGCTTATAGATTCCCTGAAACCTTTATCTGTAAGACATTGAGCAAAGTTGCTTTTTTCGATATCGGATACTTCTGCAATACAATATGTGTAGGTACTCATTACACCAACATTTGGGGTTATTTGTTAAACACAGCACACAAAACAGCATATAGTAAGAACATTCTCCACAAACTATCACAGAGGGGTAAGTCTAAATAAAATATTCATAAATTTGTACAAAGTTTCTGACATTAGTCGTATTTCACGCTGTACAACAGTCTTTAAACTGACACTGAAATATGGCAACGTGCAAAAGCATTTTCTTGAAATTTTGACACATTCTGGATGATTTAGACACTGCACGGAGTCGCTGTCTTTTTCTACATGGCAACCTGATTGGAATGCTGTTAGTACATCCTTTTATGGCGTCTTTTCGGTGTCTAAAACTTATCTTCACCACTGCAATACTAGATCCGGCAATTGGCAGTATTCTGAAAATGCTTATTAAACTAAACGATTAACATAAATACTTAAAGCGTTTATTTTACAAAAAAATTGACTGGAAATTATTCTAGCACCGATTTCTTTTACTTTATTTCTGTATAGTTTTATGAATTTACATAAACACAAATTTTAAGAAACCTCAAAACAGCTACAGCATATGTGTGTTAATTCTAAAAAGTACCTGCAAATATTAAAACTTAATTAGGAAAATAAAATCTAAATATTGGAAAGTAGGACCTCTATACATTTTTCGTATATGTAATGTTATATTGGAATTTCCATTTTCTTTAATTTATGAATATACCAGGTTTGACAGAATCTTCAATAAAAGTATTCACCCAAATTTACTCTCGTGGCTTCTCGTTTTCGGGTATTTAGAAAGTTAAAAAGAAAATACAGGATAGTAAAAAATTAATGTTAGTCCCAATCTTAAAAAATAAAATAAAAATTTCCTCATGCCAAAAACGAGAAAGTAAGGTTTTTAGTTTTAAAACTAAATATAATTTTGAATAACTTTACTTGAAAATTGACAGATAATGTTTCGTAAATTACCTAACATTTTTATCTGTCAAACCCGACAACTCTTAGGATAAATTTAGATTTTACTTAAAGTTGTTTTTAAAGTTATTTTTAGCAGTTTTAAATTTTAGCTTTATTGCTTTAACAATTATGTCATTTACTATTATTGGACCTCATCCTTTAGCTTCATTGTTTGGTTCTGAGCGCTACTATCTACTTTTTTTGCAACACGAGGGGTAACGAGACTGGGACCTACTGCTTGAAAGACTCCGAATATTCACGCAACAGTGGGGTTCGAATCTGCAAATACAGCTACCGATGATCAACGCCTTAACCGTTCGGCGATCGTTTGGCGTCTTTAACTTTATATGTAGAAAATTAAGGCAGTGAATTTTCAGATCGGGGTTATGAACATTTCTATGCATTAAGATGAGTTTAATTTGTATAATTAAAAAGCAATAGAAATATTTTATACCTGAAGTATTTTCAACATTTATATCTACACTTCAATCACCAATCATTCTTTAACGGCGTTCTCAACCACTTTAATTTGGAGATCTCAAACTTCAAAGATTCTTTAATTCTTCAAATTAATGGATTCATTAGCAAAAAATACATGCGATTTTAACAAGGCATTTAAAGCAAGATTTACAATCTAATCATTAGCATAAAATTCTTACCTTTATGTACCACATTCGCAGCATACTTGAGCCTTAAGAAGTTGTGAATACTGAAGTCAATGCATTGAGTCTTTTAGAACTTTCCTCTAATATACTTGAAGCTCAGACATCATAAAGCACTTTGATATGTTTGCCGCAGATGTTTAGTAGGAACTTTCAGCTTAATGTGCAGGATCCGAAACTTGTTCGCATTCTGAAAATGCTTATTGAACTCAACGATTAATACAATTACTTAAAGGGTCTATTTTACAATAAAAATGGACTGGAAGTTATCCTAGCATCGATCTGTTTTTAGATTTATGAATTTACAGAAACAAATTAAGAAATTTGTCAACAATAGCTTACGAAATTGTCAGCATTACGATATACATCTTTCATTAAGTAAAATTCTTTAATTATTATCATTACGTTTTGCACAGTAAGCGATATCTATCCCAAAATGACATACTTAAGCACGAAATTTGTCTAGCACATTATAGATTATGACGCATGTGACACGCATTTGCTGCAATTTTAATACAGCGTACCGCCGCAGATAACGAAATTGCGAAACTAATTTCCAAAATCTCATCAATAAGTTTAGGATAAAAATTTAGTGGGGATTTTGAGCATTGATTCGATTAAAGAGGTCTAACAGGACAATGATCTATTGTTTAACGAGTTTTTATTCGCTAATTCTTACAAAATCATTAGATCAATTTATTTTTTTAACATTGAAAGCCTATTCTTATTAATCTTTAAAAAGAAATTAAACTAACTATTTGTTCAAAATGTATACTAACAAAATAAGTAATGTCAAGTAAAAGAGTGAAACTTACCCAGATCCTATAAAACTGCAAAATTTTGAAAACGTATCTAAAACGTTATAGTTCTAATCTACTTAAAATTTGTATTAGCTGTGAAACAAAAGTAAAAGTTGCATGGTTGTAAAATAGCAGTAAAGATTGCAGCAATCATATATATAGAAAATAAATTAGGGGTAAGACCAATTCCGAATATTCGTGCCTTTACCAGGAATCTAAACTAAAAACCTTGGCACCAAAAATCAGCGACTTACCCATTTTGCCTAGTTATATTTTTAATGGTAGCAAATTCAAATGATAAGCTTTGAATTATCATTCATGGAACCTAATAAATGAACCTAATATTCATGAACCTAATAATTAATAAAATAATGAAAATTATTTTTATGTGAATTGTTCCTTGTCTCTTTTTACGATATATTTTAAAAATATTTCTGGAAAATTTAAAAATTTGATTCTAACTTTTAAATTTCATTTTATTTTTGCACTCTGGAGTGATTAGAATAAAGTAGTTTTTGATTCTCTACCGATATATGTCTATTAATTCTAATTAGTACTAATTACTTCTAATACTATTAATTACTATTAATTACTATTTCGAATACTATTAAGTACTATTAATTCTAATTAGTAATATTTCATCTGAAAATCTTTGTAATTAGGAAGTTAAAATCTAAGTATTGGGAAGTAGGACCTCTATACATTGGTTCAAATATCTAGGGGCATATAGGCATTTCAATTTTATTCGATTTATAAGTATACCAGGTTTGACAGAAACCTCAATAAAAGTTTTTATCTAAATTTATGCTCGTGGCTTCTCGTTTTCGGGTATTTTGAAAGTTAAAAAGAAAATACAGGATAGTAAAAAAAAAAAAAAAAAATACGTGTTAGTCCCAACCCTAAAAATAGAAATAAAAAATCATTTCCCACGCCAAAAACGAGAAAGTAAGGTTTTTAGTTTTAAAACTTTATATAATTTAGAATAACTTTTCTGTGTGAAAATTGGGAGAGATAATATTTCATAAATTACCTAACATTTATCTGTCAAACCCGACATCTCTTACGATAAAGTTCGATTTCCGTTAAAGTTGTTTTTAAAATTGTTTTGAGCCGTTTTGAATTTAAGATTACTTTAACTGTTTTATCCTTTACTAATATCGGACCTGATTCTTAGCTTGATTGGTTTTGAGCGCTACTTTTTACTTTTTACAACACGAGGGTTAATGTGACTGGGACCTACTGCTTAAAATCAGATTCCGAATATTCATGCAACAGTGAGGTTCGAATCTGCAAATACAGCTACTGATGATCAACGCCCATAATCGTTGAGCTATCTTTTGGAGTCTTTAACTTAATATGTAGAAACTTGTGTCAGTGAATTTTCAGATCGGGGTTATAAACACTTTCATACATTAAGAGTAGTTTAATTTGTATAATTACAAAGAAATAGGAATATTTTATACCTACAGGATTTTCAAGATTTAGGTCTGGTTTCTCGTATTACCAATCCATTCTTGACGGCGTTCGAAACACATGAGATCTCAAACTTCATCAAAAGATTCTACTTTAATTCTTCAAATTAATGGATTCATTAGCAAAAAAGAAATACATACGATTTTAACAAGGCATTTAATGAAAGATTTGCAATCTAATCATTAGCATAAAATTCTTACCTTTATGTACCACAGTCACCTTTAAGCATACTTGAGCATTAGGAAGTTTTGAATGCTGAAGTCATTGCGTTGAGTCTTGTAGAATCTTGGACATACTTGAAGCTCGCATCTAAAAGTTCTTTGATAAGTTTTCTACAGATGTTTAGTAGGAAACCCAGGATCCTAAACTTGCCCTTATTCTGAAAATGCTTATTAAACTAAACGATTAATATAAATACTTATAAAGAGTCTATTATACAATAAAAATGGACTGGAAATTGGCATAGGTTTCTGTTTCTTTTTCTATACAACTTTATGAATTTACAGTATCACAAATTTTAAGAAACCTCCCAAAATAGCCACAACAACACGATACATCTCTTCCTTTAAATTCTTAAGTACCATAGTTTTAACTATTGCCTTTAGGTTTTGTACATTAGGTTATATCTATTAAACGATAATACATTTATGATATACGAAATTTTGTCTGGATGAACAATCTTAACTAATGACACATGTTACAAACATTTCCTGCGTTTTCATTACAGAGTATCGTTGCAGATAATGATATTCTGAAACTAATTGCTGAACTCATTAAGTTTAGAATAAAAAACTAGTGTTAATTTTGAGCACTGTCTAAAGTTTTGATAAAAGGTCTAACGAGATCGTGGTCTATTGCTTAACCCATTAATTTTCACCAATAAAATTATGCTCAAATCTTAACAAAATTAGTCGTATCAGATAAAACAGTAAAGTTTACCCAGATTCTACAAAAATTCAAAATTTCAAAAAACCAACTAAAATGTTATATTTTTAATCTACTTAAAATTTATATTAGCTGTGAATTTTAAGTAAAATTGGCAGTAAAGATTGCAACAGCCCATGTATAGGATATAAAATACCGATTAAAGCCAATTCTGAACGGCTACAAAAATTCGTGCCTTCAGCGAGATTCAAGCCTACAAAATCTGGTTCCAAAAATCAGCCCTTACCCATTTTGCATGGTATCTTTAATGGTCTAAAAACTTTGGCACCAAAAATCAGCGACTTACCCATTTTGCCTAGTTATATTTTTAATGGTAGCAAATTCAAATGATAAGCTTTGAATTATCATTCATGGAACCTAATAAATGAACCTAATATTCATGAACCTAATAATTAATAAAATAATGAAAATTATTTTTATGTGAATTGTTCCTTGTCTCTTTTTACGATATATTTTAAAAATATTTCTGGAAAATTTAAAAATTTGATTCTAACTTTTAAATTTCATTTTATTATTTTTGCACTTTGGAGTGATTAGAATAAAGTAGTTTTTGATTCTCTACCGATATATTCTATTAATTCTAATTAGTACTAATTCTAATACTATTAATTACTATTTCTAATACTATTAAGTACTATTAATTCTAATTAGTAATATTTCATCTGAAAATCTTTGTAATTAGGAAGTTAAAATCTAAGTATTGGGAAGTAGGACCTCTATACATTGGTTCAAATATCTAGGGGCATATAGGCATTTCAATTTTATTCGATTTATAAGTATACCAGGTTTGACAGAAACCTCAATAAAAGTTTTTATCTAAATTTATGCTCGTGGCTTCTCGTTTTCGGGTATTTTGAAAGTTAAAAAGAAAATACAGGATAGTAAAAAAAAAAATACGTGTTAGTCCCAACCCTAAAAATAGAAATAAAAAATCATTTCCCCGCCAAAAACGAGAAAGTAAGGTTTTTAGTTTTAAAACATTATATAATTTAGAATAACTTTTCTGCGTGAAAATTGGGAGAGATAATATTTCATAAATTACCTAACATTTATCTGTCAAACCCGACATCTCTTACGATAAATTTCGATTTCCGTTAAAGCTGTTTTTAAAATTATTTTGAGCCGGTTTGAATTTAAGATTATTACTTTAACTGTTTTATCCTTTACTAATATCGGACCTGATTCTTAGTTTGATTGTTTGGTTTTGAGCGCTACTTTTTACTTTTTTACAACACGAGGGTTAATGTGACTGGGACCTACTGCTTAAAATCAGATTCCGAATATTCATGCAACAGTGAGGTTCGAATCTGCAAATACAGCTACTGATGATCAACGCCCATAATCGTTCAGCTATCTTTTGGCGTCTTTAACTTAATATGTAGAAACTTGTGTCAGTGAATTTTCAGATCGGGGTTATAAACACTTTCATACATTAAGAGTAGTTTAATTTGTATAATTACAAAGCAATAGGAATATTTTATACCTAAAGGATTTTCAAGATTTAGGTCTGGTTTCTCGTATTACCAATCCATTCTTGACGGCGTTCGAAACACGAGATCTCAAACTTCATCAAAATATTCTACTTTAATTCTTCAAATTAATGGATTCATTAGCAAAAATTAAATACATACGATTTTAAAAAGGCATTTAAAGAATGATTTGCAATCTAATCATTAGCACAAAATTCTTACCTTTATGTACCACAGTCACCTTTAATCATAATTGAGCATTAGGAAGTTTTGAATGCTGAAGTCATTGCGTTGAGTCTTGTAGAATCTTCTTGGACATACTTGAAGTTCGCATCTAAAAGCGATTTGATAAATTTGCTACAGATGTTTAGTAGGAACTTTCAGCGAAATAGCGGATCCAAAACTTGCTCGTATTCTGAAAATGCTTATTAAAAACTAAACGATTAATATAAATATAAAGCGTCTATTATACAATAAAAATGGACTGGAAATTGGCATGGGTTTCTGTTTCTTTTTCTATATAACTTTATGAATTTACATTATCACAAATTTTAAGAAACCTCTCAAAATAGCCACAACAACACGATACATCTCTTCCTTTAAATTCTTAAGTACCATAGTTTTAACTATTGCCTTTAGGTTTTGTACATTAGGTTATATCTATTAAACGATAATACATTTATGATATACGAAATTTTGTCTGGATGAACAATCTTAACTAACGACACATGTGACAAGCATTTCCTGCGTTTTCATTACAGAGTATCGTTGCAGATAATGAAATTCTGAAACTAATTGCTGAACTCACCAATAAGTTTAGAATAAAAAACTAGTGTTAATTTTGAGCACTGTTTACAATTTTGATAAGAGGTCTAACGAGACCGTGGTCTATTGCTTAACCCATTGATTTTCACCAATAAAATTCTGCTCAAATAAATCTTAACAAAACAGTAAAATTTACCCAGATTCTACAAAGTTCAAAATTTCAAATATTCAACTAAAATGTTATATTTTTAATCTACTTAAAATTTATATTAGCTGTGAATTGGAAGTAAAATTGGCAGTAAAGATTGCAACAACCCATGTATAGGATATAAAAAACCGATTAAAGCCAATTCCGAACGGCTACAAAAATTCGTGACTTCTGCGAGATTAAAACCTACAAAATCTGGATCCAAAAATCAGCCCCTTGTCCATTTTGCATGTATATCTTTAATGGTAGCAAATCCAAATGATAAACACTTATCTCAATGAAACCCAAATACAACAGCTGAACAATGAAAGTTATATATATCTCTTCAATCTTGTACAGCTCTAGAATTTCCAGAATTTATATTAACTATACTTTCGCCCCTTTCACATTATATTTCAGAAACAATTTTGGACAGTTTAAAAATTTGCTTTTTCCTTTAAGCTTCATTTCAATAATTTAGCAGTTAAGAGTGCGTAGAATAAAGTAGTTATTGATCCTCAAACGATACATGTCTGTTAATTCAAAATGGTACCTGCAAATATTACATCTCGAAAATCTTTGTAATCAGGAAGTTAAAATCTAAATATCGGGAAGTAGGACCTCTATACATTGTTTCGTATATCTAGTGCTATATATCGTCATTTTATTTTATTCAATTTATGAATATACCAAGTTTGACAGAAATTTTAATAAATTTTTAAGCTAAACTTATGCGCGGGCCTTCTCGTTTTCGGGTATCTAGAAAGTTAAAAAGAAAATACAGGATAGTAAAAAAAAAAAATTAAGTGTTAGTCCCAATCTTAAAAAATAAATAAAAAATTATTTCCTATGCCAAAAACGAGAAAGGTTTTTAGTCTTAAAACTTAATATAATTTTGAACAAGTTTTCATCGTGTAAATTGCCATAGATAATATTTCGTAAATTACCTAACATTTTTAATCTGTCAAACCTGACATTTCTTTACTTACGATAAATTTCGATTTACTCTAAAGTAGTTTTTAAAATTATTTTGAGCAGTTTTCAATTTAAGTTTTATTACTTTAGCAGTTTTATTATTCTTTAACATTATCGGACCTCTTAATTGTTTGGTTTAGAGGGCTAATGTCTTTTGCAACACGAGAAGGGGACATTTTCCACATATGAAAATAATGAAAATAGTAATCATTTAGTTTAAAATTTTTCAAAAATATCTAACATTTTGATGATAGTAACGAATAAAACATTGATATTTGCAGCATGTTTCTCAAATATATTTCATAGTCAAGTGATTAATTATAAAATTTTCATACCTTTCCACTATGATATCTACTCTATATTCTCCGGAATCCCGCAGATGTCATTTGCAAGTTCTTGAGAGTCACGCTGTTGTGTACAAACAACTTCCATTGATGTTGAATAGGAACATTTAGCTCCAGTCATTTGAACATTTTCGTCTGTTGCCGATTTTCTCCCAGAACATCAGTAATGGCATTCTAAATATCGCCTTTTTTCCCTGTTTTAGGATTTGGTTCAAACACTTGAGACTATTTTGGTGACTTAACAGCAAGCCAATTTTCTTCTTATAAATCATTGCATTTTCAAGTTAGACAGTCAGTTTCAAGAAGATTTTACAACATGGCCCGAGTTGTATAAAATGTCACATTTTAAACTTGAAGGTAAAATTCTTTGACTATTGATATGGTTTTGAGACTAGAACAGCTCAAAATAGAGTGTTTACCTCAATAATACATCTTTGTCATACAAAATTATATTTTCCTCTCAACATTCTAGATAAAAGTGACAGACATATGTTTTGTACCGAGTACCGGTGGAAATGAAGTTTTGAAACTGGGTTCCATGAACTTTTATCGTTTCATCAATTATAAAAAATTACTGTTAGTAAGTTAAAAAAGAAATCACTCAGTTGTCATAGTAAAACTTAAACAGTACAATAACCAAAATTTTAGAATTATCTTTCTTCTAGTCCTATTTTCTTATGATTATATTGGAAATTTCCACATTCAGGAATACAAATTGACATTGATGTGAATAACTCAAATTCCTGTTAGTTTAGTTCCTTCCAATATTTGAGATTAAGGAATTAAGATTAAGGAATAATTTTTAAGGAAGACCATAAATATCATTTAATCATCAGGCCAATCAACTTTATCAATATTCGTGTTACCTCGTTTACTTTATTTGCACGTTATATTTCAAAAATATGCGATTTAACTATAAATTTTTTCACTTGACTAATTTTTTAGCCGGTAGGACATGAAATTATTAATTCACCAAAGAATTATCGGAATTTTTTCTTAAACTTTAGTACTAACAACTATTAGAGCTTTAAATCTAATTTAACAATTTTAATTCTAAATATCATTACATATATCCAGCACTATATAGCGCAATTTAACTTTTTCATTTGACGTAGAAAAACACCAGGTTTGACAGAATTTTAAACGAAATAATTTAACTAAATTTATAAATTTTGTAACTCGTTTTAGGTTATTCAGAAATTTAAGGAGAAAACACAGGACAGAAAAAATAAATTTACTGTTAATCTCCATCATGAAAAAAGTAAAAAATAAAATATGTAAAAAAAATAAAAAAAAAAGTTCCCCAAAACGAGAAAATTAAAAATCTTTTGGTTTTTGTTCATATAGATTGCCAGAAAGAATATTTCTAATTACCTGTACCTAACATTTGACTGTCAAACCTGATAACTTTAATTAAAGCAAGTTGGAAATTTTGCTCAGTTTTTTTTTAAACATTGATAATTTTTAGAAATTTAAAATCGTTTACATTTTTACAGTTTTATCACTATTGAATATTATCACAACTAATTACTCATTAGCTTAATAACCTCCCTTCAAAAATTGAATCCAATTTAAGTTATTTAAAAAGGTTCTAAATAGATTCAAATATCAACAATTTTTTTTTAACTTTCCAAAACACAACAGTCGAGAATTTAGTCTGAGGAAGAAAGAAGTGCAGCTATTAAATTCATGTAGCAACTAGTTAATCACGTTCCTAGTAATTGCTGAATTGTTACTAATGTAATAAATTTACCAAACTTAATTGAAATATTGAGATAAATTCAAACGATTTGTAATATAGTCATTCACGATGGCCTATATTATTGATAAATAACTCGTAATGATAGATTTAACTTGAAATAAAATATATATGTCAATATTTACATACGACTACTACTGGTATTCCCTAAATATTTCTGCATTGTAATCAACGTATAGCAAGTAACTTCCGATAAAAAAAATTCAGCAACAAAAGCGTAGATGTAAAAGCACTAAATTTCTAGTCTACAAATTGAGAATGAAGAATAGTTGCATTCGCCTTCAAACGTATTTAATAAACTATAAAGACTAAGTAGTATAAAAACTATTTCCTGAATTCCCTAACATATTAAAACTTCAGGGTTGCAGAACGAAAGGCTTGTCGTGAATTCGCAACAAAATACAAAGTTCATTCAACTCCAAAACAGTGCAAAAACTTCATAGAGTTGTATAAATGCAAAATGCAACGTATATGCCAAAATATACAATCCATTCAACTTCAAAAATGTTCAAATTTCACAGAGATCGAAGAACCAAACACAAGAAGTCCTCCACAGGTTTGCTGCTACAATTAGAAAGGGACAGTCACGGTCAAAGCTCCTTTAAAAGTACTCAAGCATTACCACGTAGTAGATAAAAATTTGCATTTTTACAGTTGCCATATTTAAAGCCATAATTCACTGCTACATATACGCCATAGACTAATTATGAAAGCTACAAACTTTTGCTATTTCTATCGATATGGCAGTAAATAAGAAAACATATTTTACAGAAAAGATATTTTTTTGATAAGTCAAGCGTGGAATTTACTTTAGAATCATATTTGTAATCTGCCGCTATTTTTTTATATACATGGAACGCCTAAACGCATCTAAGGACTGGTCTCACCAAAGGCGTTTAACGACTAATCGCGATTAACACATGTCAGTAACCAATGACGCAACTCAATTCTCCGTTTAATCTGAGATTAATCGTGGTTAGCCGTTAAACGACTTTGGTGAGACCAGCCTTACTTTCGTTAAATACCTATACACTGTCTCACCATGATCGATTAGAGCTAAACAGGGATTATTTACTATACAGATGTAAAGCAGCTAATCTGTGATTAGCTGCTCAACCCTATCGACTGACGACTGACGACATTGAGGCCCTTACTCTGGAAGTTGCGGTTCGGTTAGAACTTTCGTTGTGACGTCACTGTGATACAGTTTGCGGACATTTTGCTAGCAAACGATCAAGCTGACGTCAAAATGACGTCATAACGAACGTTCGAACCGACTCGCAACGTCCAGAGTTAGCCTAGTTGGACCAGATTGGACCTAGTTTAATTGTTTACATAACAAAAGAAACTTAAATGTTTTTGGCAAAAAATATGGTAAAAAAATAAGTAAACATATTTTACAGAAAATAAGTTTTTTTTGATAAGCCAAGAATGGAATTTACTTTTAGAATCATTTTTCAAATCTGACGTTATTTTTTATATGCATGGAAAATTTTAGCGCATCTAAGGGCCGGTCAAAACAAAGGCTTTTAACAACTAATCTCGATTAACTCATGGCACCAACCAATGGTGGATCTTAGTTCTCCGTTTAATCAGTGATTAGCAGTTAAACGACATTAGGGAGACCAGCCTTTAATTTCATTAAATATCTATACCCTGTCTCATCATGATCGATTAGAGCTAAACAGGGATTATTTACTATACAGATTTACAGAAGCTAATCTCTGATTAGCTGCTCAAATTGATTGACTGACGACTGACTTTAATGATTGGGCCCTAATCGACTGACTACAATAAAACTGGGCCCTAGTTGATTTTTTAATAGAGCTTATGACAAATTTATTATCAAATTACTAAATATATGAAATCATAACAAATTATTTTGCTAGAAACAATGCAGATTGCAACCAAAAACGAAGTTGCACCGTTAGATGTTACAAGAATACAAAGTTTCGAATTTCTAGAGCTAATTGTTTTTAATGTTTGACAGATATATGTGTTTGTATGTACATACCAACATAAAGATATCTTGACGAAACTAGACAAAAACCCATGTAAAGATGGTCTAAACATATATTTAAAATTTTCTTCTGCATACACACATATATAATGCTAGAATGTCCATTGGAGTTATTTCTAATCAAAATAATATACATTCTTTTGATAAATTCAATAAATGTTATCTATATAGATGTCTATCTATCTATCTATAGATAGATAGATTATATATTGTGGATATATATCTATCTAACTAGTTACAAATCTATCTACCTATTTACCTATATATATACATATATATATGCATACATATGTAAACCCATGAATTAGTGAATGTTTGATAGCCGGTCACAACAAATTATTGTATCCCTATTATTTTTATTTGGACGGGCTTACTGTGGAAGGGCAAGCCTAATTAGCTAGATTAATTGAAGTTGTTTCAATCGTGCCATTATGTTAAGAAGATCAGGCCGAGTTCGTAGCTGAACTTAAACTTTATTAATTAGCTTTTAAAAAATGACATTCATGCCAGTCAACGGCAGACGAGAGAATGATCATGAAAACACGTGCTGGAACAGGATTGAACCCGCAGAGCGAGACGGAGACGAAATCTTTCCCAAAGAAATTACCTTAATCGGCGTATTTACCAATAAAAGTAATTAGATCGGATCTGGAAAACAATTTAGTGTTGCAGATGAATATTTGGCAGAAAAATTTACATCTAGTGTAAAGATTTAGGAAAGTGATATTAAGAATTACGTGGTAGTAAATTGATAAAATAATATTTTATATAATATTTAAAAAAAATATATATTGTTAATAATAATAGATATAAATTTAATTAATATATATAATATATATTTTATATAATATATAATATATATTATAATATATAATATATATATATATATATATATATATATATATTTTATAAGTTTATAATATATAATATTATAATATAATTATATATTAGATATTTATATGCAAATGAATATATATATATATATATACATATATTTATAATTATAGATATAATTATAACAATAATATTTTTGTATGATTATGTATAAAAAAATAATAGTAAAAATTTCAAATTAATTAGAAGATTAAATTAAAAATTTTTAAAATTACAACAAAGAGAGTAAAAATGTAAAACAGTATAAAAGTATAATAAAAACCTAGAAAATTATGACAAAAGATACAAAGTCTAATCGATCATTCACATTACCAAAGAATGTAAAATCTGAAAGATCTAAAGTACCATACTAAACAGGAAAATGTGGTAAATGGGCAGAAAATGTACATCTATTGTTGATAAAGATTTAGGAAATGGGTTGGAATCATTTCACGTCGTGGACTTTCATTTAATTACGATATAGTGTGGCTGGGAAAAGAGATTTGGAGGGGAGAGGAGAATTTTTATGAGATAGTAAATTGAAATAAATTCGATATATATATATATATATATATATATATATATACACTTGAATTTTACACTTTAGTTTGAAATACATAGTGTTATACGTTCCAATACATTATATATATATATATATATATATATATATATATATATATTTATATATATATATATATATATATATATATATATATATATAATATATATATATATATATATATATATATATATATATATATATATATATATATATATATTTATACATTTTAAGTTTTTAATAACTAGGGTATAATACTATAATATAAAAATGAAATGCGTAGTATTTATATGCATTCACGCACACACACACACACACACACATATATATATATATATATATATATATACATATACATGTTTGTATGTGTATAGATACATATATATTTTTATTCACTATTCCTGATAATAGCAAGTGGTAAGTTTCCGAGAGATTCAAGTGTTTCCAAAAGTTCTGAAGTTAAACTAGTAAGAATAGATCCAAAGATGGTCAAAATGCTCGCTTTCTGAAGAAGTCTGAATCCGGAAAGTTTTTAAAATTACAAAACTTTCTACACTTTGAAGAAGGGAGTAAAATTCTGCCACAAATTTCCCCACTCTAACAAAACAGAATTATAAAAGTAAAAAGTAAAGAAACCTAGAAATGTATAGTTGGACACTGAACGTGATTCGATCATCAATCATTCACCAGACTCATCTCTCTTCATCAGCTCTACTCAAAGAATGCAGACGTGGGAAGAATGATGAAGAGGTCTGAAGGGAGTACCTTCTCCATTATACTTTTTTATACAGGGAATATACGTAGGTATGGTCACAAAAAAATGTTAAATCTTTTATAGAAAGCTCTCTTTCCCTGTGTAACAACATTCAATGCGAAGTAAAACTATTCTACTACGGTTTTTTTTCGCTGAAAAAATATCAAAGGGACTCTTAAAAATATTTTCAAGTATATGTTGAGTTTCTAATATATGTACAGTGC
>CM063511.1:23471340-23473840 GCA_032207245.1 Pardosa pseudoannulata
TAATAGTTTACAGAATGAAAATATATTAGCTTATATTTGAATTTGAATTATTTTAATCACGATTTTACACTTTATAAAACTTGTTAATCAAATAATAATACTAATAATTTTCAGCTATAATTTTAATTCTGAATTTTTATTACTAATTTGTTTGAATTTAATTTATATTAATCACAACTTTGAAATTTTAAAAATTTATTTAAATAAATTATAATACACATATAATAATAGTTTAATATAATAATTTAATAATTTTATGTCAGGAGTCAACTAAAGACACTATCTTAATGTTTTCCTACATGTTCAACGAATTATCACTGTAGATACGGCGCTACTGCTCTTTATTGCGTAGACACTACTTCTTGTCTGTCCATTTCTACGCCTAATCTATATTTGATACAAAAATTATTTTTTAATTTACAAATCTCAAAAACTGATTTGCGGATAAGTGGATTTCTACTTTTTTCTCTTTATGTACATATTTTATTTTTTAATGTATTGCTTTACAGAACAGTTAAATAGGTTTTGTAAAAGTAGAAGTTTATTCGTTTTCAAACGAAAAATCATTACTATACTAGCGGTTAATTCTTAAACCATTATTATAATAACTGTTTACTGAATGAGATAACTATCTTCTATTTGGCATGAAAATTGTTTTCTAATTTACAAATAAAAAAAATCACTTTTTGGATAAGGGGATTTCTGCTTTTTTTTTCTTTTTGTACATATTTTATTTTTTTATGTCTTGCTTTATAGTACTGCTAAATAATTTTTGTGAAATTAGAAATTTATTCATTTTCAAAGGAAAAATTATTATTGTAATAGTGGTTAATTCAGTAAACCATTGTTATAATAATGGTTTACTGAATGAAAGAGATAATTAACTCCTATTTGGTATGAAAATTATTTTCTAATTTACAAATCTCAAAAACTAGTTTGCGGATAAGTGGATTTCTACATTTTATCTCTTTATCTAATATTTTATTTTTTTAATGCATTGCTTTTCACAACAGTTAAATAATTTTTGTAAAATTAGAAATTTATTCGTTTTCAAATGAAAAACCATTACTTTATTAGCGGTTAATTCGTAAACCATTATTATAATTATGGTATACTGAATGAAAGAGATAATTAATTCCTATTTGGTATGAAAATTATTTTCTAATTTACAAATCAGAAAAACTAGTTTGCGGTTAAGTGGTATTCTACTTTTTTTCTCTTTACGTACATATTTTATTTTTTAATGTATTGCTTTTCAGAACAGTTAAATAATTTTTGTAAAATTAGAAATTTATTCATTTTGAAAGGAAAAATTATTATTGTAATAGTGGTTGATTCAGTAAACTATTATTATAATTATGGTATATTGAATGAAAGAGATAATTAACTCCTATTTGATATGAAAATTATTTTCTAATTTACAAATCTGAAAAACTAGTTTGCGGTTAAGTGGTATTCTACTTTTCTCTCTTTATGTACATATTTTATTTTTTAATGTATTGCTTTTCAGAACAGTTAAATAGTTTTTGTAAAATTAGAAATTTATTCGTTTTCAAACGAAAAATCATTACTCTACAAGCGGTTAATTCGTAAACCATTATTATAATAACGGTTTACTGAATGAAAGAGATAACTAACTTCTATTTGGCATGAAAATTGTTTTTTAATTTACAAATTAAAAAAAATATTATTTTGAGAATAAGGGGATTTCTGCTTTTTTCTCTTTTCGTACAAATTTTTGATCAAGCAATCACTTGTTCGTTTAGATTGTATTAAAGCGATACGGTTAAATATTTCTCTATAGTATGTAGGGAAGTTCTGTTTTAAACTAATTTCGAACAACCTCTAACATCTAGTCTATTAACGGGATTCCAAGCCTTTGATTCTTCCACCTTAATGCAGTGGCCTACCTGTCAATCATCGTTTGGTTATGTATTTGTCAGATAATTTTTAAGTAAGAAGAAAGCTGATAATTTTTGATAATGCTATCTAAATGGCTTAGAAAACATACTGCTAGTTTTAAGCTTTGTGTAACTTTCACTGCTGAACAAATGATAAATAAAGCCTCAGCACTTGATTAAATCAGCATTGTGCATTAATCACATTCACGGAAAAGCTATGTACAAATTAATTTAGTTTAGAGTTTACATTGATGCAGCGTTTCTATACAAATTTAGTACTTTTGTGCTATTTACTCCAAGTACGGTATTTCTGCAGATGGGGTATTTATTCTGCAAATTTCATTTTTAAATATCATTTTTTAAATAAACTTCATTGTTAATTTTTATACATCTAGACAACACGTGGGGTTTCATAAATTTTTATGGCAACACATGATAAGTTTATTCATGAATTTGAAGTTCCTTTCCCAGTCTTTTAAGAATTTTTGGGGATTTTTTAATTTTACTTATAGAGATCTTAAGGAACAAATTATTTTTTTACATAAACATTCTAATAAATATCCCCAATAATAAACTTTTTCTTTTGATTTACTAATAAA
>CM063511.1:23478840-23496340 GCA_032207245.1 Pardosa pseudoannulata
AAGTAAGTATTTTCAGGCTCACAACCTTGGTTCTTCAAGTAGCATTAATATCAACAACTCATATTTGTACGTGTAATTTTTTTTTAAATAACGAGTTTTGATAATAAATGAATGTTTTGTAATAGCCCTGTATAGAAAAATGTAGCATATGGATCAGTGTTCAGCATAGTCTAAGCAAACATTTTTTATTGTTTGAAAAAATTGTTTTGTTTGAAAATGGTTGTATAATCGGAACACATTCTTCGCCAAATTATAACACGTTATAAACACACATTTATGCATTATAATGCAATGCAAATGGATTTTTTATTATCTTCTAACAAATTTTGCCACGAAATATAATAATAGCAAAGAATGTAATATACATCCCAAAATTAATCGATTATTTTACCCAATCGCTTTCTGCTAAATGCGAATATATTTTTATGAGGGTATTTCAGTTTTTATAGAATCGATTAATTAATCCTTTGATTATTAAAGTGAGATAGTTCTTTAAACATGATCGAGAAAATCGTTTTCGAACTTTTAGCAAAAGCTTTTTTTATTGCCATTGTCTTATAAAATATTGCAGTAAAATTACTTTTTAACACCGCTGCTTTGGAAATGACGAAAAAGCGAGTTCGGAATGGCAGAAAGAGAGAAGAAAAAAAAAGAAACTAGAGTGTTCGAAATTCGATTAAATGTTTCAGCGGAAAGAAACATTAAACTTAATGGCCCTGCAAGAAAGTTTCATTCGTGCTTTGTCTATGTTTTTCAGGAGGTAGTTTTTGAATGAAATTTCGTTCGAAAACGTGCTGTATTGCCCGATGTCTTGAGAAAGACAAAAATGTGCTTTTAATATTGTGTTCGCTTAACGAAATATATATCAAGTTTTTTCTCCTCTTTTATTTCTTCCGAGGTAAAAAAGTTGAATTGCTTTGTTTTAGAATTTTACCTTGGATTTCGTGAAAAGCTTATGTTAGAGTAACAGCGTTATATTACAATATTAAACTTTATTTATAAAAAAGCCCTTTTAAATATGGAGACAAATTTCATGATTAAAAAAATGGATATTTTTTCTCTTTTCCTGGTTAATATTCAGATAACCAACTATTTAGTTATTACTTTTTGACACACATTACCTGTTTTGTGAACGGTACAGAAATTAACATTTTTGTTTCAACTCTGTTTTAGTTAGTATATCGTTTCAATACATCTATTTTATCTATTTAACTATATGGGATTTTAACAACAATTGTAAGATAACAAAATATATTTAAAAATTGAAAAGTAAAAATAATAGACAATTTAAAATTAGGCTACAAACTTTGATCAAAATTTTAAATTTAAAGCTTAGTATATTTTCAAAATATTTAATATTTATGGGGATCATCACTTGACCCCTATAGGTTTAGAAGATATTGTGGGAAATGTGTCAACAGACCTACCTCTAAAATAATGAAATATTCGAGATAATCTATGGGGCACCAGGCTACATAGCTATTTTTTAAATGATGAAATTTTTTAGAATGTTTGTTCGCAATACATATTTACATATCTGAATCCATCAGTGCCAAATATAACACACTGCTGCTTAAATTAATTGAAAAAACTATAGAATTTAGCTTCATAACACAGTGGTTTACGGGCAACACAGAGCATATACGCAGTTATAACTGTGATTATCCATTTTTAATAAACTATCATATCTGTTTACAATCTTGCGTATGATGTTTAAGATTTTTATGAACATAAATACCTATAATAATTGTTCTAAAGCTTTACTTTGGAACATTCATTACCCAGACCGAAAGCTGGGTGCGAAGCAGCTAGTCTTATCATAAAAGTTGAAAAAGAGTTTAGGAGAGTTTACTATTACGTCATTACTGAAACAATCATACTTCACTGTTAATACTTTCTCTCAAAGCCATATTTTCCTTACACATTTAATCCTGTTATATTTAACACTGTGGCAATCGTTATATATAAGGTTGGCAACTAAGTTTTTAAATTTACACATTCAGGTACAGGTTTTGCATTGAAACATTCCACATGTCCTTAAATGTTTTTGGCATAATTTTTACAATCTTTAAAATGATAATGTTTTGTTCTATCGGAATGAAAGTTTTCTTTATTCGAGTTATTTTACATTAGTTTTCTGATCAGTTAAGTGGAATTTTAAGTTGAAAGAAATAGGCATTTTTTACACATTCTTCTGTTTTGTATTTAACAAAGCTTCTAAGGCTACAAAAGCTGTTCATGACATTAGCATTGTGTTTGGAGAAAAGTTTATCTATGAAACACAACAAAAATTTTATTACAACAAGTGCTTCAATAACTGACTATGATTCCATAAAGACCACCATCTCATTTCAAATTTGAGAGCTTTAGAGTACTAGTAGCTGTAAATTATGGTAACATTTGATTACTGTGAATGTATGCTGTACATAAACATGGAATTTCATACAATCGGAGAATATGTGCACCAGTTAGAAATCTTAAAATGTGGGGAATTTTAAACAAGTATTTTAATTTTTTAATAGTTAAAGTTGTTTTAATAAACTTCTAATGCGTTTAACCTCAGAACGGTATTTTTAATAGAATGTTGAAACTTGAAATGTGATTTCTCAAAAAGTTTTCAAAAATATTTTGTTGAAAATTATTATGAATGCTTTTGATAGTATTTACTTTTGATTTAAATTTGGATAATTTTTAATGATGTTACGCTCATAGTTATATATAAAGGTAAAGCAAATTCGTTAAAAATTCAATGTGTATGATTATGAAGGACCAACATTTTATACCAAACTTAAATTAAGCAAATATTATAGGTGATTAATGTAATGAAGATTTTTCCTGTCCCTTCATTACATATTTCCCATGTGGGGTATATATATTTTAACCTACATTTTGCGTCTTTTTTCGCATATGGCCCCTTGCAGGTGCAGCTTTAGCTTTTTTCTCAAGACTGCAGACTGTCTTTTCAAACAGGGCCGCTCCCGATCTGGGATTAATTTTTGGACCAAGCGTCCAATTCTGGCCACCTGCATCCACAACCCTTAAACCTTTCGACCATAATTTGAGCCCATCGGCTCATATTCTCACAGTTCTGTAGCCATCACTTCCGGTTTGAGATAAACAGCCGCTCCTTTGAAAGGTGCCGAGTTGTGGTGTGTTGCCAAGCTCCTCTCCGCATCGTTTTTGGCGAATGTTCACCACCGGAGTTGCGCCTCACTGCGATTGGGTTTTTGTTCCCCTCGCGCCTTGTCTCCACGTTTCATTGGTCAGAGCCGCGATAACCTGTCACTCTCCCTCAAAGCGCGGGATTTTCTTGGCGCCTGGCAACCCTCTTGCTGGCTGTGTTTCGGCGCTTTTGCCTTCAGCGCAGCCTAGAAGTTCTTTTAATTTTTGAGAGACGGTGTGACACAGAACAAAACAAACGAACAAACACCACAACACAAACAACCAACAAAACAAACCAAGACGAACTAAAAATACCACAGCAAAAGAAAACAAACACAACAAAAAACAAAAACAACACACAATGACGAACCAGCAGACAACAAAACGACGTCACCGAGACATAGTAGACACTGCACCTTTGCCGAGCGTTTTTTTGATTGGAAAAATGTTTCCGTTGGAGCTACCTCGATCGATCTTTGCCCAGCCTAAGCACTCAATTCTTGTTTTGTCTTACTGCGACGTTCCTGTAGTTATTTGTTTTCCATCTGCACATTAATCGCCGTAATGTTATTTAAAAACAATGCAACAAAATAAACCTAGAATATCCACTATAGGATCAGGGCAGAAGTAGACTAATGATATTTGCAATTTTGAATTATTAAAAAATAAATGCCTGGAACTTAAGTCAGTGTATTTTTGTCTGCCTTCACTCATCTTGACTTAACACTTCACTACTGGTCCTGAGATTCTACGTACTGCTCCCTTCCTATACTCCAAACCATCCAGTATAATTAACTAGTCCAGTGTATAAGAAATGTGTTGCATAAAAAAATATTGAAATAATTTAAATTATTAAAAAATTATTCCTTTCAAAAAACCCAATTTTTTTACTAAAGTTTCTTTATTTATTAGAAATTTTATAAAAACTTCTCCAGGAATAAATTTTTTAAGTGCAATTCTGTATGATAATATAAAAAATAAATATAAAAATATAAAAACATGAACTAGTTTCTACTTTTAAAGAAAAAAGTTCTCCGAACGTAGACGGATACCTTAAGTTGTTAAAAGGTTGTTCTTCTCAAACAGTACTCTAAATTGTCAGTATTATATTACAGAAATTACTTAGATAAATAAACAAAAATGTCCCAACCAAACTATAATTTTTAAATAGACATCAAAACGTTGAAGACAATTTTAAGTCAGCTTCTTAACAAATCGTGATCATCTCAATGCTGAAATATTCAAGAAGAGTGATCCCACAGGAATGAGTCATAATATCCAGTATCGAAGGTTACGTCGTGAATGGTATTTTAAGATCAATTTCTGTTAGAATATTTCCCCTAGGATGAAATCGTTTGAAAAGTTTTAAGCGAGCACATTTAGAGATGAAATGAGTTGCTACTTCGGAAAAATGCTCAATTATAGTTTGACGTAGTGTTACATTTTGACTGAATTGTACGTATTCTAGAAATTGATAGAACCTTATTAGTGGATAATTTGAAAATGCAACGTTTATGCTACATAGAATTGTATACTTTGTTAGTTTCAAGAGACTGGCGTGTCTTTGTGAATATGTAAAGCCTTGATTGCGGGTATCTCACAGATTGTGAATTCATTATTCTATATTTTCTTGTAAAATGGCAGCTCACGTAATTATCACAAAGAATTTGGTAAGAATTGGGTAAGATATACTCACCAAATATCTTCAATGTATTCATGTACAAATTTTCATAACTCTATAATTAATATTTTAAATAACTTTTCTTAACTTTCCACGGCTCTAAAATTTACTAAGATTTATTGAAAAATAGCAGTTTACGGTCATTATTAGAAATAATTTTTCTTTAAAAGAAAAGCAAGAAGAGAAAACAAAAACCATAAATGAGTTCACAATCCATTTGAATGTATATGATATTTATAAATATTACTGATTATTTCCTAATACAATTTCTATCCAAATGTATTTCAGAACTTTGTTCCATCGAGTCAAAACTTTGCAGGCCGCAAAGTTATTTTTATAAAGCGTCTTTATCTTTTTTATTGCAGTTATCAAAGGTTCAACAGCTCACACACATTATTACAAAGAATTTAGTAAGAATTGAGTAAGATATATTCACCAAATACCTTCAATGCATACATGTACAAAGTGCCATAACTCTATAATTAATTTAAATAACTTTCCTTAACTTTCCACGGCTCTATACTTTACCTAGGTTTCTTGAAAAAATAGCAACTTACTGACATTATTACAAATAATTTTTCTTTAAAACAAAAGACGTAAGAGAAAAAAAGTAAAAACGAATTCACAATCCTTTTGAATGTATATGATATTTATAAATATTACTGATTATTTGCTAACACAATTTCTATCCAAATGCATTTCAGAACTTTGTGCCACTGAGTCAAAACTTTGCAGGCGCAAAGTTATTTTTATAAAGTATCTTTATCTCTTTTTATTGCGGTTATCAGAGGTTGGACAGCTCACATATATTATTACAAAGAATTTAGTAAGAATTGAGTAAGATATATTATTCAAATATCTGCAATGCATACATGTACAACGCTTCATAACTAAATAATTAATAATTTAAATAATTTTTCTTAACTTTCCACTGCTCTAAACTTTACTAAGATTTATAGAAAAATAGCAGCTTATGGTCATTATTAAAAATAATTTTTCTTTAAAACAAAAGCAGGAAGTGAGAGAAAAAAAAAGTAAACGAGTTCACAATCCATTTGAATGTATATGATATTTATAAATATTACTGATTAATTTCTAATATAATATCTATCCAAATGCAATTCAGAACGTTGTACCATAGAATCAAAACTTTGCAAGCGGCGAAGCTATTTTTATAAAGTATCTTTATCTTTTTTATTGCGGTTATCAGAGGTTCAACAGACTTTTAAAAACTGTTCTTACATCAAAATCTTAACTGTACCATGCTTCATTTTTTTGCTAGAGAGGAGAAAGGAAAATCAAGATTTATTCATTTATAAATTAATCCAAGTTTTGACACAACTTTTACTAAAGTCGATTAAAAGAACTACGATCATAATACATTCCGATTTTTTTTTTCTTTCTCTGAATGACTAATGATGTCGGAAGATTCATGAAAGAATACTCCAAAAAGTGAAAAAATTCTGAAAAAAAATCATCAATCAAAATTCTTTATACTCCAGCAGTATTATCATTCTCTATGACAAATTGAGCTCTGGGGTTTGATGGACAATTCTCTCCCTTTTTTCGAACGATTTCGGAATTCGAAAGCTTAGCTGTCGATCACAGGGTGAGAAAAGGAAAATCTTATATTTAGAGAAAAATGTTACGTATGAAAATGTTTTGAGGATATATTGGTGTATTTTTTCTTTTTTTTCTTACGAGTGTCGAGAGTTATAACAGGGGGTTTCAAGGGAAAATATACTGTTCTTATCAGAAATTATAGTAAGCATTTAAAGAGTAAAGTGGTTTTGCAATGAGAGTAAAAATGTATTAAATGTTTAGGGCCTGTGGGGTTCTAAGTGGAAAAACTAGCTTGTATTGCCTTGGGACAGGTAGTCCCAAACTGACCATTCATCACTCTAGAGTCTCCACAAAAGAAGGATTTCAAGAGGGCCAAGTTTATTTACCCCTTGCCTATGCAATATATTTGAAAAAAATGTGAAAAAAAATGGATTTTGTTTCTTTAATTTTCTTTGTTATTATTATGAAAATATTAGAAATCGATTATTTAAAAAACAAATAAAAAATATTTTAAACGAATGAACTATTATTTCCAATATTTTCACATACACGGGAAATGTGAATGGATTATAGTAATTTTTGCTCAACTGACAGCAAAATAAATCAAATGACATAATTTTCTGGATAAATATAATAAACTAATACAACAATATTATTATCTGTATCAACTGTCATGAATTCCATGCTCTTCAGATTCCTTTGAATTATTTTAAACGAATGAACTATTATTTTCAATATTTTCACATACACGGGAAATGTGAATGGATTATAGTAATTTTTGCTCAACTGACAGCAAAATAAATCAAATGACATAATTTTCTGGATAAATATAATAAACTAATACAACAATATTATTATCTATATCAACTGTCATGAATTCCATGCTCTTCAGATTCCTTTGAATTATTTTAAACGAATTAACTACTATTTTCAATATTTTCACATACACGGGAAATGTGAATGGATTATAGTAATTGTTGCCCAACTGACAGCAAAATAAATCAAATGACATAATTTTCTGGATAAATATAATAAACTAAAACAACAATATTATTATCTATATCAACTGTCATGAATTCCATGTTCGTCAGATTCCTTTGCATTATTTTAAACGAATTAACTACCATTTTCAATACTTTCACCTTTATGGGAAATGTGAATGAATTATAGTAATTGTTGCTCAACTGACAGCAAAGTAAATCAAATGACATAATTTTCTGTATAAATATAATAAACTAATACAACAATATTATTATCTATATCAACTGTCATGAATTCCATGTTCTTCAGATTCCTTTGAATTATTTTAAGCTGTCAAAGTTTGTTGTGGCAAAGCCGACTTAATTTTCATGTTTAAAGTATTAAATTTTGTTAAATATATAATTTTGTTAAACTTACACATTCATCTGCTTATTATTTTAGTTGGTATATCTTTGTGTTTATTTGAGGTTAATTTGAAACCCAAAATACACCTTTGAAATGTTGAAATTGTAAAACGTGAAGAAAACTTGTGTTCTGCTGCTTGAACACATAGCAGATTTTTTACAGAGCGGAGAATATACCGTCGCCGATTAACGAAATTAACCAATCAACGTTGGTGATTTCGTTGAACAGCGACGGTAAATTCTCCTCTAGGTAAAAAATCCACCTTGTGCAACTAGGCCTCAGTGTGAAAAAATTAAGGAAAACAGTACGTAGTGGGCCAAATCTATTTAGCTTTTATACAACATTAGCAGTTACTGTACCTAACGTTGTTTTGCAAAGAAAAACTGAGTATTTACTATTATGGCAGTAGTTAGTTAACCAGGAGAAAAGAGAAATTTCATATTTTGATAAATTTTGATTTCAAATTTAACTGCGAAAATATTTAAAAACTAGCATATAGTCCATCATATGAAGGGATCAGTAAAATTTTTAATTTTATAGAATTTTAAAATACCCTATAAGGCAGGTTAAAAATGGTTTGTTTTTTGGCTGAGAATTATCTGATACACGCTCAAAAATTTGTTTATCCTTACTGACCGCATGTTAGTTGCCAACTTTAATTTATCTTGTCACATTACGTGACTGGATGGAGAGCAGAGGTTCTAATACTGACAGTGATTATTTGGCGGTATATATGAATGATGTCTGAAATTTATCGATTGCAAACCGTGTGGTTATGTATAAAAAACAAACACACAAACGAACAAACTTCTTAATTTTCAAAGACATATCCTTTAACTCTAGATATTTATTAGTCTTTGAAATAGACTCCTAGACTTGTATGAAAATAATTTGTTGTTAATACCAGTGATAAAATTTTCATTGCAACAAAAAATAATCGCTGATTAAATTTAAAATGATCACATATGTACCTAATCTATTATTTAATACAAATATAAAAGAAAGTTGTTTACGTAATATCTAAGTTGAGTGATAAAGCCTATGAAAATAATGTCGATGATATTTAAATAATTTAAAATAAGAAATGATTAATGGAGATGGTTAAAGGAATGACGTCATAATGTTCGAAAAAATGCTACTCTTACCTATTTATTATTTGATAAATTGATAAATTTAATGTTCTGTTTGATAACAGAGCTTGAAATAATGGCATTAAACACTCGAAAAGGGGGAAAGGGGTAGATTTTGAACGTTTTCGAACTCGCTTTGAATATTGCTAATCCTAACTCATCAAAAATACAATATGGTTGCCTCTATCCATTCCAAGTACAAACGCTTCATAAATTCGCGGACAGATGGACAGGTAGACAGACAACTTAGGTTATTATTATATAAGGGATTTTTTCTGCATTCAACAGTACGTTTTAAAGCGAGAAAAACTTATCAATTCATGTATAATACTGATTTTAGAAGAGGATTTTATCTTCTGGTGAAAAGTTGACTGAAAATTCAAGGTATACTTAACATTGAGTCTTTTAAAAGAAGTGCAATTTTAAGGAGTAAAGTTCATGCAGCAAAAAATTGAGGAAAACAGTAAGTAGTGTGCCAAATCTATTTAGCTTTTATACAACATAAGCAGTTACGCTCTCTAACGATTTTTTGAAAAGAAAAACTGAACCTTTACTGATATGGCAGTAGTTAGTTAACTAGGAGAAAAGAAAATTTCCTATTTTGATACATTTTGATTTCAAATTTAACTGTGAAAATATTTAAAGTTTTTTTTTGTACTAAACAGTCAGTTTTAATGAGTGAAAAACTTATTAGTTCATGAATAGTACTGATTTTAGAAGAGGATTTTATTTTCTGGTGAAAAGACTGACTGAAAATTTAATTTATACTTAACATTGCATCTTTTAAAAGAAGGGAAATTTTAACGAGTAATGTTCACACAAAAAATTTCTATCTATAGAAAGGCTGTTTCTTGAAACAAATTTAAGAAATTATTTTAATAGAAGTATGAATCAACATTTAGCAAGTTTTAAATGAAATGGTTACAACACATAAACTAGGGTAAAAAACAACGTTTGTTCTTCCACTTTAAATTTATCGCTGCAATTCGTTACATATGGATAAGAAATAAAAAGGGAAATATAATAGCGATTAGCTGAACAAACAGTACATTTTGTTTGGGTTTTTTTTAAAATAACACACGCAGAGTGGATGTAAATATTTTTTTCATTATCTTTAACAGAAAACGTTATTTATTAAATCCGCACTTTTGAAATCCCTGTTTATTTACAATGAAAGTTTTTTAATTGGTACATTCACAGTTTTACCGTGCAATTCATTTTTAATCTTTAAAATTTATTTTGCGGGAATCTTAATCATGTATTTCAGGTAAGAAATAAAAATTAGTAAATTTAATTTAATTTTCAAGCATTCATAGGTGTTACTTTATGTATCATTCATACCTTTGAAAAAATTCTGTAGGCAGATATTTTCAATGAAGATTAAAAGAACTGATTACTGGAATTTCACTCTTCGAATAAATTTTCATTTTATTCTAAAGAAAAATACAATTATTTATCAAATAAGAGTTTTACAAAACCATGTTTTAAAAATTAAATATATTTAAAAATATTATTTTTTACAGATTTAGAGGGTGTTTATGAAAATATGTATTAAAATGTATTTTGTGTATGAACATTTTTCTAAACAAAATTCACTGTAATATTATTCCTTTATTATAAACAAGTAATTTTTATAACTAGAAACTGGATGGATTTTTATTTAATGCATCTTTATACATTTGCGAAGATTTCTTAAAAAAAATACAATGTTTTTTAGAATTATAAATTTGAATAATATCGCACTAGATATTTTTATATTTTAATGTGGAAAAATAGAGAAAGCATTATCAAGCATTTTAGAAATTAAATTTAATTAAAAGGAAGGTTTTTCTTATCCTTTATATCACATTTATAAAAATGTTCTGCCTGTTTTAGCATTCTTAAAAACTACATTCATTGCAATTTTACTTATTTAATATAGACGAGTAATTGTTTTTAATCCTGGAACTGTTGCAGATATGTTTTTATTTAACGTCTTTTTCCACATTTGGAACGTTCTCCCAAAAATACAGTGCATTTTAGAGTTATAAATACGAATGATATTGTACTGGATACAGTGTAACTGCTGAAGGTGGCAAAATAGAGAAAGTATTCTAAAATTTGTTTCGAGGGGTTGGCAACATGCCCGCAGGCTTTTATCTTAATGCGAGCAAATAACGCTGCAACATTAGCGGCACTATAAAAAAGAATTTATCTTGTTTAAACAGAGTTTTGATGGGCTCAGAATTCTCATTTTTTTTCTTCTCCTTCTTCTAAATGTTCTTTTGTTCGGAGTGAAAGATGGTAGAACAACTTTTAAAAAACCCACTAACAAGCGACTGGAGAAAAACAGTTTTCAGAAACATTTATGCCACAAAAAGGGAGAAAAAAAGGTCTTCAACGACGTACTTACAATTTTGACACGGAGTTTGCGATATAGATTATTTGCAGAAATTGCTTTTCTTTCATCTGATAATTTGATTAGGACATTGTCACAGGTTGAAATGATAAAAAAATATTATAAACATTTACCACACCTGGTGATAAAATTGTTAGAAGCACATTATAAAATATCAAGCCTTCGTGTTATAAGACTTTAGTCTTATAACATGCCAACTTGTAAGTATCGAAAAAGAAGCATATTTAAATTAAAACTCCGCTGAGCACTGAACGATGGACTAATGAAAGGGTGCTGCTCTGCGGTACAGGAGTTCATGGGTTCGAATCCCGCTGCTGTCATGGATGTTCGTAGCCATTCGGAATCGGCTTTAATCAGTAGCTCCTGGTCTCATTAGTTCTTGGGAGAAAATGAGTAGACCATGGAGCCCCAAACCAGACAAAAGTCTTTTCCTTTTAAAGAACAAGCGGTTTTCTCGTGTGACAGCCAAAACATTTGGGCTGATTAGATGTCTTATCATATGTTACCCGAACTAAAATAAATTAGCTCAAAATATTTCACTGTAACACAGAAAATATGCACTTTTATCAGCTTTAAAAGATATTGCAAATGAGTACATGTTCATTTGCGATAAGGCCTTTAGTGCCAGCTTTTTTGCGTGTCTTCTTCTATATATAACAATAGTAGTTATACATTTAAAAATGTCTACCTCAAAAAATGTAGATTTCATATTTTAAAAATTTCCCTGCTTTGTCGATTGATTTCTCTTGATTTTCAACCTAATTATCTCGAATATTGTTCTTGCAAGACCTCAATATTATGAAATTCGAAGATCATCCATACCAAATTCTAAGTAGCGTTATTATTCAAGCTTGAAACCACTTAAGAATGTTTTTTTTTCAATTTGGATTTAAGAAAAAGGCACATGTCGGAAGAAAGTTTAGAAACTGACAACACTAACATTGAGCTGTAAGATTAGACGATAGTAAGGGAAATAATTGAATTAGAAATTTAGGTCCTGAAATTTATATATGAGGACTCTGTGTTCGTTAATGGGGACTGGGGAAGCAAAATATGATCGTGGTCGCAATGTCCTTTAGGTTCTCATGTCGGAAGAGAGTCGAGAAACTGACAATACTAACATTGACCTGTAAGATTAGACAATAGTAAAGGAAGTACTTGAATTAAACATTTAGTTCCTGAAATTTGTAAATGAGGACTCTATGTTCGTTAATGGTGACTGGGGTAGCAAAATATGATAGTGGTCACAATGTCCTTTAGGTTCTCAAACGATACCTCTAGGGGTGGCAGGATTGTTTGGAGGTCTTCTGATTGGTGTCTGCTTGTAAATGAAGAGAACCCACTTGAGCAAAATCATTCTTACACCAGAGGTGCTCCTCAAACGAAATGCTAATTTCTTTCCCTTGGTTTGTTTTGTTTTGGAGAGCTAAGGATTACTTTTTGTTAAAGTTGCGCTTGAGTTGCGGTTGAGTTGCTCTGGACGAACAAGGATGCCTCTAACTCAACTTCAACTTTCAATCCATAGACTGAACCTCATGAATCTAATTCCTCGAACATCATCCCAATCATTTTCTTGATTCCTCCATGATCTTGAAGAAACAGTACTTTAAAGATTTTGAAAACGGACAATTTGATAAACCCCTCTGGAAGTGTTCCTTCCTTAATTTATTGAGGTGCCTATAGTGACCAAATGCTAGATGGTCTCCGTTTTGTCATGTGAGCAGAATAATCCGTCCTACCGGACATTTTAAATTGATGCGCTTGTATGATACAACGGCGAAAAAACATTTCATTCAGATAGAAATTTTCCTCACACCTTCCAACTTTTGGAAAGAGAGAATGAGTAAATTTATGCTGTATCAAACTTTCTGGAATCACAGGAAAGCATTTTTTCTACCATTGTAAAAATAAGAAAAATTATAGAATAAATGAAGAATGTTGAATATCATTCTGTATCAAACTTTTTGTTTTTAATGTGTATAATTTTATTCTATATTACTATTATTGTATTATATTATTTTATTTTCTAAATTTATGGATATGAAATTTTCGCAGTTTTAGATTGAAATATCACAAAAGCTTTAAAATTTCCTTAGCTCGAAAACGTTGTTTATCTCTATTTTTTTTCCTCGCAAAGACATACGAAGTACACAAGTTTGACTTCAGTCATTTTGCAAACAATGCAGATAAATGATATTTTTCAAAAGCACAGCCATATTGACTTATGAAATCATTGGTTTAAGATATTGAAGTTTTGCCTCTCTCCATAATTAAGAGATGGTAATATTGAATTTACCAAAGTTACTGTACTATTTTTAGAGTTAAGCATTTAACAGTATTACTTATAACTCGCAGAAATAGATTTTATGTCATCCGATAATATGATTGTAACACTGTCACAAATTGAAAATATAAAAATTGTTTTAATCATAAACTTACGTCTTAATTAAATGTTTCATACAATTTTATAAATTTTATAAATTTCTTATGATTTTTTTAATAAATTTATAAAAACCCCATAAATAAATAATATATATTTTTATAAAACTTTATATTAAAATGGTTTATAAATTTAGTTCGAAACCTAATATTATAATACCTAATTGTTTATTCACCATTTTAATTACACATGGAAAGCATTAATGTCATTTGTACATTGATGCTTCGAGAATGGAGTCATTACAAAGGTTTGAATTTTGCACCATTTATTTTTATTTTCCATTTATTTTCCATTTTACGAAATTCTATAATACCCGATACAAATTCATTAATTTATATTATATTAATTTAATTTTTTTTCTAAAGTGGTATCAATATAACACTATATAAATTAATCTGATCTGTTTACTTCATTTCTAATATTGTGGTTTCCATTGAATGTATTTTCTGATTTGAATTTTTGAGTTTCATTTAGTGCGGTTGCTAAATAAAGTTGAACAAATTAATAGTGTTTGTTATAACAGACTTATATAGTGTTATAAGAGATAACTTTATTGGAAAGTGATCGACAGTAGAAACGCTTTATAATCAATTTTTTTAATTTTAGCCTAATTATTTCAATATTTATCCACAATTCTTAAGTATATATTTAAATTTCACCATATTTCGTACTTTTAGACCAAAAGATTGTTTATCTGAAATCCATCATTTACTTTTCACTTTTTACTCACTAGATGGCAGTACAATACAACTTTATTCTAGGGTTTTACTGCTTATCAGGTAAGAGAGCGAGATTTTGCAAATATATTTGTGCCTTGTGATTAATTATGCTATTATTTTATTAAAGTTATTAAACTAGTCTAAGTACAGACAACAAAAAATATTTCAATGAATTTGAGTATATATATTACAAGTAAATTTACGAAATCATTTTTCGTAGCATGGAAGCGAAAGCTTAAAATAATTTTGAAAATCAAATCATTAAGACAAATATAACAAAAATTTAGTATAATTACACAATATATTATATTTTTTTATTATAAACATTGTTATGTACAATGTAATATGCACAATATAAATTAATCTTGTGCAAAATATATCGAAAATAATATATTTCTTTTGCCTAGTATTTTCCAAGTTCATGAAATGATTTTATATTTTATTATATTTCGTATTTTATACATTTTAGTTTATATTTCGTATTTTGTATTCTATATTCTGCAAATTATATTTATATTTTATATGATTTCAGGAAATGCAGGATAAAAATTCAATTGCTAACACTTACGATGTACTTCAGTTATTTCAGAAATTGTACTTCAGAAATTTCAGTTTATTCTAAGTATATATTGTAAGTATATATTGTATTCGTAGTAATATTATTGTAAAGAATGAAAGAATATCCATGCATCCATGCTTTACCATACGTAGAAAACTATTAAACTTTTGAAAATGTATTCTAGATATTATTATAAATTTAACTCATTAAAATACCTTGGCTAGGGTAGCTCCTATATGCCTAATGTTTACAAAGATATCATCTATGGTATCTGACTAAATTGGCGAGATACTGGCTCATTCACGCCAAATTTTCCTCTAAATTTATTGACAAGTCAATGTCGCCAAGTTGGGGACGATTTTGGTGAGATTTCTAGGCTTTCTATTCCTTTTATCATAGAATTTTTTATTATGGATATGTCATTTTTATTACAGGAACAAGGTATTATTGCAAAGAATTAAAGAAAGCCTATGTATGCAATGATTTAGCGTTATAACACAGAAAAATAATTAAACCATAAAAAAATTGAAGATTTTTTTTATGAATTTCATGCGGGAAAATATCTTGATTAGGGAAACTATGGCATTCTCAAGGTATGCCCGATGTTTACATTGCGTTTCTTTAATATCTCGCCAAATTGGGGCGATATTGACTGTATGGCTGCCTTTTTGGCGACTAAATTTTGTCACCAAATTTATTTACAATATTTCCAAAGTAGCTAAATTGGTGACGATTTTTGTAATTTTGGGGTCTGGTATGTTCCATATATTTCCATATTTCCAGTTCTTTATCCCTATAAGACCGAGTTACAAACTGGTTAGTGTAACAATAAGTTATATTCGGTTCAGGTTTTTTTTTACCTCTTCCTGTGAGTCATCGTCAATAACATACTAGAATAGGACCGGTTTGAACTAGAAAGAAATTTCGGACTTCCCCCAACCAATAGAAGGGCCCGTTTGGTTTGGGGAATTCTGACCCCTCACAGTTGTAGAGTGGACCCCTGTTTTTCTCCTCGAGGCAGACTGATTTTTTTAGCGGACAAGGTTGTTACAAGAGTAGAAGGTGAACGCTACTGGCATCTTCGGATTGTGGGATAGACCCTTTGAGAAAAACCATCGCCATATTGTTTTTAAGGGCCGACGCCGACTCGAATGCAATCTTCGATATCTACAAATGATAAGTTGATTCCAATTGTATTCCTTAGGCATTTATTTAATTTTATAAAATCATTTAATTAAGATATATTTTCCACGTGTTTATTAACGAGTTTAGATTTTTTCTTTCTGAAGCACTAGTCCAACTTAACATTATTTTTACAGAAAGTTACGGAAGTTTTACAGGAAGTTTTACAGTTTTACAGTTTTTTCGGAAGATCTTCCGAAAATTGGTTATCTGATGCTACATTAGTTTCTTGTTTACCTCTTCTATTAAAAGACCAAGCACAGATCTTAGAAACCTGATGCTTTTATACCTCTCGCAAAGAAACCGGGTGTGATGGACAAATAGTAGAGAATTGCTCTTCGGTACTTTTTTTTCTTATTGCATCTGGCAATTACTCTTCGGTACGAGAATCCTTATGATAGAATACCGCCCTCCTGTAGCAAAAACTTGACTGTGGTGGTTTAAGGCCAAGCTACATCTAACCAAACCTCCAGCAAAGTGGAGAAGAAACAGTCATTTTTATGTCGAACTTTGTTACTTTATAAATTTCTTTTTATTTTATCTCATCGCTTTTGGATTTTAAATAATTTTACTTTTAGCTTCTGTGTTCATTCCAATGCATTCCTTCTCCGCTTTGTATGTCTTTAAGCTCCATTTTTAGTGCTAGGTATTTACAATTTATTTGTTTAATTTATCTCATGCAGACACATTTATTTCCCTGGCCTCTGATAGTTGACTCATTAAACTTATTTTCTCATTTCTGTTATTATCTAAGTCAATAAACAATATTTTATTTCTTAGGGAGTAGATTTTCAATTCAGCAGTTTCCGTACTATTATTTTTAATAGTGGGAAAGCAGCTGATTTTTCCCTAGAGAATAAATTTTCCCTAGTGTTTCCCTTTTGCTGCTATATTGCATTCTGAGGCAAAGCGTTGGTTCAACCCCTTCGCTAGGAACTCCCAAAATAAATTAACTTTGAATTTGGTAGCAGTTAGTTCATTTGCATTCAGAGATTCTATCAAAACTAGGATAGTGTTATGAGTTATCTAGTTATATGCAATATTGCGCCCCGCCTGTTGTAGTACAACATACTTTGTTCTGATTTTAAAACACGATTATTTCCTTATTAGTAACATTGGTCTGCATTACTGCTTGCTTATAAAATGTTTTAACACTAGATTTACGTATGTTGATCATACACCTATTTTTATTGAAGTGAACTAATTTGACTCATACCAGAAAATTGAATTTTTTGAAAAGAAAATAGTTCCAACTTAATTTAAATAAAATGTTTATTATA
>CM063511.1:23498840-23526340 GCA_032207245.1 Pardosa pseudoannulata
ATATATCAGGTTTGTAATTTTAAAGTTAGAAATTAAAGTTAATTAGCATTCATTTTTAAAGACAGAGCGAATTGTTTGTGAAGAGTAAAAGTACATCTAAAAAATTTGTTTTTCAGAAGCATACCTTTATAAACTTGTTTTATAATCTACTTCATCTAAATTTATTTCTATGTACGTTTTAATGTTCCGACCTAAGTGGAAAAATGTGCTTTAAATTATATCTTCATTACAATTTCGTGTTGTACGTTAAAATCAATACGTTTAAATGCAGCTAGAATTGTAGCGAATTGTGTAAGTTCATGTAGAAGATTAAAATTCGAGATAAATTTTTGTAAAATATAGGTGTGATTATTAACTGTTTTTTAATCAAATACTGGATCATTTTCATATTAATTTCCAGTATAGTGAGTTTTGGATACAATTTTTCGAAGAGAAAAATGCGTTTTATAGTCGGTACACATTAATAAATAATGAATAGCAATAGATCAAAGACTTCCTTCTGTAGGCGAATGACAAAGCTGCACAGATTCAGAAGGCTACATATTTGAAAAAACTAAGAGAAACACAGAAAAAAATGAAGATAATTAAAAATTCTTTACAGCCCTTACATAAAATTCTGCGGATTGACAATTGGTCACACGGCCAGATTTTTGCCAGTCTTAAAAACGACTACAATCAAATAAGTGTGTCAGTGTGTAAAACAGTCATGGTTAGAATGACAGAAGACATGATAGTTATATTGTTAAGAATGCTGTAAACATATAATTTGTATGGTATCTTCGTAAAGTTTTGGGTGGTTCATTTTGGCGGTATATTGCCAAATTTGGCGACTTGGCGACATATGATGCCGACTCCCTTTCTCTGGATTTTACTAGAAGCTTGTGGAAATTTAGAGAAACGTGAAAGCTATTATAAAGAGGCCGTGAGTTCTCATAAAATTTCAGTTCAAGCCCAGATCTGGTGAAAGTAGAGCCTTTGTTAATGCTCTCTATATTGCTCTGAAAAAGTTCGCTAAAAGGCTGCCAAGTTTTATTGATATCCGTTGTAATTGTGATTCGTTTGGAGTGTTGATAAATTGTTAGTGTCTTAGCCAAAGTCTATTCAATCACGAACTTTACGAGAGAATTTCGCAACAATGTATTTCAAGAAGGGAAGCATAAGTAACCCTCTCGTTGGTAAAGAAGACCATCTTTTATATGATGAAGAGGAAGATAGAGAGTAAATTTCTGATGACAAAATTTATAGGGATTTTAAAAAAAAAGGTCAGTTTTATAAAGTTAGAATATTTTATAGTATAATTTTGCTATCTAATAAAAGTATGGGAAAATGTTACGTAAAAAATAGCTTAAATATTAATGTGCGTCTTGTAGCTCGTAAAATTCGGTACTACTCATTATTAAATACAATTATACTCACTGTTTAACAGATATTGTATAAATTTTGATGTTATTAAAAATGTAATATTTTAGTAACTGTGTAGTTTTCGCTTTTATTGAAGAATTAGTAGAACGTATAGCTTATTTTAAATAAAATAAATTTAAATGAGTTGCATTGAAAAACGTGTATAATTTAATAAGTTTGGAGAGTTACTGTCTGCTGTTTTTCTAAACCAGGACTAATGAGATTTGGACTTACTGCTTAAAGCCTATTTCGAACGGTTACGGATATGGATGACATTAGCAGGATTCGAACCCGCGAGCTCCGGTACCCACGAGCAGCTCCTGCCAATTCAGGGATCGTTCTCCATAATTTAAAAGGAGTGAAAGAAAATCCTGCAGCTTCTACAACATTTTCTTGTAAAAAACAAATTGCACATGATGTAGCATACATGATATGCGAGTTATACATGAGTAAATGCAGCATATAAAAACGGCAATTTTAACATCGTATATTATTTATAGAGATTATAGAAAGATTTTTACTATACTATACCCCCGGATAAATCGTAAAAAAATTACCATTATGTATTATTGGGTTTGTAAGTACTATTGAAAACGTGCTCTGCTTCATAATGTAAAAAGTTTTAAATTGTTTTAATTTTTAAAAAATTCTGTTGGTAAAAGTGAAGGCATATAGCCTCATGTAGCGTCTACATCATATTTTTTTCTCTCGTTTAAAGCATAGTTTACGGAATATACGAATTCACGTTATACAAGAGTAAATACGGTATGTAAAAATGGCATTTATACCTTGTGTATTATTTATAGTTTGAAAAAATTATACTATTCTATATTTTCAGAAACTTTTTTAAAAATAAAATCAGAAAATGTATCATTATGCATTATTTTGTGTAAAAATATTATAGAAAGCTGGGTGTACTTAAATTGCGAACAATTTTAAATCACTTTTATTTCAGCTTATTAAAATAGATATATAGCTTCAGTAGCGTCCACATAAGATTTTGTTCTGAAAAATGTATGAATACTATACTCGTATTGTACAGGTTATTACTAGTTGTATAACGTACGCATTATTATACAAGAAGTAATACAGTATTAAATATGGCATTTTTTCTATTTATTTATATAGTTTGACTATTTTACTATTCTATATTTCCAGAAAAATTGTAAAAAAATGAAATTAATATTATGCATTGAATTGGGTTGTAACTATTATAAAAAACGTAGTGTACTTAACTGCTAACAGTTTTAAATGTTTTTATCAGTTTGTTAAAATAGATATATAGCGTCACGTGGTCCACATACGATCGAAGTAAAAAGCCTAGTTCTCATACATTTTTTGTAATTAAACTAGATCGTCTTGTACACGTTAAACAAGATCTTCTTTTATAAGTAAGCATTCACGTTATACAAGAGTAAATACGGTATGTAAAAATGGCATTTAATCTTGGCATTATTTATAGAGTTTGAAACTATTATACTATTCTATATCCAGAAAATTGTAGAAAAAAAAACAAAAAATGTAATATTATGCATCATTGTGTAATATTATAGAAAACGGTGTCTTAACGTGTAACAGTTTTAAATTTTTTAATTTCAGTTTATTAAAATAGATATATAGTCACGTAGCGTCCACATATATTTTTTCTGGAGCTAGTTTTCGTGACTACTATACTCGTCTTGTATTACGTGAATGCGTCACTTTATACTAGAGTAAATACGGAATGTGAAAATTGCATTTAAACCTTGGGTATTACTTATAGAGTTTGGAAAAATTATATTATTCTATATTTCCAGAAAATTGTAGAAAAAAACAGAAAATGTATCATTATGCATCTTTGGGTGTATAAATATTATAGAAAGTGGGGTGTACTTAACATGTGAACAGTTTTAAATCATTTTTATTTCAGTTGGTTAAAATAGATATGTATCGTCACGTAGCGTCCACATAAGATTTTTTCTGGAAAAAAAGGCTAGTTTTCGTGACTACTATACTCGTCTTGTATTACGTGAATGCGTCACTTTATACTAGAGTAAATACGGAATGTGAAAATTGCATTTAAACCTTGGGTATTACTTATAGAGTTTGGAAAAATTATATTATTCTATATTTCCAGAAAATTGTAGAAAAAAACAGAAAATGTATCATTATGCATCTTTGGGTGTATAAATATTATAGAAAGTGGGGTGTACTTAACATGTGAACAGTTTTAAATCATTTTTATTTCAGTTGGTTAAAATAGATATGTATCGTCACGTAGCGTCCACATAAGATTTGTTTCTGGAAATAAAAAGCCTAGTTCTCGGGAGTACTATACTCTTTTTGTACACGTTAAACTAGACTCGTCTTGTACACGTTAAACTAGACTTTTCTTATATAACGTGAATGCTTCACGTTATACAAGAGTAAATACGGAATGTGAAAATGGAATTTGAATCTTGGGCATTATTTATAGAGTTTGAAACTGTTACACTATTTTATATTTCCAGAAAATTGTAGGAAAAAAAAAGGAAATGTAATATTATGCATCATTTAGTGTACAAATATTATAGAAAACGAAGTGTACTTAACGTAGGAACAGTTTTAAATCGTTTTTATTTCAGTTTATTAAAATAGATATATAGCGTCACTTAGCGTCCACATAAGATTTTTTTCTGGATAAAAAAGAATAGTTCTCGTGACTACTATACTCGTCTTGTATAACATGACGCATTCTCGTTATACAAGAGTAAATACGGAATGTGAAAATGACCTTTGAATCTTGGGTATTATTTATAGAGTTTGAAACTATTATACTATTCTATATTTCCAGAAAATTGTAGACGAAAAACAGAAAGTGTAATATTATGTATCATTGTTTGTATAAATATTATAGAAAGCGGAGTGTACGTAACGTGCGAACAGTTTTAAATCATTATTTCAGTTGGTTGAAAAAAATAGGTATAACGTCACGTAGCTTCCACATCAGATATTTTCTCAAAACAAAAAGCCTAGTGCTAGTGATATACGCATGCGCGCTATACAAGAGTAAATACGGCACATAAAAACGGCAAATAAACCTTGCACATTATTTATAGATATTATAGAAAAATTGTACTATTCTATACTTCTGGAATATCGTAAAAAACAACCAGAAAGTGTATCATTATACTCTATTGGCTGTATAGACATTATAGAAAACGTGCTGTGCTTAACGTGCAAACAGTTCTAAATCCTTTTTATTTCCGTTGGTAGAAAAAAAGGGATATTTCGGAAGCGAATAGACGTTATACGTTTTTTTAAACAAAGAAATGTAAATGTATAAAGAAGGAAATTTTTTTCTTCCCCATGCCACTAATATTTCTCATGAATAAGGCATTCGATTCTCTGTGATTTTGAAATTCAGAGAAGAATTTAAAATGTCTTCATACGAAATAAGTGACATACGTAGCTCAAGAAAATGTAAAATTCTTTTGAAGTAACTTTAAAACTACATCTTGGGTTCAAAAAATAGAACAGGTTTAAAGTTAGGAAATATTCAGGGGTATTACGGGTTCAGTATCTTCTCGAAGGTAAATTTATTTGGATTAAGATATTTATGAAAGATCAATGACCTGAGTGAAAAGTCGGTTAATGTAAGCTGCATTTTTGAAATTTTTCACGGTGAAAATTTTCGGCGTAATGTTCATTACAATATTCTTCATATTTCCTTTTTTTCAGATGATCACAATGTTAAATATTTCAAAAAGTAATATAACAAAACGGTTCTCAAACTGAGAGCCTCAAGCATATGCGAGAAGAGACCAGAAAGCCTTATAAAGTTCAAGTAATTTTTAGTGAAACAGCTGGACGCATTGTGTATCACAACAAGTTTCGTATTGTAGCATTTTCCAACTATCACAATGCTAAATATTTCAGAAAGTTGTCTAATTTCATGGTTCTCAAACAGACCATCTCCAGGTATGTCAGGAGTGCCAGAGAGTTGAGTATAAGTAGTATTTCATAATAAAACATTTGAAAGTATTATGTGCTATGATAATCTTCGTCTTCTCGTATTTTTTGTTTATTCCAACATCGTAGAAATTCGATTAATATATCGGTTCTACAACTGAATGCTTCCAGCATATGCGAAGGGTGCTTGAGTATAAATCAAGTTAAAAAAAAATTTTACTAGTGAAGCATTTGGATGCTTTATGTACTTCAACAAATTTTGTATTCTCGTATTTTCCGATTGTCACAATATTACATATTTCAGAAATTAGCCTATTTTTAAGTATTACCTTTATATTAGTATAATTTTTATCCGTTTTAGTTCATTTTACACACTTTCAAAGTTTACAACATCGTACTTTCTACTATTTATTAGTATTTTGGTGATTTACTGGTCTATGCTAATGATATATCCCTCCTTATGATAAGTTTGTTTTTATCAGTTAAAAAAGAATAAATGTGTATGTGTGTTTGTATGTACCGCGACATGGTATACAGTTTTGTACCGTTGGTCCACCCGACCTTATTGACAAGAATATCTTCATTGTCTACTTTATATTTTCTTGAGCCTTTAATTAGCGGAGATATTAAGAAAAACATTTACTAATTTCTATTATGAGTAAAAATGTCTTCGCCGTTCATTGCGTACTTTCTCGCAACATTCAGCGAAATAGTTCATTCTTAGATTAAGGAAAGTTGGACTTGAATTAGGAGAATTTTGAATATTTTTAGGGATAATATTCTTATTTATTACGTATATATTAAATGATTTCCATATTTTTAAAACTTTTTGTGATATTATTTTTATAATTTAATTTGAAATAATCTTTTACTTTTGTGTAAATTTAATGTAATGATGACTACCCTCTTCTATTAATACCGGACTTGCTTTCCATAAGAATTTTTTAAGAATAATAACTTAAATTGCGTTTTTCTCCTTTGGACTACACATTTGTGCATTAGTAAAGTTGTTCCTTTGTGTAACCATGGTGTATTTTAAAACCATCAATATACATATAAGTTTTATTTGAAACGATTATTATTTTCTATACATATCAGATTGCAATATAACGAGATATTTCTTTAATATCTGAATTTTTTTATCACACTAATTGCACTACATATTTGTGTATCAGTATTGTGTTTTTCTCTGTAATAATAAGTAATTTTAATTTATTAATATACACCTAACCTTTATTTATAATGATTAATATTTTTATATATAACAAACTTGCTTAATGGAAGAAGATTTTAAAAAAATATTTTTTTTTCTGTATACGATTTCCACTAAATATTTAAGTTTTAGAATTGTCTTTTTCTCTGCAACAATTATGTAATTTTAATTTATTAATATATATCTAACCTTTAGTTATAATGAATAATATTTTCTATGCGTAAAAACTTACTTATTAGAAGGATATTTTTAAAAATATAATATTTTTCTTTATACTATTTGCACTACATATTTAAGTTTCAGAATTATCTTTTCTTCTGAAACAATTATGTAATTTTAATTTATTAATATATATCTAACCTTTAGTTATAATGATTAATATTTTTTATACTTAACAAACTTCCTTAATGGAAGGATATTTTTAAAAATATATTTTTTTTTCTTTATACTATTTCCACTACATATTTAAGTGTCAGAATTATTTTTTTCTCTGAAACAATTATGTAATTTTATTTTATTAATATATATCTAACTTTTATTTATAATGATTAATAATTTCTATACATAACAAACTTGTTTAATAGAAGGATATTTTTAAACAAATAATTTTTTTTATACGATTTCCACTATATATTTAAGTTTCAGAATTATCTTTTTCTCTGAAAAAAATATGCAATTTTAATTTATTAATATATATCTAACCTTTAGTTATAATGATTAATATTTGTATACATAACAAACTTCCTTAATGCAAGGGTATTTTTAAAAATATAATTTTTTTCTTTATACTATTTGCACTACATATTTAAGTTTCACAATTATCTTTCTCTCTGCCACAATTATGTAATTTTAATTTATTAATATATATCTAACCTTTAGTTATAATGATTAATATTTTCTATACATAACAAACTTGCTTAATGGAAGGATATTTTTAAAAATATAATTTTTTTCTTTATACTATTTGCACTACATATTTAAGTTTCAGATTTATCTTTCTCTCTGAAACAATTATGTAATTTTAATTTATTAATATATATCTAACTTTTATTTATAGGGATTAGTATTTTCCATGCATAACAAACTTGCTTAATGGAAGGGGATTTTTAAAAAATATTTTTTTTCTTTATACGATTTCCACTACCTATTTAATTTTCAGAATTGTCTTTTTTCTGCAACAATTTTGTAATTTTAATTTATTACTGTACAGCTAACTTTTATTTATAATGATTATCATTTTCTGTACACAAGAATTTTGCATAATATAAAGACATGTTTTAATGATCCAATTTTTGCTCTTCATACTGAATGCACTACATATTTGAGGTTTATAATTCTGTATTTCTATGGTACCATATTGTAATTTCAATTTATTAACGTACATCTAACTTTTATTTATAATGATTATCATTTTCCATACACAACAATTTTGCTTAACATAAAGAGATGTTTTAATAATCTAATTGTTTCTCTTTATAGTATTTGCACTACCTATTTGAGCATCAGAATTGTTTATATCTTCCGTTTACTTATGAAAACAAATCTGCGAGTTCTATTTAAAGCTTTTGCGTAAATATCATTCGAAAAGCAAGCTTATCCCCCGGCTCTTTGATAGTTAAGAAGCGCAGATATACAAGCTTTTTCTTCTACCTATTTAACAGGATTATTTCTTCGAACTTCACTTTCAATTCCGCCTGAAAATGATAGAAAGAGACATCTAATAATTCAATAATTCCAAAGACGCTTCGCATTCCAAATATGTGACAGAAAATTGTTTTTGTATTTCAAAGAGTAAATATTTTGATTCAGCAGTTTCTTCCTTTATTTTAGGAAACCAGCTAAAGTCAAAAGTTTGGAATGAAAGAAACTATTTACCTGGGTCAATAAAATAACTCAAAAACTATCAATATAGAGGGTTTTGTTTTATAATGTTCTGAATTGAGAAAATGTTGTAATAATTTTCATAATTTTGTGTCAATTCTCTTATATATATATATATATATATATATATATATATATATATATATATATATATATATATATATATATATATATATACCATAATTAAACTGACAGTGCTCACAGTGTTCTGTAGCGCGTTCTATTTGAGAGAATGATGGCACACTTTGTAGGAAGATTAAACAAGATGAGGGGCGAAGGATTCCGAGAAAAAACAAATTAGTTCCAAAATTAACCGATATTGGAATATTTGGAGCTGTGTTGTAGAAAATAGAGAGTTAACAAATGCAAATGAATACGGAAATTACCTTTTATTTTGCATTCAAATGAGGTTCAATGTGGCTGCCGTTGTTGTGGACCACATATTGCATTCTGTGCACAGTATGCACAGCAGCAGAAAGTAACATATCTGCAGGAATATCAAGTACTGTCCATTATATCCTATCCTTTAACATAGCCAGGGACTGGACCACTCCTTGATAGACCATGGACTTAAGGTAACCCTATAGCCAGAAGTCGCACGGGGTCAGATCAGGCGACCGAGGTGACCATGCAGTTGGAAAGTAGCAGCTAATGACTCTTTCTGTTGTGAATTTCAGTGGTAGCAGCTGTTGCACCTGTACAGAAACGTGTGGAGGGGCTCCATCTTGCATGAAAATGATTTCCCCCAGGTATGGTCTTTGCTGAAGTGCCGGAATGACAAAGCTGTTCAACATGTGGCGATATTTCTCTTCGGTAACAGAACAGGTTTCTGGTCCTGTCGGGGTAATGTTCTCATAGAAGAATGGACCTACGATAAATTCCGCTGTGAACCCACACCAAACAGTTACCTTTGGTGAATGTAAGAGAATTGCTGTGACTGCATGTGGTGATTTTTCATTCCAAATTCGGCAGTTATGGGTATTTACAGTTCTATTCAGTTAAAAGGGGACCTCGTCACATCATAAGATATTCCACAGCCAAGCATCATCCACATCTCTTCTGTCAAGAAAGGTGAGAGCAAAGGTCAGTCACTTATCATGGTCGGGGTACACAAACTCCTGTACACGGCTGATTTTGTACGGATAGAAGTTGATAATCTTTTGTAAGATTTTCCATACCGTACTGTAAGGCATATCCATATTCCGAGCTACTACACAAGCTCTAGAGGTGGCAGCAATATTGTCTGTTCCTCTGTCGACAATTGCCTTTGCAACTGCTTCGATTGTATCCTGTGGTACAGGTTTTCGTCCTCTGCCTGACTTAACCTTCAGAGAACCTGTTTTCTTAAACGTCACTATCATTGTTTTTATCCCATTAACTGACACAGAACCGTTACCTTTACGCATTTTTTGTGCGTTCTAAAAGCAAGAAGAGCGGCTGATGCGTTGCACTGGTTGATGTAAAAGAATTTGATCAGTAACGCACTCTCGACTAAAGAAGGAGACATAGCATTGAAAGTTAATTTAAATCCGATTGATTCGAAACATAACACATTGCCTTTTAAAACCCAAGCAGATGGCACTGAGCCAATGGATGCAACGTGAAATTTGAATAAAGAACTTATCCTTCTACTCAGCGTACGTGATATTTCAGATCGTGAGACTTTATCGGTGTTTATGTAGATTTTACGCTTTTTTAAAAGTGTTGCTATATTGCACTTTAACTAAATCAGAAAATGTGAATAATAAAAGGTAATTTTATTTCGTATTAAGTTGCATTTGTTAACACTCTATATTCTATAACACAGCGCTAAATATTCCCCTAGCTATGACTTTTGAAACTAATTTTTTTTCGTGAAATCCTTCGTACCCCATCTTGTTTAATCTTCCTACAAAATGTGGCGTCATTCTCTTAAATAGATTGCGCTATAGAACACTGTGAGCACTGTCAGTTTAATTATGGCCAACCGGTATAGAATCATATTTATAGAAAATGTCAGTATAGCGAATAGTAAATGTATATCATTTTGATTTTACTTTGAAACTTTCCTGAACGTCTTAGCTAATATATTTATCTCTTTTGTATAACCATAAATTAATATGAATTAACTTTTTTTTACAACTACCGTTTTCTATTTATACCAGAATAGCTTAATATATTTTTTTTATTTTGTGTAGTCAACCAATTGTGTTTCCCTCATATATTTGGACTACATATGTCTACATTAGAATAATTCATCTACTCAACTCATTTACGAAGTTTTCGTAAATAAATGAGCCTTCATCTGTATAGCGTAAAAATGTTATTAAATACCATTAAATAATTAATATCTTTATATTAAATCAGAATTTTATTATGTATATATTTAATAGAATATATGTTGTATTATTATTTAATTTTGAAAATATAAATATATTTAATAATATATAATTTCTAAATATATTAAAGATTATAATTTTTGTATTTATAGTAAATATTTTATATAGCAATTCTATATATTTATATATATATAAATATATATATATATATATATATATATATATATTTATATATGTAATAATATAATATATATATATATATATATTATATATATATATATATGTTATATATATATATATATAATATATATATATATATATATTATAATATTATATTATATATATACATATATATATATATATATATATATATATATATATATATATATATATTTATATATATATATATATATATATATATTATATATATATATATATATATATATATATATATATATTATATATATATATATATATATATATATATATATATATATATATATATATATATATATATATGTGTGTGTGTGTGTTCGTATGTGTACGAATACATTTTTGAGTACAACATTTTATGCCATCTTGCATCAGGAAAATAGTGTAACTTAATAACATAATCAAAGTGAGTGTACCATGATCTTTAGCAGATATCAGTAATGTCTCCAAATCGCCACATTTATTCAAAAATATTTCTTTTTACTTGCATTACTTTTATCTAATCGATAAGAAGTCAAATCGAATGACCAACTTTTTCTCATGAATTAGTCGTTTTATTTACAAACACGTGACTTAGTGAAATGGTGATATAATTTGCACCTGTTTCAGGTGACGTACTTCTGTCACACATTTTCTTTTCATAAATGTCCTTACAAATGAGCCTATTATGACAAACATTCATAGTTATTTAATTTATTATCTATCTATCTCTATAAATATATATACCTGTTTGTTTGTGTTGTGAAAGAAAAATATAATCACTTTCATTTTGAAAATACTTTTAAAATTTTTGGTAGAAATAATTATATTTTATATTGAGATAATTTAATCGATTGTATTTTCATTTATATTAAAGACTATTCTTTGATTTTAATATTAGGGTATTTATACTTCCTGAATTAATGCGATGGGAATACTTAATGTTGTTCAACAGAAAGCCTATGGACATTTTGGATACAATAACTACTTAGGTAATTATGAAGTTTAAAAGATAAAAAGGATTTTTCCATACGTATATTACAATTAATCAAAGGATAATTCATGTTAATTAGACTACTAATATTATTGACTTTTAAATATCACCTGGATATTTTCGTTAATACCTGATAGAGAAATTAAGTATCAGATTTTTTTTCAAACTTCAAAATACCCACTTATATATTGTACCATTGTACCAATAATACCAAATCAACGTACACAATAGCCGAATAGTAGAGAGCTGCCCTTCGGTACCTGTTTTTGGGGATTCAAATCCCGCTGATGGTATGATTGTTCGTAATCCATGGCCTTTAAGCTGTAGGTCCCGATTTCATCAGGCCTCGTGTAGCAAAAGAGTAGACCATAGCTCACCAAACTAAGCCACACTCACACAATGTATACAAAGTTTCATGAACTATGTTCTGCCTCAATCAAACAATAACCAACGGAAACAATATATCTGGAGACAAATTTCCTTTTCGGGTTAAAATTTATTTTCCGTCCTTACAGAACAGAGTGAAACAGCATTTCTACGAATGTAACTCAATATTTCCAAAATTGTCTGGTTTTATTAGTATAGAAAAACATTTCTCGTTAGAAACCTAATATTAATTCTTATCTAAAGTGAAGTAACACAGTGTTTGGATCGGTTCCAAAGCAAACACGAAACTGTCGCTCATTTTTTATTCCGATTCTTCTTTTCAATTATTAACACGAAATTAAAAAAATTAAGAAGCTTATGTTGGTTTAATTTCTTTCTTGACACTGCGCGCTGATGGCATGAAAGTAAAACTTCTTTCTTGGGTAATGGAATAAGGCGAAAACTAATTGTCTTTATGAGATAGGATTTAGAACTCTAGTGTTGAAATGAATTTCTTTTAGTTTTCCTGGATACGAATTTGGTATTTTTTCTTCAATAATCTCTGTTGGATATTGCTAACTATTGCTTATTCTTATTTTTTTAATTTCTTAACTATTACCTAAAATTAATCATATGACTGATTACTAATCTCTAATCGTATACATTTATTCTAGTCAAGTAAATAAATGTTATTTTTAGATCATATACATTATATATATGTTAGATATTACTTTTTTAATATTGATGGAATAAAAACAAGTAAATTTCCAAAATTAACACTATATGTTTTTGTATTTTTTAATATTAGAAGTATTATTCATATAAAAATACTAGATAATAAACTGCATAAATACTAATTTTGATTAATTCATCAACTTTAAGGTATGTTTTAAAAACGTCATGCCAAAAATCATATTTTTTTTATTTCTCTATTGTAAAAGTTCAAATTTTAGGCTTCTAAATCTGTTTTGTTTTGTCTGTATGCATTTCAAAAGTTACATGTTTAAACATCAGTAACATCAAAAATGAGATGAAATATATGTTTTTTCAAAGATCTTACCTGTTAATATTCAAATGTCACTAATTAGTACATTGTTGCATAGAAAAAATTTTACAGAATTATCGTGTTTAAAAAAATATTCTCTTACTGGAAAATTACATTTCTGTTGAAGTAAAATCTATATCTATTATCTATCTATTTAAATATCTCTTATATTATCTATATGTATATATATTTTATATATATTTATATAAATATACAATATGTACATTATAAACATATAAAAAACATATATAAAATTTCTTTTTTACATATATATAGTTAAAATATATTGTATAATATATATATTATATTTATATATATATCTATATACATATATGGCATATAATATATACATATTTTAATATATATATATATATATATATATATATTTATATATATATTTATATATATATTATATTTTATATATATTTATATATATATATATACTATATATATATATACATATATATACATATTATATATATAAATATATATATATATTTATATATATATATATATATATATATATATAAAATATATATATATATATATATATATATATATATATATATATATATATTTATATATATATATATATATATATTATATATATATATATATATATATATATATATATATATATATATATATATATATAATATATATATATTTATATATATATATATATATATATATTATATATATATGTATATATATATATATATATATATATATATATATATATATATAGAGAGAGAGAGAGAGAGAGAGAAGAGAGAGAGAGAGAGAGAGAGGAGAGAGAAAGAATTTTCGGGTAAAGATATTGTTTAAAGTTACAGTTAATAACAATTATTAATAAACATTAATTTTGCATCTACTCTTAGTTACTCTTTATAATTAAATGAGATAGAAATGTCTTTTTTGAAATATCCCCTCGAAATGTCGAATATTCAAATGTCACTAAATTAAAAGTACATTGTTGCATTAAAGAAACAGCTAATTACAGAATTATCGTGTTTAAAAAAGATATACCAAACTTAGTGGAAAGGGAATTGCAGGTACCTGAACTGCAAGTAACATGAACATTGACTTAGCATGTGGATCTTTTTCATTATTGGTGGTTGGAGAAATTAACACCCAAAGTTATTTTCTCCAAATCAAAATCATCATATACGCCATAACCGAATTACTTATTCTCAACAAAATCATCATATATATTACAACAGAAAGTTAAAGTATAACTTCTCTCTGCACATTATGTTTCCTGTAATTTAATCCGAAAGAACATGTCTAGTGATAAATTTCTTTCGCTGGTTAGAAATTTATTTTCCGTCCTAACGGAACGCAGTGAAACAACTTTTCAAAGAATGTAACCCAATAATTCAAATATTCTCTTGTGCCATTACAACGCAAAAATATTTCTCTTACTAAACCCAATATTAATTCTTATCGGAAGTGAAGTAACACAGTTTCTGGCTCGCTTCCAAAGCAAACATGAAACTGTCGCTGACTTTTTTATTCCAGTTCTTTCGAGCAATTATCAGTGCCAATTTAAAAAATTATTAGAAGCTTATGTTGGTTTAATTTTATTTTTTTACACTTCGAGCTGATGCTATAAAAGTTAATTCATTTTCTCGGGTTACGGAATCAGAGGATAAATAATTGTTTTTATGAGATGGAATTTAAAAGTCTCGTGTTGCCATTAATTTCTTTTCATTTTAATAAAAGTAGTATTTTTTTCTTAAATAAACTTTGTTGTAAATTCGTAACTACCGTAACTATGGCTTCACTTCTTAACTATTACTTGAAAATGAGCCACATGATTGATAATAACTCAGTTATTTTATAAATTTATTTCATTCTTGTAGACAACTGTTGATTTCATCTAATTTATGTATTTGTGTTTATGTGTTGCAATTCATTGATCAATTTCGTGAGTGCTTTTATTTATTTTTATCTTATATTATTGAAGCACTGAAAATAAATTTCCCCTCTCTGAATATCTATCTACCTATCTATCTATCTGTATATCTATATCAATATGTATCTATATATATCTATATCTATATCTATGTATATCTATCTATCTATCTATCTATCTATATATATATATTAGATATATATTTTTTTATTTATATATCTTATATATATTTATATATGTACAATATATATATATTTATATATATATATATATATATGTATATCTATATAATATATATATATACATATATATATATGTTTATATATATATATATATATATATATATATATATATATATATATATATATATATATATATATATATATATATATATATATATACATATATATATATATATATATATATATATATATATATATATATATATATATATATATATATATATATATATATATATATATATATATATATATATATATATATATATATATATATATATATATATATATATATATATATATATATATATAGACAATTTTCGGCTTAAGATAGTGTTTACAGTTACAGTTAATAACAATTTTTATTATTTATTATGTTATAAAGTACATTTACCTTACAATAAAAAACCTTAATTTTGCCACTACTTTTAGTTACTATTTATAATTAAATGAGATAGAAATGTCTTTTTTGAAATATCGCCTTCGAACTGTCGATATCCAAATGTCACTAAATAGAAAGTACATTGATGCATTAAAGACAACACTATTTACAGAATTTATGTGTTTAAAAAAGATATATGAAACTTACTGAAAAGGGAATTGAAGGTTAATAAACTACAAATAATATCAACATTTATTTAGCAATTGGATCTTTTTCCTTAATGACGATTGAAGAAATTAACTCTTAGAGTTATTTTTTTCAAATCAAAATCTTGATATACGTCATATCCGAATTACTTATTCTAAACAAAATCATCTTATATATTACAACCGAAAGTAAAAGCAAAACTTTTCTCTGCACATTATGTTTCCTGTATTTTAATCCAAAAGAACATGCCTAGTGATAAATTTCTTTCGCTGGTTAGAATTTATTTTCCGTCCTAACTGAACGCAGTGAAACAACTTTTCAAAGAATTTAACCCAATAATTCAAATATTCTCTTGTGCCATTACAACGCAAAAATATTTCTCTTACTAAACCCAATATTAATTCTTATCGGAAGTGAAGTAACACAGTTTCTGGCTCGTTTCCAAAGCAAACATGAAACTGTCGCTGACGTTTTTATTCCAGCTCTTTCGAGCAATTATCAGTGCCAATTTAAAAAATTATTAGAAGCTTATGTTGGTTTAATTTTATTTTTTACACTTCCCGCTGATGCTATAAAAGTTAATTCATTTTCTCGTGTTACGGAATCAGAGGATAAATAATTGTCTTTATTAGATGGAATTTAAAAGTCTCGTGTTGCCATTAATTTCTTTTCATTTTAATAAAAGTAGTATTTTTTTCTTAAATAAACTTTGTTGTAAATTCGTAACTATTGTAACTATGGCTTCACTTCTTAACTATTACTTGAAAATTAGTCACATGATTGATAATAACTGAGTTATTTTATAAATTTTTTTCATTCTTGTAGACAACTGTTGATTTTATCTAATTTATGTATTTTTGTTTAGGTGTTGCAATTAATTGATTAATTTCCTCAATGGTTTTATTTATTCTTATCTTCTATTATTGGGACACTGAGCATAAATTTCCCCTCTCTCTATATCTATCTATCTATCAATCTATCTATCTATCTATCAATCTATATTTATTTATCTATCTATATCTATATTTATCTATATATATCAATATGTTTCTATATCTATCTATATCTATCTATATCTATATATTTCAATATGTGTATATGTACTTATATATACATATATACATACATATATATATTTATATTTATATATATATATATTTATGTCTACATATGTATATATATATATATATATATACATATATATATATACATATATATATATATATATATATATATATATATATATATATATATATATATATATATATATATATATATATATATATATATATATATATATATATATATATATATATATATATATATATATATATATATATATATATATATATATATATATATATATATATATATATATATATATATGCACTTTTACAACACATGTGTCCTATACCTGAAGGATTTTTGTGTATAGTTTCGAATTACACTATGCCTTAATTTTCTGATTAGTTTTATATAAACAATGCGCAAGCTAACAAAATGTTTGATCATTGTTAAGAATGTTTTAATCAACTTTCATATCGAAACATTTATAAAAATAAAAGATTTTCGCAATTAAAACGGATAAATTATACTATTGCATTTATTTGTTTTATGACAGAATAAACTAATTTGTTGTTTGATTTCTGATACAATAATGAAGATTTCAATATTTCTGAATCAGATAAGCGGATGAAAAGCCCTTAATTATAGACTGAGGTTGAATTACATGATTAATAAAAGTTTAATTATCGTAATTACTCTAATAGCACATATTCATTTGCAGCGTTACAATAAAGACCTCAGCCAAAAAGGAAGCTCAATGCATTCACTGATTTAACTTAATGATAATTTTAATGACATTAAGTTAAGAATGCATTATTTGAAGACAAATCGATGGTTTCTGTTTTAATTATTAAACTCTGTTGTAACGGATGGGCGCAATAAATTTGTTTCTTAAGGTATTTACATATCGAGTTTCCATAACAATGAACACTTAACTCTTAAGTTACATTACAAAGTATATTTTAAAATAATATATATGAGAATGAGAAATTCAAATACATCTTTATACTTTGTATATATCTTTATACTTTGTATACTGAAATGGATATCTTTATACTCTAGTGGATGGTAGTTTTGATTTTAATTACCTCTAAAGATAAAATGTGATGTGAACAATGTATGACTTTATCCTACACCTGTTACACTATACTTTTTTGATTACATGATGCGTCATCAGAGGTATGGTTTGAACATTTTTTTTAAAAAACATTTGTATCAAGAAACTGAATATATCTTTATTCTCCATTGGAATGCAGTTTTTGATTTTTTTACTTCTGAAGTAAGAAATCAAATTTGGACACTATATGATTTCATTCTACACCTGTACATTATGCATTTTCGATTGCCTGATGCGTCATCAAAGGTATTATTTGAAATTTAATTTTAACACATTCGCATCAGGGAACGTAAAATATCTTTATACTCCAGTGAATAGTAGTTTTTATTTTATTACATATGCAATGAACAAAGTCATGTGCACACATCCCATGACTTCATTGTACACGTGTTGCATTATTCTTTTTTATTGCATCATGTGTTATTAGAGGTATAGCTTGAACATTCCTTTTAACACGCATCAGAAAACAAAAAAAAATATCTGTAAAATCCAGTGGATGGTAGTTTTGATTTTAATTACCTATGGAGAAAAAAAATCTAATGTGAAGATTACACGACGACTTCATTGTACACTTATTAGATTATACTTTTTGGATTGCATTATGCGTCATTAGATGTATATTTTAAATATTCCTTTTAAGACATTCGTATTAAGATACGGAATATAACTTTATGATAAACTTTAATGTAGTTTTGATTTTTATTACCTCTGAAGTAGGAAATCAAATGTGGGCACCTATGATTTGTTTTTTACCTGTATATTATACATTTTTGATTGCCTAATGCGTCATAAAAGGCATTATTTGAACATGTCTTTTAACCCATTTGCATTAGGGAACGTAAAATATCTTTATACTTCAGTGAATAGTAGTTTTTATTTTATTACATATGCAATAAAAAATCAGGTGCACACAACACATGACTTTATTGTACACCTGTTACATTCTACTTTCTTATTGCATCATGTGTTATTAGAGGTATAGCTTGAACATTTCTTTTAACACAGTTGCATCAGAAAACGAAAATATGTTTAAAATCCAGTGGACGGTAGTTTTGATTTTTACTACCTATGGAATAAAAAATGAGATATGGGAACCCCCTGACTTCATTGTATACCAGTAAATTATACTTTTTATTGCACCATGCGTCATCAAATTTATTGCTTGAGCATTCCTTTTAACACAAACGTATAAAGAAATGAAAATATCTTTAAAATACTGTGGATGGTAGGTTTGATTTTTATTACTTCTGGAGTAAATAATCAGATATAGACACCACTTGACTTCATTGTACACTTGTAGATTATACATTTATTATTGCATCACGCGTCATCAAATTTATCGCTCGAGAATTCCTTTTAATAAAAACGTATAAAAAAACAAAAATATCTTTAAAATACAGTGGATGGTAGTTTGGATTTTTATTACTTCTAGAGTAAAAAAATTAGATGTGGACACCACCTGACTTCATTGTACACGTGTACATTATACTTTTTTAATTGCATCAGGTGTCATCAGAGGTGTTTCATTTAAACATTTCTTTTAACAGATTCGTACAAAGAAAGGAGAAAAATCATTTTTGAAATAAAAAGTTTGTTATCGGAAAGCGTGAATTATTTTTTTCCATTGACGCACATGTAGGTTTTGCTAAAAAAGTCTTATAAAGGTATTTACTAGATAACTTCAAAATGTATGTTTAAAAATCTCTCACGTGTTTCATGATTAAAACCAAACAATGACATGTGACATGTCGAGAGCAATACAAGTGCCAGCACTGTAAATTTTGCGAAAAATTTAAATAGAAAGAATAAATTTCTTTCCATTAGAAAAAAATTAGCAATTCATTATTGAGAAAGGTGTTGTTGTTGGAAATTTAACAATTTGCTAAACAATAAAGTTTATAAATAGGAAAAATAAAGAAAACATTCATGAATTTCAGTTAATTTAAAACGTAGTATTTTTCAAAACACCGTACAACCCGAGGTCTTTCACAGGTCAAGAACCTGAAAAAACTCGATGAATCAGAAAAATAATCAACTTATTTTGTAAAAAGGAACACATTGTGTGGAGAATTATTATTTTTTTACCAAAGAATTTAACTATTTAAAAAATTATAGCAGTATTTCTGATATAATAAAGAAAACATGATAATATATGACATTTGTCTAGCATTCTACTGAAATTGTGATTTTTATATGAAATGACAGTTTTCCTTGTAAAACCTTGCAAATAATTATTTCATACTTTTATCTTAAGTTTAGAACTTTAATTGCCGTCTTTTGGAGCACTTCTTTCGAAATATTCAAAACCAAAGCAAAATATTAAATAATCATTTAAAAAATTTCTATTTCTCAGTCTCTGTCCAGAAAAATATGTTTTTGGAAACTACTTTTACTAGATTAAATTCAACGATTTTCTATTTAAAAAAATATTTTTGAAGCTTGATACTAGAAGTCTTTTCAAGCTAAGTCGGTGGTAAAACGCTAAGTATCCAACCTAGTTTTTTCTACTGATTTTACCGAGTTTATATATTTTGTTTTATATTATTTTAGTATTGTGATCTTGTGCAACAGTACTAAATGTTACTAATTCTTACTGTTTTTTAGTTTTGTGAAATTATTAGTTTCGTGGGCAATGTGTTTATATTTTATTTTATATAATTTTAGTATAATGATCTTGTTATGCAACCGTACTAAATGTTACTAATTCTTACTATTTTTTAATTTTGGGAAATTAAATTGATTAGTTTCGTGGACAATATGTTGATAATGTGTTTATATTATACTTCATATCGTGTTAGTATTGTGATCTTGTGCAACCGTACTAAATGTTACTAAATCTTACTGTTTTTTAATTTTATGAAAGCAAATTGATTAGTTTCGTGGGCAATGTGTTTATATTTTATTTTATATTATTTTAGTATTGTAATCTTGTGGAACCGTACTAAATGTTACTAATTCTTACTGTTTTTAATTTTGTGAAATTAAATTGATTAGTTTCGTGGACAATGTGTTTATACTATGTTTATATTATATTTTATATTATTTTAGAATTGTGATCTTGTGCAACCGTTCTAAATGTTACTAATTCTTACTGTTTTTTAATTTTGTGAAATTAAATTGATTAGTTTCGTGGTCAACGTGTTTATACTGTGTTTATATATTATTTTCTATTATATAAGTATAGTGATCTTGTGCAACCATACTAAATGTTACTAATTCTTACTTTTTTTTAAATTTTGTGAAATTAAATTGAATAGTTTCGTGGACAATGTGTTTATACTGTGTTTATATTTTGTTTTATATTATTTTAGCATTGTGATCTTGTGCAACCATACTAAATGTTACTAATTCTCTTTGTTTTTTAATTTTGTGAAATTAAATTTATTAGCTTCGTGGACAATGCCAATTTTACGCAAAACTTAAACTTGTTAAATTTGTAACCTATTTTTCTCAGTGCCTCATTAACAGTCACGAAAAATAGTAGAAGACTTACTTTTCTGGTGGTGCACCATTTTTAGAAGTAAACTTAATATTTCAAACTTATTAAAAGTTTTAGCTATTCTTATAATGAAGGAACACCCTTTCCGTTTCGAAAGCTACATGAAAAGCAGGACTGCTTAACATTGGCAGGTGTTTTGAAGGATTAAGTTCAAGAAAGGGTTATTCTTTTTTACAAAACGGAAATTCGTTTTCACCACCCAGTGCGCGTGATCACTTAAGTGGCATCATCCATCAAGAGAATCTACAAGGAGTGTTTTTTTTAAAGTAAGTACTGCCATAGCGTTCCATTTACTTTCTTTTACTTCCGTTCCATTTAGTTTATATTAATTCTATAAAGCTTCCCTTAAACAAAAATACCCTGTTTGTATCTTCCCTGCCAAGCTACCAATTATCACGTGAGACGAAAAGTCACTTTTTTTTTATCGCATAAGCCGCTCTGGATTTTCAATCACACATACCAAGAGCGTCATTTGGCGTTGTCCTTGGCGAGAGCCACGAAGGGCCATCCCAACGCCACTGTGCTTCTTTAATATTTAAACCAACTTTAATTTAATCAATTTTTAATGGTGTTTCTTTATTAGTAATTATTTTTGAGAGGTTAATTCTCACATTAATGTGTCATTGCACCATCGTTTATAATAGAACATGAGAATACAATACATTTTGTTTTAGTAAACTTGTTTTTTATTTGTATAATACTCTGATTATACAATTTTCATACTGTATATCTGACAAGCTACTAAGTTTATCTACTATGATCACTGCGTAAAATACACGAAGTTTTGTAATTAATTCTACTTAACACAAAATTATAAAGGCTATTGTGGTATCACCAGATCATGCTTTAAATTCGATCCTCATAGAAATCTACCGACGGGTACACATAAGTTAAAAGTCTGCTTTTTCAGGCCACCCAGGTAAAAAAAAAGAGTAAAAAAAAGTTTAAAAAATTAAAGACTATTAAAAATGACTGAGGTTTTTACTAATATCGTCAAATGTAAAATTGACCTCCCTGCTGGTAAAAAATTCTCTGAAAGAAGAATGACTTCCGTTTTGGGGTTCATCGCGGAAACAAATGCAGTAAACGTTTAAAAGTTAAATTTTTTTGTTGACTTTTCCTAGATAGCAGCGTATAAAACAGGTCCTTTCATTGTATGTTTGCATAAAAAGTAACTATAGAAACAAATTATACTCAGCTCCGGAATTTGAGATTGTACAATTCCCTTTTGAGCTTAATTTCTCAAAAGAGTCTATTGAATAGAGTCCCAAATATTCGTGAAACTTTTCTTTTTTTTTCTCAGTCTTTAAGTTTAGTTTTTTTTCTTCTTGCTTGATAAAAAAACACTATTTTATTTAATTAAACACAAGTACTATTGAGAATATATTTCGGAAATTGAAAAGGGTGAAAAATGTTAGCTGTGTGATTGCCCTCAGGATGCGGTATCGAGGAGTTTATGGAAGAAGCCCAGGGACGATACAGGTCCTAGGTTCGAACCCCGGGCTGGACAAGGTTGCTCATCCTTTCATCCCTCCAGTGGGTAGACAATGGGAGGACTAAGCATGCTTGGGAACTAAAAACTGGGGGTTCCTCGTAAGGCTAACTACCTAAACGGGATTCATTCTTCACTCACCACTGCACTTAGCTTCGGAAACGGAGATTGGAACGGTATGGCCTGAACCTCTATGGGCTTTCAGCCGAGGAGTTTAGAGTTCAGTTTTAGAAGTACATGGAAATAACCGGAGGTAGCTAAAAGCGTTATCACCCATTGGCATGTACGTGTTAAGATATTATTACACTTCAACAAGAATGGGTTAAAAAGCAGCAGTTAATTTAGCATTCTTTTCCCGTTGAAAAAACTCTGTTGTTGCTATCCATACACCTTGGACAAGACAAGTACGTGAGCCATAGTCAAGTCAAGGGGTGCGTCTTTGGTCTTTTATGGAGAGCACAGATAGGGTGAAAGAACGACTTTGCTCAAAGTAGGTCCTTTCAATTTACAAGCAGGGATCAATTAGAAGAGTCCCAGGCTTGGAATGCCGTCCTTGAGAACGTGGATTACATTTTATGGAACCCGGTCATTATTAAGGAACACGGGGGATATTACACCAGATCGAGCCTCGAACCCTCAATCTTTAAGATCTTTGTGTTTGCCTACTGAGTTATTGCAAAAACGAGGCTTTTTTGTATGATATCTAGACATTTTCAACCTCTTAAAGGCTTTATCACAAATCAATATGAACTACAGTAAATAGGTTGAAAAAGGTTCTCTGTAACACAAGAAATCTCTGCATTCTTCACCATTAAAATGAATCATAAATTAACAATTCCATGTTCACGTGTGATGTAAAGTCATTAGTTTCTGATTATTTTTACTACTGAAGAATGTGCAGATCTCTTGTGTGGAAATAAAATATTTTTAACCTGATTTCAGATTTCTCAAAACTTGTTTAATATCTTTATACAAAATTTTCAAAATTTCAAAGTAATGATGTTTTCTTGTAATTGAAATACAATTATTGCTATGAGATTAATATTTTTTGTTTTGGAGAGGTAAGTACATGTAAAAATTACCCCACCAAAAGGGGTAAAATTTTAAATATATTAAATATGCTTAAACTTATGGTTTTTATTTTATAAGTTTATTCTTCAATAAAAACTTAAAATTTAATATTTGTGTGTAAAAAATTTCTTAAAAGCTTGAGAGCAAATGAGAACAGGTTTAGCGAATAAAAAAATCAAGTAATAAGTATATATTTAAAAAATATTTTATATTTTTTATAAGAATTTAAGATACTTTATTAAAGAGTTATATATCAGATTTCTACCAAACATATTTCAGACATTTTAGTATGAGGAGAAAAAAAAATATGGAAAATCAGAAAGTAGTTATAAAAACATGGTATACTTATGTTTAATAGTTAAAATCCTAAGAACAGAATCCTAAATTAAATCTGTTGCTTTTTCAATATGCACATTTTGGCGTGTGATAAGGCGTTTAGAGTACGCATACTGCAAAAGCTTGAGAATCGCTGCCTTAATGTGTTTTTAAATGACTCCACCGGCATATCTTACGAGACATTTAAATTTCCTCATCTCTCAATATCAAAGACTAATAAAACATAATCACCGATGTTGCAACTTTCATCTCATTCTGGTAAATTATTTTTTACTAATACCGTTTTGCTTTTCCAACACTAATCGTCACTTGCAAAAATTTCACGCGGTTTGGAGATACAATGAAGTTTTCACACGCTTACTATTTTGACACCGTACATTTTTATCGGACTAATAGCGCTTCTGTTAAGATCTAATCTTCGACGATTATATTTAGCACCCAGAAGGTTCTTGATAATTAAGGCCGTGATATCTGATCAGCAGTCGCGATATTTTATGACTGTGTAACGAGTGGTATTAAAATATTTGAGTTTTCGTTTTCTGCTTTTAAAGCAAATTTGAACGTGGACTTCTCCCTTATTTTGGAAATTAAATATTTTAAAATAATTTAATAAGACATTTTAGAATTTTCTTCATGGCTATCAATTTAATCATATTTTTTTACATATGTACATGTTGGTACATGTACACATGTCAACATAAGCTTTTTTGAAATTGAACTTGTGTCTTTTATTGCCACACATATTTGTTTACGTATGTGTATGTTGTTTTCATGTATGTATGCAAACATAAACTATTTTGGAATTTCACTCAAGTCTTTCCTTTTTATACATATTTGTACACATACGTACATGTTGGATATATGTGTATACGCAAGCATAATTTTTATCAGAATTTCTCTTACATCTTTTCTTTTTATTCATATTTGTTTATATATCTACATGCTGTTTACAGCTTTATATGTAAACATATGATTTTTTTAATAATACACTTATATTTTCTTATATATATTTGTCAGGACTAATAAAAGGGTAGTTGGAAATTACGTGAGTTATAAACAATTTTAAAAATGTAACTAATTTATAATAATAAAATAAATGAAAAAGACCCACGTTTGCGTAAACTTTTGGAGTAATGTGGTCATGCGTAGAGATACTTCACATGAAGTTGATGACTAATCAAGTGAGAAGTTCAGTTAGCTTGTGGACATGGAGCTGTTAACACTTTCCCACGTTTAGCTTCGCCACGAATAAATGCAAAAGGCGCAAGCCATGCCTGAATTGAAAACTCGAAACTAAATAAAGAAGTGTTTTTACTAAGTACTAATTATTCCATTCATCATAAAGTTAAGAGTATCCATTTTGAGATAGTCATGATTAAAACGCGGCCGAAACGTGAAAGAACAAAATACTATAGATAGATATGTGGTTTACTTAGCATGTTTTCTCGTTTATTTGTGATTCGAAAAACCCGTACAATTCTCTTTATAATTAAATGAGCCAACCAATCAGAATTCTTCATCTCCAGTCACGAGGCGGCACCTCTGACGTAGTTTAAGGCTTATTTTCTCCAGTTAGGAGAGGCGATTAAATTTATCAATCTAACACATAATAAATATGTAAAAATAACATTTTTACTAACATTAAGAAGTCATTCCTTTAACCATCTCATTTAATCATTTCTTATTTTAAATTATTTAAATATGTCTGAATTGTTTTCATATTTTATCACTGAACTTAGATATGACGTGAATAATTTTCTTTTATATTTGGCTTCAATAATAGATTAGGTACATATGTGATAACTTTAAATTGAATCATCGATTATTTTTTGTTGCAATGAAAATTTTATCACCGGTATTAAAAACAAATTGTATCTACCTCCAGAATTTAATGGAAATGATAGTTTCGTATCTTTTCTTTACATTAATTACTGTGGGAAAAATTGTGAAGAACTTCACAATAATTTAGACATAGCTAAGAAATTTTGAATTATCTTTCTAAATGAATTCAACGTGATTCTGAAATACATTCACAGTACCGGGAGACTTTAGAGGAGTGCGAAGATAAAGAAAGTATTGAGCGTGTACCAGATAATTCTCAGCAACAAACTCAAAAATCAAAACAATTTTTTTTTATCTGCCTTACTTTACATTTCTGGAAAATTAAAAATTTTACTGATCCCGTCATATGCTGGGATATACGCTAGTTATCTATAAATAGCAAATTTAAACTGTTTAATGTCCATCTTGAAGAATCTGATCCAAACCAAATAAAAAAAATGATGTAATTAAAAATTCTGAAAATTGCCATATTTCTTCAAATAAATAAATAAATGAATAAATAAATAAACAAAACTAAAGTAAATACTCCAAAGTTTCCAAGCTTTACAGTGAATTTTTTTTAAATAACACAATAGATTTTATGAATGCTGTTTTTAAACCGATTTCTGAAATACATGTTTGATATTTAAAATTTATTAGAAATTTTACATTCGCATCTTCTCCCGTTTAACATGGAATACCTTTCCCGTTTTGCGCTTTATATGACAAGGAGAATAACTTAAAAGTGGCAGTCGAAGTGTTTTGAAAGATTAAGTTCCGGAAGTGAGGCTTTCCAGAAAGGGATTTTTCCGAAGCACATAATCATTTTCATCACTCAGCGCACGTGATCACTTTCGCTGCATCATCCATCAGGCTAACCTACTACGCTTCGGAGCGGTCATTCATTATTTCTTAAAAGTTCCATCACCCACCGCGCCTATTCGCAAATATGGAATTATTCAGAAATAGAAATTTCGAATTCAGAGTGTTTGTAGATTAAAGAAAAGCTATGT
>CM063511.1:23531340-23533840 GCA_032207245.1 Pardosa pseudoannulata
AATATCCGATTTTTAAGTAATGCTTCTAAAAGTTCCCCAGTGTTTTATTTGACAGAGTTTGGAAGATTAAGTAAGTAAAGAATACAATTATTCTCCTTGAAACTCGAACAAATTGAAACGTCTGAGATATTTTGTAACAGAAAACAAAAGCGGCCTTTTGCTACATTATGCGATGATCATTTTTTATCTATATGATGTGTAAAACACAAAACCTCTTTAAATGAAGGGATGATACTGAAAGTTTAATGTATACATTAAAGACGTGTTTTACTTAAATAAGAGGTCATTATCGATTTCTCCTTGTGGATGAAATATGTTTATCTATTTTTTTTAACACAGTTTAAGTTTTCAGCCCCGTGATACTCATATAGTAGATCTCCTCTAACTTGGATAAACGTTCAAATAAACTGATAGAGAAATTGTTCAGCGGGTTCGAAGCGAACTGGTCTTCTATCTTCAGTTCTACCATACCTAAAACTATACTATCTTAAGGCTTTATAACACATCGACACGTACATGTTAGTTCATGATTTCCTTTACTAGTGAAGAATGGATCTGGATGATAGAGTTCTAACACACTTACTGGTGAAGAATGAGAAGATTTCTTGTCTTACAGTGAAAATTTTTCAACCACTTTATTCTACTTCTGGTTGATTTTCGACAAAGCGTTTGATCACTTGAAAGTTGTAATCTATCATAGGAAACATACTCATATTTTTCAAAGTAACGATATTTCAACGAAACATTTTTAACACTAACAGGTTGAAGTGTGAGAACGCTTTCAGATAATTCCAATATATATTAGCATTGTTAATGCTCATTACATACCTACCTACATTGCCTACATTTAAAAAAAAGGATTTTATCCAATATTTTGTTTTATTTTAAATTTTGTAACAAGCTGTTCTACAACACTCCCGTGTTCGATGTTTCACCATTTGACTTCTTTAACCTGGGCTTTGGAGTTCTGTCCATGTGCTTTATTACAGTGCATTCGAAAGCCATCTTGTGACGACGAAGCTGAAGCTTTTCGTACTCTACTACACACACATACACAAGCATACATACATATATATATATATATATATATATATATATATATATATATATATATATATATATATATATATATATATATATATATATATATATATATATATATATATATATATATATATATATATATATATATATATATATATATATATATATATATATATATATATATATATACACATATATATATATATATATATATATATATATATATATATATATATATTTATATATATATATATATATATATATATATATATATATATATATATATATATATATATATATATATATATATATATATATATATATATATATATATATATATACATACACACACATATATATACATTCATATATATGCATCTCTCTTTCTCTCTGTATGTATATATATATATATATATATATATATATATATATATATATATATATATACGCACACAAACGCACACGTAGACATAAACACACACATAAATGTATATATATAAATGTGTGTGTGTGTGTGTATGAAATGAATAGAATTCAGTTTCTGATGAAAATTTGTAATTACATTTTTACATTACTAGAGAGATATTTTGACTAAGTTATTTACACTAATTTCGAATTTCTAATTCTTAAAAGAAAACTATTCCTTTATATTTACTATTGAATATAATTTATCTGCAAAAAATGTTGTTATGCTTTCTCGAATATATAGAATATCAGTTGTCAGAGTAAAGTAGTTCCAAGAACAAATAAGGTACTTTACGTTTGTCGAAATAGAATTATGGCAAGTAGCAAGAATTTCTGTACATAGCCTGAAGAACAATTTCTGTTTTGCTTTTATAACGCTGAATTCACGGATGATTCAATCAATATATACGAATGTCTGCCTGCGATAGGTTCAAAAATGCAATTTGTAAGTATTTATAAGAGTATTTGACAAAGGCATGTTTAATATATAAGTCCGTTTCCTTCTTTTGAATTATAGTTCCTGGAATGTGTTCGCATATTCGCCTAAGGAGGGGAAGGAAAGAGAAGACTGTGAATAACTCCAGGTTTTATTTCTAGAAATTTAAAATTTGAAAAAGACGATCGATTTATGTTAGGGGAAGACAATTTGAATTCAGTTTATAATATTCTGGGACGGCAGTTTATTAATTTTTTCCTTGCTTTTGTCACTTAGAGATTAATGGAAATTTTTTAAAAATATTTTTCCTGCTATTGGACAGGGAATAGGATGATTTTAAACACTATATTTATAACATATTCTTTTAAATTTATAATGAAACATTATATTTTAAGTGCGAAATTGTTTTCTTTATATAAAGGAAGAAATCTGCTTGATATGTTTTCAGGAACAGTCCTCATAACTTGCAAAAACTATATTTAAAAAAATTATTTTTAAATTACACATATTACTCTGTAGAAAATAATGACATATATATTTCAGATTATTGAATTT
>CM063511.1:23538840-23541340 GCA_032207245.1 Pardosa pseudoannulata
ATATATGTATATATATATATATATATATATATATATATATATATATATATATATATATATATATATATATATATATATATATATATATATATATATATATATATATATATATATATATATATATATATATATATATATATATATTATATATATATATATATATATATATATATATATATATATATATATATATATATATATATATATATATATATATATATATATATATATATATATATATATATATATATATATATTATATATATATATATATATATATATGTATATATATATATATATATATATATATATATATATATATATATATTATATATATATATATATATATATATATATATATATATATATATATTATATATATATATATATATATATATATATATATATATATAATATATATATATATATATATATATATATATATATTTATATATATATATATATATATATATATATATATATATATATATATATATATATATATACATACATATACTTCCAGTGTTATTTTGTCTGTTTTGTATTTGTATGTGTTGTTTTGTAATATTATTACTATATTTATACTGCATTGTATATATTTGAACTGCTGTGGATTGTACACCCTGGGGTACCTAAAACATCTTAAAATTTTGTTTTCAGGTAGATGGTCCTCGTTATTGCAGCCGATTGTTACCAAGGTCTTATAATTACTTCAATATTCTGACTTAGGAATACCACTTATAAAAAAAGGAAAATAGTAATGATTATTGTATATTGATGAATATAAAAGTAATGAATGTCATAAATTAATCAAGAAAAATATATGTAAATAATGTATATAATGAATGTTTTAGTTTAAATATAAGGCATTTATTTTTAATTTTCTAGAGTATATTTTACTGTGTTTCCCCTTTGAAGAACGAACGGTGTAAGTGTTGTAAATACATTACAACAAGTAAAAGCTTTCTTATGTTGTAAGGACATTACAACACTAACATACTTAGGTTAAAACATGAACTAATGATTAGAAGTTTACTTTTTTGTTTTCTGTTGTTACAAATTTATGCAAATTTAAACATGAATATTTCTAATTAATAAAAACGATACATAATGGTTATTATATGAACTAGCATATAGCCCGTTATATGACTGGATCAGTAAAATTTTTGATTTTCCAGAATTGTAACGTACCCTATGAGGCAGGTAATAAAATGGTTTGATTTTGGCTGAGAATTATTTGGTACATGCTCAATAATTTGATTATCTTTACTGACCTCATGTTAGTTGCCAACTTTAATTTATCTTGTCATATTAGGAACTGCATAGATTTTAATATTGACATTGATTATTTCGGGGTATATATGAAGGATGTTCGAAATTTAGAGAATCGATTGCAAACTGTGAGGTCACGTATAAAAACAATCATACAAACTAACAAACTTCTTAATTTTTAAAGATATATATCTTAAAAGCTATATATTTATTAGTTTATGAAATAGACTCCTAGACTTTTATGAAAATAATTTGTTGTTAATACCGGTGATCAAATTTTCATTGCAACCGAAAATAATCGATAATGAAATTTTAAATTATCATATATGTACTTAATCTATTGTTTAATCCAAATATAAAAGAAAAATATTTAAGTAATATCAGGGATAAAATGTGTGAAAATAATGCGGACGATATTTAAATAATTTAAAATAAGAAATGATTAAATGGATGGGTAAAGGAATGACGTCATAATACTATAAAAAAAGGTTATTTTCATCTACTTATAATGTGATAAATTGATACATTTAATCGCCTGCTCTTAACCGGGGAATATAAGGCTTGAAATAAGGGCATTAAACGCACGAAAATGGGGGAAGGGGTGGAATTCGAACGTTTTGAAGATGACAGTACTGTTTGCTGTGATATGAAGCATATTTATACAAATTTATTTTAGAATCAGATCGATAATTTAAAAGATAAACTTTACTCGCTTTGAAATTTTCTAACCCTAACACATCAAGAAACGAATGAATGCCTCTATTCATTCCAGGTCCAACCGCTTCATAAATTGAAGGACAGACTGAGAGATAACTTAGGCTATTATTATATAAGGGATATTTTGCAGATACTATATAAGAAATTCTTTATAAATAATGAAGATTAGTTTTTAAAATTTCATCTACCGAGAAAGTATTTGTGGAATATGACTAAATTAATTTATTTTAAAATATGCGTAGTTCACGGTGATTATTAATCGATAAGAATCTAAGCTGACATAAGTTACTCTTTCTTCATTAAATCCAAACAGGATTTGCTTATCTTTTATATACATTTTTTTTTAATCTGCAAAGCAGTCAGCATTGATTTATTGAATTTCTCATTACTACGCCGAAGAAAAAAAATCAGTTTATTAAGAGAAGAACCAAAATTTATCCTTTTTTCTTAATTTTTTCTTTTTAAGAAGAAGATTGTAGAGGTTTATAATGAGATTTGAAAAAATTCTTAC
>CM063511.1:23546340-23591340 GCA_032207245.1 Pardosa pseudoannulata
AGCAGTTATTTTTAGTCTAGTAGAAGAAGTAGTTATTTACAGACTATTTGGGTTTTGTAAAATGTAGCATTGTAATAAATGCTTTTGAATTTATATAAAAAATGAAATGCTTTTTTGTGTGAGTCACGAACGACGTTAAATTATTAATTATTTATAATACTTATTATATATGTGTACGTTAAATATTACTTACAACCCATAAAAACTGGCTAAAAGTACACTGTAATCAAATAAAAAAAGAAACTCTTAACGATAAATAAAGCACTACAATAACGATTATTTAAATAACAAAGCATTACCATGTTTAAAACAAGTAAATAAAACGAAAGCATAATTTTAAAATTTCATTTTTCAGATCTTTTTTATGTTATTTTTCTTTACTAATATAAAAATCTTTAGATGAAAAAATATTGTCCATGTTGCCATTTTTTGAATATTTTTCCGTTTTACATTTCATTTCAATAGATACATTGATGAAAGAAACCGTATAAGTACGAAATTCATCCATCTCACATAGTGTCTTCATACTCGTTTAGGGTCAATTCAGTTAATCTACTTCAAAATTTCAGGTTATGTAAAACATGTAATTTAATGTAAATGCTTTTAAAGTTAAATAAAGATCCTTTTAGTAAGTCTTAAGCGAATTAAAAACTACTTTATTACCTATATATATAATATCCATAAAAACACTGGTTAAAATTAGACTGCCATCTAACGAAAAATAAATTCTTAATGGAAAATCTAGTATTACAAGAGTGCTTTTTATTAATTGTGAAAGCATTACCATGTATCAAAAGAGAAAAAAATGTATGACTGCTTTCAAAACTTCATCTTTCAGACCTTTTTAAGTCATTTCTTTTTATTGATACGGAACACTTTACATGAAAAAATACTTAAAAATGTTCCCCATTTTTTTCATTCAGAATTTTCCGTTTCCCCTTTCATTTCAAAAGATGTGTTGATGAAAGAAATCCAATAAGTACGGAATCCGTTCATCTGAGCTGAAGAATAACGACATTTCCTTTTTCGAATAGAAGTTCCGCTCAACTTAAGCATCGAAAATAACCCCCTCTCTTCTGAGAGCAAATTTAAGGTAGAAACATCTGTTAATAGATTTTTTAATGCCTCATTAAAAATTCCTTTGTTACGCTCCTTTTGCTATGGAAAGCCACGGGAAAGTAACTAAAATGAAACAGTTATTTGATTCCTCCGCAGAACGGTAAGTGTTTTTATTTTAATTTTATTTTTACGATCTTAATGTCTTAATGAGGATTCTGTTTAACCGGCGCACGTACAAAAGAGAAATGAGAGTAGCAGGGAAGTGGTAATTTTTTTTCTCCAGAGTTCAGAGGAAAAGGTTGCATCTGCTCGTGTTACTGTTGCATACTTCAAAGATTATTAAATTTTTAAAAATAATCGTCTGTAATTATTTAACGAGTTTTAGAACTATGGCTTCCGTTTTTTTTTATCTTTTGAATTATGAATTTATGAAATATAGAGTATTGTCATTTCAAACAGAATTTGGTAAAAATCCACACTATTGAAGGACATATTAGGATGTGGAAAAAGATATCCATAATTTTTTTTGGTAGATGGTTGTAGTGATCGATATCTCGTAAAGTATCGATGAAACAATTTCAAATTTATGCTCATTGTCAAGGTGACATTTTACACTAAAAAATTTTTTTTACTACCACCATTTTTCCACCAATTAACACCAAAAAACAAGATGGATGGAATTTCCTTCTGCGAAGAAAGGAATGAAATCGAACCATTTCTTATACGGATGGTGACTGGGGATGAGAAATGGGTCGAATACGACAATATTGTGTGAAAACGATCGTAGTCAAAGAGCAGTGAAACAGCTCAAATGGTGACCAAACCAGGACTAATGGGCCAGGAAGTTTCTACTGTGCAATTGGTGGAACTGACAGGGAATCAGTTATTATGAGTTGCTTCCGTATGGCCAAACACAAAATTCAGATCTCGTCTGTCAATAACTGGACCGTTTAAAGCTAGCGATTGACCAGAAACGGCCAGAATTTGCCAACAGAAGAGGTGTTGTGCTCCATCAGGACAACGCCTGGCCACACACGTCTGTAGCGACTCGCCAAAAACTCAGGGATCTTCGTTAGGAAGTTTTAATGCATCCACCATATAGCCCGGATCTGTCACTAATTGATTACCACCTTTTTCTCGCATTGCAAATTTTCCTGAGTGATAAAAATTGGGATCAATAGAAGATTGTGAAAATCGGTTACTAAAGTTATTCTCCAATAAGGACCAAGACTTCTACGAAAGAGGCATAAAATGGCAACAAATTATACAACAAAACTATGCATATTTTACCCAAATTGGACAGTCCGAAACATGTTAAATAAAGTCATCAATTTTTGTCAAAAATAATGAATTTCTTTTTCCCCAAACTAATATAAACTTTTAAAAATTGAAAAAAAAAACATCTTGGTGTTACATTTTCTACTTATTTTTTCCTTGTTATGAACATTGTTATTACCAATGCGGGAAGCATGCTATTAAAGCATTTGACACTACCAAATTATTGGTAATTTTATTATGGGAACTCATGTAGGCGGCCAACATTATTTCCTAGGATAAAACAAAGAAACAGTGGGGTTTTTATTTCTTTTTTATTTTTTGTATATCATTTTACTGTTGTATATTACAGGTTAATTATTCTCTGTCATTGGAAATAAATACTGAAAAAATTACTTTCTTAACATGTTAAAACGTAAAAAAATAGTCCTTCCGATTACAATTAATGGTAGTTTTGTACCAACAACGCACCAGTGAGGTTGTCAAATAGAAACAGTTTAAAATACCACAAAGACAACAGACAGGTCTGAACTGAACTACTCATGACAACCCATACCATTTTATATGTATTATATGTAATCTATGGGGTTGTTATAATGTGTGTGCTTGAGTATATATATGTTTTTAAATAAAATATCTTCGTCATTTAGAATAAATGAATGCTTACCATTGACGGCCAACATTACGTCCTAGGAAAAACCAAAGAAAGAGTGGGTTTTTACAGTGGATTTAAGGTTTTTATTTCTTTTTATTTTTTGTATTTAACCCCTTCTCTGTTTTGCCCGTACGCCGTACGGGCACAGCTTTCGGGCCTTTACTGATTTGCCCGTACGGCGTACGGGCAATCTGATTTCTATTTCGCTTGCACTGTTTCGGCCGTATTTTTTCCAATTTTAGTAACAAATTATTCGTATAGATGAAGATAGTTGTCCAGTAAATGATAGTTTGCAGTTTATTGTATTTTCTACTCTGGTTCAAAACGCGGGTTTTTTCGAATGTTTTGTATCAGAAGACGAATTGTTATCTTTCAGTGTATAGCTTTCTGGTTATATTTTACTAACCGCCTGATAATTTTATTGATGTAAAAGTTGAATAATATATTTTTACTTTTAAATAATGGATAATTCAGAGCGTATGGAGCTAATTTCTTGTGATTCGAACTGTGACTCGGAATCAGAAACTGAATTATCTGTAAATGATAGTAGCGAAAGTTTACTAGAAGACCAGGATAGTAGTAAATCTGATAGTAGTACAGATGGAATCAGTCAAGCAAGACAATTTTTTAAAAATTAATTGCGATAATCCTTCGGATAAGCCTCCTAGATTTGCTTTCACTGGAATTCCAAAAATTAACTTGAATATCGATGAGACAAAGGGTAAACTTTAGTTTTATGATGCTTTCATATAAAGAAAAAAAGTTGCAATAAATGTTTAAAAATATTAGGAATGTTAATTTTAATAACATATTTTTACTTAAAAATGTAAAATAAACAAAAATGGAATAAAAAAAGTGACATTTGTTTGAAGGAATTCTGGAAAAAAAAATGAAACTGTCAAAGGGTTAATTTTGCTGCTGTATATCATATGTCGGTTATTCTCTGCCATTGGAAATAAATACTCAAATAAGTTTACTTTTTTAACATGTTAGAAAGTTTAAAAAAAAAAAAAAAAAAAAAAAAAAAAAAAACGGTACTTTCCATTCCAAGTGAGGGTTTTGTTTATGATGAGTAATATGTACCAACAACACCTCAGTGAAATTGTTACATAAATCAGTTTAATAAGATCATATGATGTTTTCTATATGGTCTGAATGAACTTATGTGTTATAATTGTATTATATATTTATTTTGTATGTTGTTTTGTTTGTGATCTCGTTATTTTGTAAATATGTTATGTAGAATTTTTATATTTTTGTTAAACTATGGGAATGATTTTTTTTATATTCATGAACACATGTTTTTGTCTTTTAAGCATCTTCATAATAAAATATGTTTATAATTAATGCAATTGTTTGTGGTTGTCATGTTTATTAAATATTTGTTGTCATATATTCATATATATATATATTTATATATATATATATATATATATATATATATATATATATATATATATATATATATATATATATATTATATATATATATATATATATATATATATATATATATATATATATATAGTTATATATTCATTCCTTTATCCTCCTACAGTTTAATAATGTGTTTTATTAAACTATAGGAGATCAAACAGCAAACTATTTTTTCTTATGCAGTTCCTGATGAAATGTTTGTGTAGGCGCGGATTCAGTATTAAACATCTCCATAATAAAATGTGTTTCCAGTGTGGCCTGTCAAGCATTTTGGGTTGGTCAAGTCTGGTTATTTAATATTTACTGATTGTCTTCATAAAGAAACTGCAATAAAGAAATGAATACAGTGTGTGTGTAAACGTGACACTATTTTTTCATCTGCATGAGTTATACCTCTCTTCGCATGTGTAATGCAACTTTGATGTAGTCCCTATGAGTACATAAGAGGACTGAACAAACTATAAAAAGATTTTACCTTCCCATCTTATACCTATATCTTATTTCTGAAGACGTGAGTTTGTCAAAACACAAAGTCAGAACCTTTGCTAAAATGATCTGACACTCTTTGTCAAATTGACAATGGCCAATTGAAATGCCCCATGACAATTTAAGAATATCTCGACGGTTCCACAAAAAGGATAAAAAAAGATATCTTCGTCAGTTAGAATAAATTAATGATTACTGCACATTTCCATAAACTATGCATTCTTGTTTTTTGTTAAACTATCGAGCAGCAAACAATTTTTTCTTATGCAGTTCCTCCTGAACAGATGTTTCTCTAGGCCAGATTCAGTTTTAAGAATCTCCGTATTAAAGTGTATTTCCAGTGCGGCTTGTCAAGCATTTTATTTTGGTCAGGTCTGGTTATTTAAATATTTAGTATTGTCGTCATAAAGGAATGAATACAGGGAGTGTAGACTTGACACTTTTTTTTCGTTTGTATGAGTTATATACACACCTCACATGTGCAGTGAAACTTTGATTTAACCTCTATGCTTATATAAGAAAACTGAACAATGTAAAAGGATTTTTCCGCTCCCAACTTACCTTCATCTTATTTCTGAAGACGTGAGTTTGTCAAAACACAAAGTCAGAACCTTTGCTAAAATACTCTTACACTCGTTGCCAAATTGACAATGACCAATTGAAATGCTCAATGATAATTTCTGAATACCTCGACGATTCCACATAAAAATATAAAAAAAGATATCTTCGTCAGTTAGAATAAATTAATTATTATTGTAGATTTCCATAGAATTTCTTGTTGTTTGTTAAACTATGGGAGATCAAACAGCAGGCTATATTTTCTTATGTGGTTCCTCGTGAATAAATGTATCTGTATGCGAGGATTCAGTGTTAAGCATCTCCGTAATAAAGTGTGTTATCCAGTGTGGTCAGTCAAGCATTTGGGTTGGTCAGGTCTGGTTATTTAAATATTTAATGGTTGTTGTAATAATGTTGTTTCTGTCATAAAGAAACTGCAATGAAGGAATGTATACAGTGAGGGTAGACGTGACACTATTTTTGTTGGATGAGAATTGTTAAAGATCAACAACTACCCTACAAAACGCTAATTTATAGCCAATTCTATCAATCCTTTAATCCTTCTCTCTATACAGTTTTTTCTGTATATTATTTTTTAGATGTAGTTTTGCTCTATTCCATGCTGGTAGCTATTTATGTCATATAACTTTTTGTTTGCTAATTAAATGATTTTCCTATAACATATATATATATATATATAAATATATAAATATATAAATAAATAAATAAATATATATATATGTATATATATGTATATATAAGTATATATATATATATATATATATATATATATATATATATATATATTCACAGTACTAGCTCAATTAGCACTCAACAAGTTCCAAAGTGACTCAGACGATCGAAATCGGAACCTTGGAGAAAAGTTGAGTTTCGCTACCCTATTTTGCCGATGGAATATATCTAACAATTTTTTCATCTGCATGAGTTATACCTCTCTTCGCATGTGTAATGCAACTTTGATTTAACCTCTATGCTTATATAAGAAAACTGAACAATGTAAAAGGATTTTTCCGCTCCCAACTTACCTTCATCTTATTTCTGAAGACGTGAGTTTGTCAAAACACAAAGTCAGAACCTTTGCTAAAATACTCTTACACTCGTTGCCAAATCCCGTTTACTGGAAACAAAATGGATCCGTCGGTTCATTTCTTTCAAACAACCAAAAATGTTTATTACGGAGTGAGGTATCTCATCATTTTATATTTGGTGTAAACCGATGCAGGCAGATTCTTGAATAGGATTGAAGTTTTTTAGTTCATTTATAAGCAGCAAACTACACTCATGTCCATAAATTAAGGATAATTCAGAATCACACAGAAATTGAGCTCTAAAATAAAAATTTCACCTGTAGAATTATCACACACATCTTGAAGAAGAATATGCAAATTGCAGGAAACCCCCAGATGGCGCGGATAGTACGTCACAATGACGAGAGTGTATGAAAGGGGGTATATAAGGAATGGTAGCAAAGAAGTAAAATTGTTCACAAGCGCTTTAAAAGCCTTTCAGTGCAATAACCGCATAGTTATGGCACAAAGGAAGCATTTGGATGATTTTTTACGTGGTAGAATTATCGGACGACTGGAATGTGAACGTACCCAGCTGGAAATATCCGAGGAACTTGGAATAGCCCAGAGTGTCATCTCCAGGCTTTGGCAAGGATTCAAACATGATGGTAATGTGAGTAGATGTTACAGCACAGGTCGCCCCCGAGTTACTACGCCGAATGATGACCGGTATTTGGCAGTTACTGCCAAAAGAAACAGACGGAGCACAGCATCAGACCTGTCTCGTCATCTCTCTTCAGCTACCGGTACGACAGTTTCAAGGCAGACCGTGTACAGACGCTTAGGGAACATTGGTCTATATGCTCGTAGGCCTGTCAGATGTGTTCCCCTTACCGCAACTCACTGTCGCCTGCGATTATGCTGGGATAGAGAGCATGCATTGTGGACACCACAACAGTGGTCTTGTGTGATGTTTTCCGACGAGTCCAGGTTCAGTTTACATTCTGATTCTCGCCGGACTTTCATATGGAGAGCTCCAGGTACCCGTTACCACCAAGAGAACACCATTGAAAGACACCGTTACGGTGGTGCAGGATGGCTCGTTTGGGGAGGAATTATTCTTGGTTCCAGAACTGACCTGCATGTTCAGAGTGTAACGATGACAGGCCACATCTATCGGGATGTCATTCTGGAACAACATGTACGTTTGTTTCGGGCACCATGGGTCCTGAATTTCTGTATATGGATGACAACGCCCGGCTCATCGTGCAAACATTGTAGACGAATGCCTTTAATCGGAGGATATCACCCGTATGGATTGGCCAGCATACTCACCGGACTTGAATCCAATAGTGCATGTGTGGGACATGCTTGGTCGACGAATTGCAGCCCGTCAACCCCCTCCCAACTGTCTATCGGAACTTCGGAGGGCATTGCTTGATGAGTGGTATAATTTTCCCCAAGATCAGATTGATAATTTGATACTCAGCATGCGTAGGCGTTATAACGCTTGTATTGCATCGTCCGGGAGACATACTCCATCATACTAACCATGTTATACTGTTTTCTGTAAATAGGTTCTTTGTTGAAATTTGCTCCAGGGAGAAAAAAAGTGATATCGACAGCGGTGTTAATAAGATTTCTACTACACATGATGATTACAACATAGCAAATGCTCAAAATTCTATCCCTTCGCCACAATGCATTTTTCACAACGTCGGCGCATGGATTCACGAACCCGTTCAAATTGGCCAGGAGTGTTACGAACATGTGCTTCCGTTTATGCGATTCTGGAGATAAGATCCATGTCCGATGTTACGGGTGTCTCGTACACCATGGACTTCATGTGTCCCCACAGGTAGAAATCCAGGGGAGTCAGGTCGGGGGATCGCTGCGGCCATGCGACTAGTCCGCCTGTACCGATCCAGCGATTAGGATAAGTCCTATCGAGGTATCGAGGCTCGTCCATTTCCATCAGCGGCGCCATATACGTAATGCATGTCAGCCATATCTGCGTTACTAAACTCATTCATCCTTCTCCTTCAACGTCCACGCCTGAAAAGATTCCTTTTCATACTCTCCCATTTTTCTACAATTATCGCCCTCTAGCGGTCGCAGTTTGTATTTTCAGACACAAGTTACTAAGTAAATATTGTTTATCATGATATGACAGACCAGCATGTTCAGTTTGTAAAGACCTTTTGGGGCACCCTGTATATATAGTTTCATAGTGCTAGTAAGGTGCTCAATTAGCGCGCAACAAGTTTCGAAGTATCTCAGACAATCGAAACCGGAACCTACAGAAAATGTAAGTGGACATTTTTCCCCACCATATTTTGCTACCGATGGTATATATCTAACAATTTTTTCATCTGCATGAGTTATACCTCTCTTCGCATGTGTAATGCAACTTTGATTTAATCTCTATGCTTATATAAGAAAACTGAACAATGTAAAAGGATTTTTCCGCTCCCAACTTACCTTCATCTTATTTCTGAAGACGTGAGTTTGTCAAAACACAAAGTCAGAACCTTTGCTAAAATACTCTTACATTCGTTGCCAAATCCCGTTTACTGGAAACAAAATGGATCCGTCGGTTCATTTCTTTCAAACAACCAAAAATGTTTATTACGGAGTGAGGTATCTCATCATTTTATATTTGGTGTAAACCGATGCAGGCAGATTCTTGAATAGGATTGAAGTTTTTTAGTTCATTTATTACTTTTAAGACCCATTCCTAGTTAATTTATTTTTCGAGAAATGCTAGAGGAGATATACTTTATAATTCTGGTGTAAAATATTTTTATTGTTTAAAATATGTATATATGATTTTTAATGTAAAGCATTTTAAATATATGATTTATTTTTGTATTTTTAGTAAGGTCATATCTCTTTAATATATACATTTATAATTCAATTATTTCCTTTTTAAATTATTTTATAATTTTTTTCTGAATTACAAATCGGCTTCCCCGCTCTATTTTAAAACAAACTTTTTTTCTTCTAATATGGAATATAAGTGTTGTTCAGTTCCTATTCAGAACAAAACCAATTTTAGATTTTAACAGAAAAAGCAAATTAAATATATGAAATTTTGTATTTTTAATAAAGCAATTAGATATTTATTAGATTATACGTAGAGTTTTGGTTTAAAAATAAGGCTAAACTATGTCTGAATTAACCTTTAAAGGTGATCTGAATTGATTTTTGGTAGCATGCAATAGGCATACCGACTAAAGAAGGGTAAATCACTTTAAATATATGATTTTTTGTATTTTTAGTAAGGTGATATCTCTCTATTATATACATTTATCATTCGATTATTTCCTTATTAAATTGTTTTATAATTTTTTCTGCATTACGAATCGGTTTTCCCGCACTATTTTAAAACAAAAGTTTTTTTTTTAATATGGAATATAAGTGCTATTCAGTTCCTATTCAAAATCAAAACAAATTTTAGATTTTAACAGAAAAAGTAAGTTAAATATATAAAATTTTGAATTTTTAATAAGGCAATTAGATATATATTAGACTATAAGCAGAGTTTCGGTTTAAAAGTGAGGCAAAACTACGTTTGAATTGCCATTTAAAGGTAATCTGAATTGATTTCTGGTAGTATGGAATAGACATACAAAATATAAATGGTAAAGCACTATAAATATATGATTTTTTGTATTTTTAGTAAGGTTATATCTCTCTATTATAGACATTTATCATTCGATTATAACCTTTTTTAATTTATTTCCGATTGTTTCCTTTTTTATGCATTAGAAATAGGTTTCCCCACTCTATTTTAAAACAAAACTTTTTTCTTCTAATATGGAATATAAGTGCTAATCAGTTCCTATTCTGAACAAAAATTAGATTTTAGATTTTAACAGAAAAAAGTAGATTAAATATATGAAATTTTGTATTTTTAATAAGGCAATCAGACATTTATTAGACTATAAGCAGAGTTTTAATTTTAAAATAAGGCTAAACTATATCTGAATTGACATTTAAAGGTGATCTGAATTGATTTCTAGTAGTATGCAATAGACATACCGACTAAAGAAGGGTAAATCACTTTAAATATATGATTTTTTGTATTTTTAGTAAGGTGATATCTCTCTATTATATACATTTATCATTCGATTATTTCCTTTTTAAATTATTTTATAATTTTTTTCTGAATTACAAATCGGCTTCCCCGCTCTATTTTAAAACAAACTTTTTTTCTTCTAATATGGAATATAAGTGTTGTTCAGTTCCTATTCAGAACAAAACCAATTTTAGATTTTAACAGAAAAAGCAAATTAAATATATGAAATTTTGTATTTTTAATAAGGCAATCAGACATTTATTAGACTATAAGCAGAGTTTTAATTTTAAAATAAGGCTAAACTATATCTGAATTGACATTTAAAGGTGATCTGAATTGATTTCTAGTAGTATGCAATAGACATACAGAATGAAACACTTGAAAAAAAGTAACTATTAATATTTTTAAGAAGAGTACTTTTGTAGATCAGTACTAGTTATTTTGATAGAGAAAGGAAATGATGAGAAAAAACAGTATGCCATTTAATTGTTTATTATTTATTAATATGACCAGGTTTTATTTTAATCCTTGTGTGTCATTTCTCTCAGTAAGAAATTTTTATAACATTGTGATACTATTTGAAAATATGTTGTTTTTATCTTGCATGCAAGCTGAGATTTAAGCTTTGTGCATGTATGGGATATGAGTACTCAACTTTTTAAACAGATTTTCCTGCATATTACCAATATTTATTTTCTGAAGACTTGAGTTTATTTTTTTTCTCAAAACACAAAGTCAAGAACTCTAATAAAATACTCTTACAAGCGTTTGGGAATCATATTTAATAGAAACAAAATCTATCCATCAGGCCATATTTTTCGCAAACAGCCGAAAAGGTTTATCACGCCGTGAGGTAACATCCCATATTATGTTTTGGTATAGAGAATGTGCGAATGACGTCAGGAGCAGCAAAAATTGCATCTTAACTTCCTCGTTGGCAAAACATTTGAATTTCCCTACGGATGGTTCTTGTTATTGGGATTTTAATTTTTGTCAATTATTTGAAAATGGTAACAAGCTGTTGCACGTATGTCTGTACTATGCGTTTCTAAAAAGGTGAAAATACTGGATTTTATTGCTTTTCTGAGGATTCTACATTGCGAATGTTTTTATAAAAGCTTTTAAAAGGCAGGACTGGACTATAAGTTCTTCGAGAATTTGCGAGAAACATTTTCAGAATGGTAATAAAAGGTTAATCTTACTGTTATGTAATATATTGTATAAAATTATTATGCTCTAAGAAATGTTTTCATTTTACTCAGTTTTTTTTCATATTTTTAATGTATTTTCTATGCTTTTGTGTGAAGTACTGCACCTATAAATGTAACTACTTTTTGTCCTTAAAATGATCAGGTTTTGTAAAATTTTATAGTTTATTGTTCTTGTTAACATAAAGTAGTTATACTTTGATTATGATAGTCAATAGAACTGTGCAAAGTGTTTAATTTTTTTTAAAAATTTTATAATTTTGTATGTGCTAAAAGTAATCTATTTTGAATTATTTGGCCAGTTTCAGATGTTTCTTCCCCTTCCCTTAAATAAAATTTAGTTTCATTGTTTACGTGATCCATATCGAAGCTGATAAAATTTACTGTTACTCAGTTTTTTTCATATTTTTAATGTATTTTCTATGCTTTTGTGTGAAGTACTGCTCCTATAAATGTAACTATCTTTTGTCCTTAACATGATCAGGTTTTGTACATTTTTATAGTTTATTGTTCCTGTTAACATAATCAAAGTAGTTACATTTTGATTATGATAATTAATAATACTGTGCAAAGTGTTTAATTTAAAAAATATATATATGATTTCGTAAGTGCTAAAAATAATCTATTTTGAATTACTTGGCCAGTTTCAGATGTTTCTTCCCCTTCCCTTAAATAAGATTTAGTTTCATTGTTTACGTGAGCCATATCAAAGATGATAAAATTTACTATTACTCAGTTTTTTTTTCATATTTTTAATGTATTTTTTATGCTTTTGTGTGAATTACTGCAGATATAAATGTAACCTATATTTGTAATTAAAATGATCAAGTTTTGTACATTTTTATAGTTTAATGTTCCTGTTAAAATAATCAAAGTAGTTATACTTTGATTATGATAGTTAATAGTACTGTGTAAAATGTTTAATTTTTTAAAAAATACATAATTTTGTAAGTGCTAAAAATAATCTATTTTGAATTACTTGTCCAGTTTCTGATGTTTCTTCCCCTTCCCTTAAATAAAATTTATTTTTATTGTTTACGTGATCCATATCAAAGCTCATAAGATTTATTATTACTCAGTTATTTTCATATTTTAATGTATTTTCTATGCTTTTGCATGAAGTACTGCTCCTATAAATGTAACTATTTTTTGTCCTTAAAATGATCAGGTTTTCTACATTTTTATAGATTATTTTTCTGTTAACATAATCAAAGTAGTTATACTTTGATTGTGATAGTTAATATTACTGTGTAAATTGTTACATTTTTAAAAAAATAAGTAATTTTGTAAGTGCTAAAAATAATATATTTTGAATTACTTGGCCAGTTTCTGATGTTTTTCCCTTTCCCTTAAATAAAATTTATTTTTATTGTTTACGTGATCCATATCAAAGCTCATAAGATTTATTATTACTCAGTTATTTTCATATTTTAATGTATTTTCTATGCTTTTGCATGAAGTACTGCTCCTATAAATGTAACTATTTTTTGTCCTTAAAATGATCAGGTTTTCTACATTTTTATAGATTATTTTTCTGTTAACATAATCAAAGTAATTATACTGTGATTATGATAGTTAATAGTACTGTGTAAAGTTTTTTATTTTTTAAAAAATATGTAATTTTGTAAGTGCTAAAAATAATATATTTTGAATTACTTGGCCAGTTTCTGATGTTTTTCCCTTTCCCTTAAATAAAATTTATTTTTATTGTTTACGTGATCCATATCAAAGCTCATAAGATTTATTATTACTCAGTTATTTTCATATTTTAATGTATTTTCTATGCTTTTGCATGAAGTACTGCTCCTATAAATGTAACTATTTTTTGTCCTTAAAATGATCAGGTTTTCTACATTTTTATAGATTATTTTTCTGTTAACATAATCAAAGTAGTTATACTTTGATTATGATAGTTAATAGTACTGTGCAAAGTGTTTAATTTTTTTTAAAAATATAATTTTGTAAGTGCTAAAAATAATCTATTTTGAATTACTTGGCCAGTTTCTGATGTTTTTCCCTTTCCCTTAAATAAAATTTATTTTTATTGTTTACGTGATCCATATCAAAGCTCATAAGATTTATTATTACTCAGTTATTTTCATATTTTTAATGTTACATTTATAGGTGCAGTACTTCACACAAAAGCATCTTTTGTGTGAATTACTGCACCTATAAATGTAACTATTATTTGTCCTTAAAATGATCAGGTTTTGTAAATTATTATAGTTTATTATTCTGTTAACATAATCAAAGTAGTTATACTTTGATTATGATAGTTAATAGTACTGAGTAAAATGTTTAATTTTTTAAAAAATACATAATTTTGTAAGTGCTAAAAATAATCTATTTTGAATTACTTGGTCAGTTTCTGATGTTTCTTTCCCTTCCCTTAAATAAATTTTATTTTTATTGTTTACGTGATCCATATCGAAGCTCATAAGATACAATGAAAACAAGCAATGTTTTGCAAACAAAAACTTGATATGTAGTTAGCACTCGTATTTGTTTACAAACATGCTCTTTGTCTATAAACTAATGTATGCATATTCTAGTTGAGATTTGACATATTTTGGAGTACATATTATCTTTAAAAGCCATTCCTAGTCTATTTATCCTTGGAAATTGGAAAATGAGTAATACTTTATGATCAGCTGGATTATTTTGCGTTGACAAACACTTTGTTTTATCAATTTTACTTTGACGGGCATACTGGTTTGATAAAAATAAAAATATGATACATTTTATTTATATGTTTGGATTAATAGCTATTTGTAAGAAATATATTAAAGATACCGATTCTTGTAATTCTTTGAATAAAAACAAATATTAATTACTTATTAAAGAAATTCTTTTTTAACGCCGAATCACAATCTTCCTTAAAAATACTTAATATTACTATGATATGTTATTTGTTTAAATTGCACGCCAGTAAATATTTTCAAAATCTTTTGTTTATTTATTATTTATTAGTTTAATAAACAAAACAAATAAAAAATTTCGATATGATTTCCTCCACTAAAACATTAAATATATGTACTTTTGTATTTTTGTAAAGGTAATAACTCCCTTATTATAATATACATTTATCATTCAACTAATGGATTGTTAAATGATTATAGACATTTTGTTTGCATTAAAAATGTGAGACATTCCCCACAACATTTTTATACAATATCTATATTTTGATAATATAAAATATAAATGCTTTTATGTTCGTGTTCAGGTTATAACAAATTTATATAATTTTCACGGAAACATGTAGTTAAATATATGAAATATTTCATTCTTGATAAGGCATTTCACTCTTTATTAGTTTAAAAGCAGAAGAGTTTTGATTTAATAGTAAGGCAAAATTTCGTCTGAATTGACATGAAAATAAACTGAATTGGCTGTTAGTAGTGTGCTATAGACATATAGAGTAAAACACTTTTTTTTAAAGTACTATTTAAATTTTAATTAGAGTACTTATGTCTTTCAGAACTAGTTCTCTATCTATAGAGAAATTTATTGATTAGAAAAACGTATGCCATTTAATACCATTATTATATTTGTAATAAAATGCAATAAAGATAATATTAAGGTGATTTTCAAGAGTCAAAGAAATTATGATAATTCTTTTAAATACGTTTTTTAAAGCCGAATTATAGTCTTTTAAAATAAAATATGATATATTATTAATGTATGAAACTTTGCTAAATTGATCCTTAGGTAAAATTGTTAAAAACTATTTATTGTTTAGAATACGTATATGATTTTAATGATAAAGAACTTTAAATATATGATTTTTATATTTTAAATAAGTGTTTATACTCCTTATAAGATAACCAGGATTTCATTAAGCCATTTTTTATTATTTATAATCAGTAGAATATTTTGAAAACATAGTAATACTTTTTGAAAATGTGTTGTTTATATATTGCATGCATGATGAGATTTAAGCTTTGTGCATGTAGGGGTTACAAGAGATCAAATTCGTAAATAGATTTTTCTGCATCTTATATACATTTTTTTTTCTCAAGACGTGAGTTTATATCTTTTGTCAAAACACAAAGCCAAGAACCCCGATAAAATACCCTTACACTGGTTTGGAAATCCTATTTACTAGAAACAAAATGGTTCCGTTAGGCCATTTTTTTCGCATACAGCCGAAAAGGTTTATTAAGCAATGAGGTACCGTCACATTTTATGTCTTAGTATAAACCGTCGGATGCATCTTACAGTTGAGGTTTGACATTTTTTATAGTACTTATTATGTTTAAAGGCCATTTCGAGTCAATGTATTCTTGAAAAATGGAAGATGAGATATACTTTATGATACTCTGGATTATTTCGGGTTGTCAAAAACTGCATTTTATCTACTTGTGCGGTTTTTATTTCTCCAATAATTTTGCTTTCCCAGGCATATGGGTTTTCATAAAAATAAAAATATGATACATTTTATTTATATGTTTGGATTAATAGCTATTTGTAAGAAATATATTAAAGATACCTATTCTTGTAATTCTTTGAATAAAAACAAATATTAATTACTTATTAAAGAAATTCTTTTTTAACGCCGAATTACAATCTTCCTTAAAAATACTTAATATTATTAAGGTATTTATATATATATATATATATATATATATATATATATATATATATATATATATATATAATAATATATATATATATATATATATATATATATATAATATATATATATATATATATATATATATATATATATATAAAATATATATATATACTATATATATATATATATATATATATATATATATAACTTGTCCAAATTGCTCGCCCGTAAACATTTTCGAAAATTTATCTTTGTTTATTACGTAATAATATAATAAACAATGAAAAAATAAAAAGTTCGATATGATTTTCTCGATTATAAGAGTAAATATATGTACTCTGTATTTTTAAAAAGGTAATATCTCATTTATTATTATACACATTTAGCATTCAATTAATATATTATTAAATCATTACTAACATTTTGTTTGCATTAAAAATTTCCCCCATTCCCCACAACATTTTAATACAATAGCTATGTTTTGATAATATAAAATATAAATTTTTTTATGTTCCTATTCCACTTAAAATACATTTATATGATTTTTACGGAAACAGAGTATTAAAATATATTCAATTTTTCATTCTTCATGAGGCATTTTCCTCTTTATTAGTTTAAAGGTAGAAGAGTATCTATTTAAAAGTAAGGAAAATCTTCTTCTGAATTGACATGAAAGGGTAAACTGAATTTACTTTTATCAGTACGTAATAGAGATATAGAGTAAAACATTTTTATCTTAAAAAAACACTATTTATAATTTAGTTAGAGTACTTACGTCTTTCAGTACTAGTTCTCTTCCTATAGAGAAATTTATACAGGATTTATACAGGAAATATATACAATTATACATTTATATACATATATATATATATATATATATATATATATATATATATATATATATATATATATATATATATATATATATAATACAGGTTATTAAATATATATGAAATTTTTAATTCTTGATAAGGCATTTCACTCTTTATTAGTTTAAGAGCAGAAGGGTTTTGATTTAATAGTAAGGCAAATCTTCATCTGAATTGACATGAAAAGGTAACCTGTATTGTCTATTAGTAGTATGCAATAGACATATAGAGTAAAACACTTTTTTTAAAAAGTACTATTTAAATTTTAATTAGAGTACTTATGTCTTTCTGTACTAGTTCTTTCTCCATAGAAAAATTTATTGATTATAAAAATGTATGACATTTAATATCATTATTATTATTTGTAAAAAATGTAGTTAAATTATTATTTAGATGGTTTTCAGAGTTCAAAGAAATAAGGATAATTCTTTTAAATAAGTTTTTAAATAAAGTCTTTTAAAATAAAATATGCTATGTCATTAAGGTATGAAACTTTGCTAAATTGAACCTTAGGTAAACATTATTAAAAACTATTTATTGTTTAGAATACGTATGATTTTTATGGTAAAATTTTTAAATATATGATTTTTATATTTTAAATAAGTGTTTATACTCCTTATAAGATAACCAGGATTTCTTTAAACAATTTTTTATAATTTATCTTCAGTAGAATATTTTGAAAGCATAGTAATACTTTTTGAAAATGTGTTGTTATATATTGCATACACGATGAATTTTAAGATTTGTGCATATAGGGGTTAAAAGAGATCAACTTTGTAAAAAGATCTTTCTGCATCTTATATACATTTTATATTTCAAAGAATATGATTTTTATATTTTAAACAAGTGTTTAAAAAGTCTTGTCCTTATAAGACAACCAGACTCTCATTAAAACATTTTATTATTTATAATCAGTAGAATATTTTGAAAACATAGTAATCCTTTTGAAAATGTGTTGTTTATATATTGCATGCACGATGAGATTTAACTTTATTCATGTAGGGGTTAAAAGAGATCAACTTTGTAAACAGATTTTTCTGCATCTTATATACATTTTTTTTCTCAAGACGTGAGTTTATATCTTTTGTCAAAACACAAAGCCAAGACCCCGATAAAATACCCTTACACTGGTTTGGAAATCCTATTTACTAGAAACAAAATGGGTCCGTCAGGCCATTTTTTCGCATACAGCCGAAAAGGTTTATTAAGCAGTGAGGTACTGTCACATTTTATGTCTTGGTATAAACCAATGGATGCAGTTTGTAGTTCAGGTTTGACATTTTTTAGAGTACTTATTATCTTTAAAGACCATTTCGAGTCAATGTATTCTTGAAAAATGGAAGATGAGATATACTTTATGATACTCTGGATTATTTCGGGTTGCAAAAACTGCATTTTATCTACTTGTGCGGTTTTATTTCTTCGATAATTGTATTTTCCCTAACATATGCAGTTTGCTAGGAATAAAAAATTGAGACATTTTATCCATACGTTTGGATTAATATCTATTTGTTATAAAATACGATAACGATACTATTTATGTTATTTTTCGTATTTAAACAACTGTTAATGTTCATTTAAATAAATTCTATTTTTAACCGAATTACATTTGTAACGTAATTTGGTTAAAAAGAGAATTATAATTTGTTTATTTGTTATTTAATAATTTAATAAACATTAAGCAAATAAGAAAGTTCTATATGATTTTCTAGACTAAAACACTAAATATATATACTTTTGTATTTTTGAAAAGGTAATATCTCCCTTATTATAATATACATTTATCATTCAACTAATGGATTGTTAAATGATTATAGACATTTTGTTTGCATTAAAAATGTGAGACATTCCCCACAACATTTTTATACAATATCTATGTTTTGATAACACAAAATATAAATGTTTTTGTGTGTTCAGTTTTCGGTTATAACACATTTTTATGATTTTCATGGAAACGGGCAATTAAATATATGAATTTTTTCATTCTTAATAAGGCATTTTCCTCTTTATTAGTTTAAAAGAAGACGAGTATTGATTTAAACAGTAAGGCAAAATTTCGTCTGAAATGACATAAAAATAAACTGAATTTACAGTTAGTAGTATGCAATAGACATATAGAGAAAAACACGTTGTTAAAAAATTACTTTTTACTTAAAAAATACTATTACTATTTACTTAAAAATACTTAAAAAATTACTATTTATATTTTAATTAGAGTACTTATATCGTTTAGCACTAGTTCTCTCTCTATAGAGAAATGTATTGCTTAGAAAAATGTATGCTATTTTAATAATATCATTATAAGACAACCAGGTTACGATACATCAAATTCAGATACTTTCATTGTTACGATTACACATAGTATAAGATTTTATTTAGTTAGAATTTAATTTTTAATTTAAACTAATTAGCAATTATTTACAAATAATTAGTTTTTGTGCGATTTGTAGTTTAAATATTAGTTTATATTTCTATGTTTCAAGCTTAAATTATACCTTGAAAATTTATACAATTATACAACTACAAAATTGCAATTTTCGTTAAAAAATGTATTAAAAGCAAGAGAAATAATTAAATGAAAAAGTAGCTGAAAATATATTTTCAATTTTAGAGACTAATAAACTTGAAAATTTCTGAAAAGGTTCTAAAAATTAATAAACAGACATAAAATTTTAAAGTTTTTTAAATATTTTTAAAATATCTTTAGAAACCGTCCTATGACATGGAAAAGCATTGAAAATTAGTAAGACATTATGTAATCTTTTAAATTCTTGCAATAAAAAATCCACGAGCAGCACTTAAGAGCTATAACTTGGACTCTAAATGTAATTTTACATTTATGCTTGGTAGAATAATTTAAAACTCCATATTATATACTGCTTTTACTCTTTATAACTTTGAAAATATCGTAAGAGAAGAGGTTTTCCACTTTTATGTCAAGATCATAAAAAGAAGTCTTCCCATTTTGCATTAGCTGCAGTTTTCTGCTTTAGTGCAAGTCGTGAGATTGCAAAATGCCGAATGCAATTCGGCAGATTATGGAAGAACATTACTTAGGTTTGGCATTGATATTCTACATTTTATTAGCAGATGGTTACACACATTAATTACTTATATGTACAGCTAAATGTCTCAATTTTCCTCCTGCGTTCTCAACAGTTTTTGTAGATTTGTAGTTTAAATTCTGATTATTTTTTCTATGCGATGTTTTAGTGCTAAATTATACCCTTGAAATGCAAAGTATTTTATCTACATAAATATTTTTTTGCAATTGGATATATAGCAAAATGTTTTCTTTAAAACGAAAGAGCAGAAAAAATAATTAAATGAAAACGTAGCTGAAAATATATTTTCAATTTTAGAGACTAATAAACTTGAAATTTTCTGAAAAGGTTCTAAAAATTAATCAACAGACATAAAGTTTTAAAGTTTTTTAAAGTTTTCTTTTAAATATTTCTAAAATACCTTTATAAGCTGTGCTATGATTTAGTAATGCATTGAAAATTAGTAACAGATTATCTAATCTTTTAAATTCTTGGAATGAAAAATCTACAAGCAGCACTAAAGAGCTATAACTTGGACTCAAAATATAATTTTATATTTATGCTTGGTAAAATAATTTAAAACTCCATATTATATACTGCTTTTACTGTTTATAACTTTGAAAATATCTTAAGAGAAGAGGTTTTCCAGTTTTATGTCCTGATCATAAAAATTCCCATTTGCATGAGCTCCATTGCTCATGCAAAAATTCCCATTTTGCATGAGCTGCAGTTTTCTGCTTTAGTGCATGTCGTTAGATTGCAAAATGCGGAATGAAATTCTGTAGATTACGGAAAAACATTACTTCGGTGTGGCATTGATATTCTACATTTCATTAGCAGATGGTGACTCACATTAATTATTTATATGTATAGATAAATTTCTCAATTTTTTTCGGCGTTCTCAACAGTTTATGTAGATTTGTAGTTTAAGTTCTAATTAGTTTTCCTGTGCGATGGTTTAGTGCTAAATTATACCCTTGAAATGCAAAGTATTTTATCTACATAAATATTTTTTTGCAATTGGATATATAGCAAAATGTTTTCTTTAAAACCAATGAGCAGAAAAGATAATTAAAAGAAAACGTAGCGGAAAATATATTTTCAATTTTAGAGACTAATAAACTTGAAAATTTCTGAAAAGGTTCTAAAAATTAATAAACAGACATAAAATTTTAAAGTTTTTTAAAGTTTTCTTTTAAATATTTCTAAAATATCTTTAGAAATTCTGCAGATTATGGAAGAACATGAAGAACATTACTTCGGTGTGGCATTGATATTCTACATTTCATTAGCAGATGGTTACTCACATTAATTATTTATATGTATAGATAAATTTCTCAATTTTTTTCGGGCATTCTTCAAGAATCAAGGGGGTAGTAGGGTTAAATTATAAAAGTTTAATGTGCCCAAAAAATTATTTTTTACTGTTTTATAATAACCTTAGAGTTACTAAACCTTAGAGTTATAAATTAAACCTATATAAAGTTTTTTTCTGCAATGCAATTTTATACTACTTTTGAATTTTAATTAAAAATGAAATAAATTTGAATTGTTGATATAAGTTTAACAAAGTTTAATTCCTTTTTTAGCTGTTACACTACCAACACATAAAACCTTTTAACCAACAAATACATAACAACAAATACAGTACATTTTACCAATTTACATTAATATGTACTTTTTCAGCTTATGGTATTGAAAAATAAAATGGACCTGGCATTAAAATAAAAGAAAATTAAACATATTAAGCAGTTACTAAAAAATAGGTAAGATTAAGCTAAATTATCATATACACATCTCTCACATTCTGACATTCAATACTTCTTTTTTAGCTTTCACACCACCAACATCTAAAACCTTTCAACCAATACCTACATAATTTAGTACAGTACATTTTATCAGTTTATATAAATATGTACCATTTCAGTTTATGGTATTGAAAAATAAAATGGTATTGGCATTAAAATTAAAAAAATAAACAATTAAACAGTTACTAAAAATATTTAAGATTATGCTAAGTTCTTACTTACACATCACTTACATTATGAAATTCTATACTTCTTATTTACCTTTCACACCAAAAACATCTAAAACCTTTCAACCAACACCTACATAATTTAGTACAGTACATTTTACCAATTTACATAAATATGTACAATTTCAGCTTCTGGTATTGAAAAATAAAATGGAATTTGCATTAAAATTTAAATAAAAATTAAACATAAGAAGCAACAACTAAAAAATAGGTAAGATTATGCAAAATTATCATTTACACATGTCTCACATTCTGAAATTCTATACTTCTTATTTAGCTTTCACATCAACAACACCTAAAACCTTTAAACCAACACCTACATAATTAAGTGCAGTACATTTTACGAGTTTACATTAATATACACCTTTTCAGCTTATGGTATTGAAAAATAAAATGGACCTGGCATTAAAATAAAAGAAAATTAAACATATTAAGCAGTTACTAAAAAATAGGTAAGATTAAGCTAAATTATCATATACACATCTCTCACATTCTGACATTCAATACTTTTTATTTTTGAAGTAATGCTGTATATAAAGATTGAAATAATAGTTTTGAGAAAAAGGCAGTTCAAAATATTAAAAACTGTGTAATTTTACTATTTATTTGTTATACTTTAATGTATCAACCTCATATTTTATAGAGCAAATACTTTTAATACGAAAATAATACACAAAAATATGAATTTTTTAAAACTAAATGCAGATCTTGCTTATTCATTACGATAGTGACACACGTAAGACAATGAACAACATTTCCTATTTATATATTAACTATCCTATATAAAAAGAACGAGATTATTTTAGAAATTTCTAATATAAAAAATAATAAATGATTTTTTAAAATTTCTATTTTGTTATAAAATTTTCTGTGGGCACATTTTTATAAAACTTAATTCACATATACACTTAAATTTAAAAATCTTCTTACTCTAAAATTTAAGACGAAAATACCTAGTAAAATTTGCATAAATATCTTTTTAAGCTTATAGTGTGATTATTTATAAAAGTAAAAGAAATGTTTTAAAACATTATAAAAATTTACTTAGAAATATGTAGAGATTAGGCTACATTATCTATGCTACTTTAAACACAAATCTTATGTTATATTATACACAAGTGCCTAAAACTAATTTCAAATTTTGTTTTTTCTTTGTTTTAAAGTAATGTTGCCCTCAAGGTTTGGGATAATAGTGTCTAGAAAAAGCAATTTAGAGTTAAAAACTGTGTGCATTCAAAATGTATTTACTACTCATTTTTAACTCAGTTCTAACTAACGTGAAAACCTAATATTTTGAAAAGCATTCCCAATACTATTAGGTAATGTAATAATAAAAAAAATCAAATTATTGAAGATTTAAAGGTGATTTCCTAATATTCCTAATCCTAAATCTAATTTAGGATTAATTAGGTAATTTCCTAATCCTAAAGATGATTCCTAATATTTTGAAAAGCATTCACAATAATATTAGGTAAATTAATAATAAAAAAATCAAATTATTGAAGATTTAAAGTGATTTCCTGATATTACTAATCCTAAATTTATTAGGTAATTTTCTAATCGTAAAGATTATTCCTAATTTTTTAAAAAACATTCACAATACTGTTAAATGAATTAATAAAAAAATTAAATTATTGAAGATTTAAAGGGGATTTCCTAATATTCTTAATCCTAAATCTAATATAGGATTAATTGGGTAATTTTCTAATCCTAAAGAGGATTTCTAATATTTTGAAAAGCATTCACGATACTATTAGGCAAATAAATAATAATAATAAAAAAACAAATTATTGAAGATTTAAAGGTGATTTCGTAATATTCCTAATCCAAAAATCTTATTTACCGAACGATGGCCGAATAGCCGAATTCGCGCGTTTAAATCCCGCTGCTGGCATGGATGTTTGTAGCCGTTCGAAATCGGCTTTAAACTGTAGGTATCGGCTTCATTAGCCCTCGTGTGCAAAACTGTAGATCGTAGAGCTCCAAACCAAACTTAAATCTAATTTAGGATTAATTAGGTAATTTCCCAATCCTAAAGATGATTCTTAATATCTTGAAAATCATTCACAATACTGTTAAGTAATTTAATAATAAAAAATCAAATTATTGAAGATTTAAATGTGAATTTCCCATTAAAACACATAATATCTCCTATTTTAGACGTATAACTTAAAACTATTTAACTGTCTCTCAAATAGATATGATGATCAAAAATATAAGTAGAATTAATCGTTAAATGTAATAAGTTTTAAATCTAATATTTATATAAACTCACACTATATTTTTACATGAATTGGAATTTTACGGACTGTGCATTGCATGGACATATTTAATTTTGTACATACCTTTAAGAAATTATTGCTAAATTTAATATAAAGTAGCTAAAATGTTTAAGTTTTAACTTTCAAGTTTAAAATATTGCTTCGAAAAAAAAAATGTTCAAGCTCCATTTGAGAACCGTTCGTTAACTAAATGAATTTTCGCTCTTAAACAAATTTATTAAGAGAGCCAAATTAAATTCAGTCTCAAACTTCATTTAAGCAGTTTAGAGTAATCAAGAATCAATAAAGTGCTCAATTTTCTTTCGTCATTACAAACTTTTCATTAAAACTCAAGATGATTTCACCATTTTGCTTTTATTGCTGTTAACATCGATTTATTGACTTTCTCATTAAGGCATCAAAAAGAAACATATACATCCATCAGGAGCACGAAATAATTTATTCCTTTCTTTGATTACTGGCAGCAACCACTAATGCATGAGTTTCGTAATAAGTTCATTGAAAATCTATTCTTTTTCCATGAGTTTACATTTATTCAGGATGGAATATTTTTTTACAGAAATTGGGAATCGTTTTGGATCATGAGTTATCATAAATATAAAATTGCATAAAAAATTTTCATCATGCATTCATCACTGATATCTTAGCAATATTAAATAGGAAAGATAAATGTAGAAGCATGAGAGATGAGACATTTCAATAATCATACAGGAAATTTGGTACTGTGATTATGCATTACACCATATAAAACATCTTCATAAGTTTCATAATAACTTCATTGAAAATCTCTTCTTTTTGTGTGTTTCGAATTACTCAACGTAAAATATTTCTACAGAAACTGTAAACGTTTTATATCATGAGTTACTACAAATATTAAATTCTATAAGAAATATATTAGTATAATAAGCAATCTTAAACAAAACATCTTAATGTGGATGTATGCAAGCAAGAAAATGCTGACACATTTCCATCTACATGTATGAAATTCTTTACTGTGATTATGTATGACATCATTTCAAATATCTTCATATGTTTTGTAATAAGTTTATGGAAGAACTATTCTTTTTATGCGTTTGGAGTAGCTCACAATGAAATATTTTTTCAAAAATTGAGAATCACCTTAACTTATCATAATTATAAAATTTAATAAAGAGTTTCATCAAGTATTCATCACTGATATCTGAGCAATATTAAATAGAAAAGATAAATGTAGATGCATTTAAACACGGAAGAGATGAAACACTTCAATAATCATACATGGAATTTGGTACTGTGATTACGCATTACACCAAATAAAATATCTTCATAAGTTGGAAAATAACTTCAATGAAAATCTGTTCTTTTCGTGTGTTTCGATTTATTCAAGGTAAAATATTTTTAAATAAACTGGGAGTCATTTTATATGAGTTACTACAAATATGAAATTCTATAAAAAATATCTTGTATTATAAATAATCTTAAACAAAACCGCTTAATGTCGATGTATGCAAGGAAGAAAATGATGACATATTTGAATCTACTTGAATGAAATTTGGTGCAGTGATTATGCATGACATCATTTCAAACATCTTCATATGTTTTGCAATAAGTTTGTTGCAGATTTATTCTTTTTATGCTTTTAGAGTTGCTCACAATGAAATATTTTTTCATAAATTGAGAATCATTTTAAGTTATCATAACTATAAAATTTAAAGAATTCCATCATGTATTCATCACTGATATCTAAGCAATATTAAATAGAAAAGATAAATGCAGATGAATGTAAAGGCGAGAGAGATGAGACATTTCTATAATCATACATAAAATTTGGTACTGTGAATATGCATTACACCATATAAAACATCTCCATAAATTTCATAATAACTTCATTGAAAATCTGTTCTTTTCGTGTGTTTCGATTTACTGAAGGTAAAATATTTTTTATAGAAACTGGGAATCGTTTTATATCATGAGTTACTATAAATATGAAATTCTGTAAAAAATATCTTAGTATAATAAATAATCTAAAACAACAAGCTTAATGTTGATGTATGCAAACAAGAAAATGCTGAGACATTTCAATCCACATGAAGGGAATTCGGTACAGCGATTATCTATGACATCATTTCAAACATCTTCATATGTTTTGTAATAAGTTTCTTGAAGATTTATTCTTTTTATGCCTTTGGAGTTACTCACAGTGAAATATTTTTTAAAAAATTGGGAATCGTTTTGGACCACGAGTTATCATAAATATAAAATTGCATAAAAAATTTCATCATGTATTCATCACTGATATCTTAGCAATATTAAACGGAAAAGGTAAATGTAGATGCATGTAAACGCGAGAGAGATGAGACATTTCAATAACCATACATGAAATTTGGTACTGTGATTATGCATTACACCATATAAAACATCTTCACAAGTTTCATAATAACTTCATTGAAATTCTGTTAATTTCCCGTATTTCGATTTACTCAAGGTAAAATATTTTTTACAGGAACTAGGAATCGTTTTATATTCTGAGTTACTTCAAATATGGAATTCTATAAGAAATATCTCAGTACACTGTCTACCAATAAGTATTTGGATACCTATGCAAATGACGATATCTGAGGATCACTAGATCCCTAAGGATCTACCGATCCAAAGTACCCCAATTTTTTTTTGTTTTTTTGGTCTACTTTTTCAACACGAGGGCTAATGAGACCGGGACCTTCTGCTAAAGCCTATTCCGAATGACTACGAACATCCATGCCATAGTGGGATTCAAACCCACGAACTCCGGTTTCGAAGGCCAGCACTCTAACCATTCGGCCGTCGTCCGGCTGTACCCAAAATGGACAGTGGCCTACGTGATTAAGAAGTGGAAGGTGACCAGTGATTGTCGGAATGTGCCCCGAGCAGACCAACGAAACTGAGAGATAGGGACCGATTAGTGCTGTTAACCAAGGCTTGGTATGGTATCCAATGGAGTTCATCAAATGGACTGGCCTGATCAAAGACTTGAACCTTTTCCAGAACCTCTTTGACGAGTTGGATCGCCGAATTAAGGGGTGAACTACCCGTCCAATATCGGTGAAAGAACTTGTATGTCTACTCCAAGCCGAGTGGAAGACAATACCATTAGCTGTAATACAAAAACTTGTGGAAAGTATGCCCCGGAGGGTTCACGCTGTAATTTCCTCTCTGAGGTTCTACCAAATATTGATTTTCAATAAAGTTATCTTTTCTTTGCTATCATAGATGTCTAAATACTTATTGGTAAACAGTGTATAATAAATAATATTTAACAAAACAGCTTAATGTCAATGTATGCAAGCAAGAAAATGCTGACACATTTCAATCCGAATGAATGAAATTCGGTATAACAATTATGCATGACATCATTTTAAATATTTTCATATGTTTTGTAATGCGTTTATTGAAGTATTATACATTTTATGCGTTTGGAGTTACTCACAATGAAATATTGTTTTAAAAATTGGAAATCACTTTAGATGAGTTATCATGAATATAAAATTTAATAAAAAATTTCATCATGTATTCATCACTGATATCTTAGCAATACTGAATGAATAAATAAATACTAGATTAATGTAGATGTATGTAAACGTAAAAGAGGGAATGTTCTAAAAAACATAATAATTATGCAAACTATTATTAACTAAACCCATAAAGCACTATTAATGGGTTAAGTACAGCGAAACGACATCTTATTGCAAATCAGTGTCTTTAGCCACCGAGCTGTCTCGCGTGCACCAAATGTACAGTTAAGCAATCAATTATACCTGTATGCCCGACACAAGACATACATATAAGGATCATAAATCAACTAAATCTGTTGACATTCGAAGTCGAATACATTATCACTCTAAGTATGCGTTGAAGTGGCCAATACAGAATATAGTTTCGAAACGTACAGTTTATGGTAACGAACATTGGCGTTGAAACTTAGCAAGAATTTGCTGTTCTTAATATTTCAGGAAACAAGATCTCGTAATGATTAACTACAAACATTGTAATTTTAAATATTTAGTATCAGCATAAACTATGATGTTATATGAAAACAATAGAAACTAAAATCTGCATAACAGTTTGTATGAAATAAGAAGTTTTTCTTTTAAATATTGTATTCGTTAACAACACATAAACAGTTATTAAAAATGTTCCTAGTGCTCAGTTTATTGATTATAATTTTTGTATTGTCTGGTATTTAAATGGGAACAAAACTAGGTAGGAATTTTAACTTCTATTACATGCAATTTAAAAAAACAAATATTTAAACTTGTGTAGCACTGTAGCCTTTTCTTTCGTTGTTGTTTAATGGTATTAGATCATTTGGCAGTTGGAATAATACCTTAAGTAACGATATTCAGTGCTTGAACAATACTAATAGACAGTTTACCGAGATTTAGAAAAAAGTAATACATCTGGAACACTTATGGTTATCGGTACGGTTCAAAACGAAAATAGCAAAAATAAATAAATAAAAATAATCATTAAATAAACATAAAATAATTTTCATCTACTTTTCCTATGAGGATAAATCTTACCTTAATTACCATAACTTCTCTTATGAGGAGATACTCTTACCCTAATGTTCTTGTAGGTCATAAACATTTAATATTACATACTCATATTTCAAAGTCATTTCCCCGGACAGCAAGATTCGGGCTCCGTCAGAGAAAAAAAAAATTTCTCTCAGCTGTTTAAATGACATTTGAGAGGTATTCTTGACTTTATCGTTGTAATATGAATCACGTACATGTTTCTTCAGTTGTTGAAACCAGTAACAGTTACTCGGCTCCAGATCTGAGAAATAGGATGGTAAGGAAAGAATGTGACATCCACATTACTTTAAAGTGATCTTCAAAATACGAGCCCCTTCCCCGAAAGCGTTCTCACGCAAAAGCAACATTTATGCTTAGTTGCCTATGGCAATTTCTCTTTATGGCCTCTTAGTGTTGGTCAAAATGTTAGACCATTATACCTTGGAGTTATTTAGGTATATAAAGATTGGCCTTTCTTCATCCCAGAAATGGTTGTCTACATCTTCCCAGCAGACTTCAACACTGAACTGTTAGGCCGGAAATAACCACTATGCTTCCCATTATGATTTATTTCTTCACTTCAAAGTCATAGTGGTGGAAACGCATTTCTTCTTTGGCCACTAGTCATGAATGAAATTTCTCTTCATTGGCGTTTTTCATGACAAGCATGGCTCAAGAATATTGAACCTGTTAATTTTTCATTTTTGGCAGCAGAATTGGAGGCACACACATATTTTCATAATATATTTGTGTTACCAATTCAACACTGATGTATGTTTAAATAGTTATCTAAAAAAGGTCACAAGTAGTGTAGATTCTTCTTTGGTAGTAAAGTCTACATTCTACCTGGTATTATGCCATCTTCATAGTGAAAAGTATCTCTCTCCTGGCTGAAACATGACAGTTCACTTTTTGATGATGGCTTAGGCAGATGCTATAGCACCATAAACTACACTCATGCAGACATCAAATAATACCTGTATTTTTTCCTCTTTTGTTAAGAATCTCAATCACCGAACATTGTTAGATATTTTCAATATTTAGAGGTATCACTCACTGAGAAGATTTCACCACATCTCATAAACTCATATAATAACATTTATATATTTTTGACTCATTTATATGCAATAAAATGGGTTTGTAATTGTTTCAGAGAATTTTGTCCCCTTATAACACTTGCATCAGATTTAGGCCTAAAACATAATAAACTTTTTTCATATATTTAAGATACCTTCTTCCCATAGGACAACATGCTAGAATAATGTAACTTCTGTCACCTCATGTGCAAAATATGTATTATTTTAATTTAATATTTTATAATCCTATTATAAATTTTATATAAATCTGACTTGAGTTTTAATTTGGTTGTGTCTTAGGTTTGTGTTCTCTGAATGGTAATGAAAATAGATTTACAATTCAAAATGCTTTTAAAAATTAATATTTCAAATAATCTGATATACATTTTAAACTTTTCACATTATATTTTTGGTAATGCAATTTTTTTTTCTTCACACTCAAAATCAATATTTTTTGTATTTCACTGAGAAAACTTGCACTGGGCGTTCTCATGTAACTGCTGGTATTGCACGTCCTCGAGGGTTAAACGTCATTCTATTTTTGTATGAATGATTATTTATTTGTTTCGAATATGTACAAAGGTTTAGACGATAATAACAAATGTTTGCTTTTGAGATACATGCAGCCCAACATGATGGATTTTCACTGTGGTACAGCATTGTAAATTAAACATGTTGGTTTTGGAACAGATGCATCCTGAATTATTATGTCTATTGGTCTTAACGTGAAACCTTATTTTTAAACTTTAAGACTTCTTTTAATCAATTTTTACATTAAATAATTATTTATAATTAAATTTAAATAAATTTTACAATATGAAGAAAATTAAACTTACAATTTTTTTAATTTGTAATAAAAATATTCATTATGATATTTATCCTGAAAATATTTAAGAGGAAAACGACTAAGTCTTCAGCTCACAGGCAGATGTACGGTCAGAATAGTTAAGTCCTGAAAATATTAAAGAAGTATACTAAAATGTACTTTAGAGTTTTCTACACTACACAATTCAACTTTTGCAACATTTTATCTTTTTTTAATGTAGTTAAAATTAATTCAGTATGATGCATAATATTTTCATTAAGACAATAAATAGTTAGAAATATAAATTAAGTTATCATAACATAAAATTATAATTTCTATGCTCCCTGATATAAAGTGATATTCTTGATAACATCTGTCAATGAAAAAACTGAAAATATTAGTTTCTATTCATAATGTTTCAAAAAAATGTTTCATATTTTCAAAGAAAAAGTAATATACAGAAAATGTACCACATGCTGCTACCAAAATATACTATATTCATTTAAAAATGTCTCTTCAGGAAAACTTTAAAATTTCTAATAAAAATATTTATTGTGATATATATCCTGAAAGTATTTAAAAGGAAAACGACTAAGTCTTCAGCTCATAGGAAGACGTACGCTGAGAATAGTTAATTCCTGAAAGTATTAATAAGGCTTACTTAAGTGTACTTTAGAGTTTTCTACACTACACAGTTCAACTTCTCGTCCCTTTGAGCTTTTTTTAAATGTAGTTAAAATGAAGTCAGTATGATGCGTCATACTTTCACTATGACAATAAATATTTAGAAATATAAATTAAGTTTTCATAACATAAAATTATAATTTCTATGCTTCCTGATATAAAGTGGTATTCTTGATAACATCTGTCAATGAAAAAACTGAAAATATTAGTTTTTATTCATAATGTTTCATATTTTCAAAGAAAAAGTAATATACAGAAAATGTACCACATGCTGCTACCAAAATATACTATATTCATTTAAAAATGTCTCTTCAGGACTGAGTCAGCCAATTAGCTTAAACTGGAGAGAATAGTAGAAAGGTTTACAGCCTACCCTCTAGGAGCTGAATGGCTCATAAAAGCACTTTGGCGATGAAACTTGTTTCCTTGGCGAAAAGTGGAGAATTACAGTTTATGCCTGGGCATAAAACATTGTGAAAGCCCATTCGGCAGCAAAATTTTATTCATTTCCTACAGGGGAAGATTCCGGCTATATATATCGTGAAAAGGATTTTCGAGGATTTTATTCGGTCATGAATGTCAAAAATTATTTACAATTTTATGCTTCGCCTCCTGAGAACAATAGCCTTTTTCTTTTGATAGAAAAATGCTATACTTTAGATGAAAAATAAAATAATGAAATTTTCTTTTATTCTTTAATTTAAAAAAGAAAATATATAGTAATAAAGAAGTGTTTAAAATATCTGGCACGTGCGTATCTGTCTTAGAAAAATTTGTAATAATGGAAAATTTAAAAGCTATGAGAACAAATAATACATATTTCATGAAAGGGGTTAAAAATTATATTCATGTGTATATACCGGCTATAAGAAAATAACTTATTATTAAATTTTTCTTTTAGGCTTTAAAAATATGTTTTAATATGGATAATGACCCCGTGTAATTTAAACCCATTGACAAAAACAAATGTGATTTTATAAAAAAAATTAAATATTTTGTTTTATTGGTAACAAACGTGTAATTTTCAAATAACATATTATGGACGATTACTCTACCATTTGGGGAACAAAAATATTAAATTTTCTACACAACAAAAAAAATTTTGTTTTTAATACATAAAAACTCTTCGCAAAGGCTCAAGTTTATTTACGGAATAAATAATATATTTTAGAATATTCAATTGCAAATATTTCCTCTATGTATTTTTAATCTGTATTCCAAAATTTGTATAATGAGAAAATTAACAGCTATGAGCAAAAATAAAATAATATATTCCAGATTTCATGAAAGCAGGTGTAAAATAATATTCATGTGTAAATAGGGCTATAAAGTAATAATTTGTTATTAAATTTTTCTTTAAGTTCTTACAATATGCTTTAATATGGCCATTGATCCCGTGTGATTTAAACCCATTGAGAAAACCCACGTGATTTTATAAAAAAATTAAATATTTTGGTTTAAGTGGATAACAAACGTATAATTTTCAAATAACATATTATGAACGATTACTCTGCCATTTGGTGAACAAAATGTTTCAAATTTCTACAGAACTGTAGAAAAAGTTTGTTTCTAACACTTAAAAACTATTTGCAAAGACTCAAGTTTATTTACGTAATACATAATATATTTGAGAATACTCAATTGCAAATATTTACAGTATGAATTTGTAATGTGTATTCCAATAAGTCAATATATTATTTTCGAATTATTTATTTTTTCCCCTTTTCTATAGTTTTACACCAATCTTGTAATTCTATAAAAGCAAGTAGCATCTATAAATAAATGAAGGTGAACATTTCTTTAGAAACATCTGATTTCTCCTTTAAGATTTCTTCAAACTGAAAAATGAAAAGATTTATCAAATAATTTCAAGAGAATCAGTAAATAGTTTTCGTCTAGAATGTACTTCTACAAAATGCACAATTAAGAATTGCATATAAAATTTTCCTTTTTATTAGAAAATTAGAAAATGCTGTTTAAATATCTGAAGTGAATGCTAAATTCCTAGAGAGGTCATGTTACCTCAAGTATGAAAATGCTGTTTGATATTGTACAAGATCTTAAAAAATCTTGAAGATTTAGAGTTGTATTCTTTCTTTAATTATAAAAACCAGTCGATTAGACAGTTGTCTTTATATTTAAAATACATTTAATAAAAAATTATATTAATCATAGTTTACTTTATAAAAAGCTAAGAAAATATGCATGCCATTGATTTCTAACTTTAAAAAGTATAAACTTCAGTAATACAAACTTTTAAAGCCATTTAATAGTTTTTTGGGTTGTATATAATTAGTTAGAAGACATTTATTTAAGTGCTTTTTGATATTGTACAAGATCTTAAAGAATCTTAAAGATTTAGAATTGTATTTTTCCTTTATTTACCTTTGTAAAAACTAGTCGATTAGACAGTTCTCTTTATATTCAAAATAAATTTAATAAAAAATTACATTAATCAAAGTTTACGTTTTTTTTAAAAAAGTAAGAAAATCTGTACAAATGCCATTGTTCTCTAACTTAAAAAATAAACTTCAGAAATACAAACTGTTAAAGTCATTTACGAGTTATTTTGGTTTGTATATAATTAGTTAGAAGAGGACATTTATTTAGATATTTTTTTTCTAAGTTCTTAAAAGCATACATCAACGGTAAATATAAATATGAATATTAAAACCAATTATTTTTTCATTCAATTCGTTAAATATAAGTGTAAATAAAAACATGTATTTATGACGAAGTGCTATTAAAATGTAGTCAAACATGAAGCCAAACAAATATGTTGTTTATCGTTAAAAATAAAATAGCAATTTATTTGATTATGTTTATAGTTTGGAAAAATTACATTAAGCAGAGTGAAAAACAGTTTTATTTTTGATTTCCTATTTATAAACAAAATCAATATTTCTCAAAATTTCCAGCTAAAAGTAAAATTTTAACATACTATCTTATGCAAAAATATATTATAAAAACATTAACTATTTTTTATTGGCATGCATTATAATTTCAGTGAAATATTGCTGTATACGGACTTAAAAGTAAAAGAGTTAAGAATCATATTTAAGCTTATAGACATACAGATAATACACATTAAAAAGGTTAATATTAATCCCGGAATTTCTTTAGGATTGAAATCATTGTAATATCTAGATAACATGGCAGGATGAGAGAGTAACTTCACATTAAATTACCAATTATAATATTAATTAATATAAGGAAGTTAAGTAATAAAAAAATTATTAATTAAATAAGCATAAAGCAACCGATTTTCTTTTGCCTGTAAAACGAGTTTCACTGTCTAGACACAAAGAAAACAGAGAAAACATATAAATACCGAAACATAGTAAACCAGTATTTTTTCTTTGACTGCAAAACTAGTTTCTCTGTCCAAACACAGTGCATAGAGAATAAACAAGTCCTGTTATAGCAAGATTTATCAAGCAAAACAATGATTTCAATTTTCTACCACACATAAAAATATTTTATATGAACATTAATGTTTGCTGTTTTTTTATTTGCAAGCAGCGTATTTGTAGCTGTTGCTTGTAAAGTAATTTAATCATTTTTAATAATAATACTTTTCTATATTATTTTGTATTAGGAAAATAAGACAAAAAATAATTTTCTATCTTATTCAAAATTATGTTTTAAATACATTGACAATTACTATTTTTTAATGCCAGACATCATAATTTCAATGAAAAATTGTTATGTATTTCATATATATATATATATATTTATATATATATATATATATATATATTATATATATATATATATATATATATATATATATATATATATATATATATATATATATATATATATATATATATATATATATATATATATAAATACTAATTGAAAAATGCAATTTTAGGCTTTAAAACAATTGATGTAGTTGATTAACTTACCGTTTTTTAAACTAATAAAATAATAAAGCAGTTATCTAAAATATTTTAAACATCTTTATGATTCGTATATCTCATCTATGTAGGGGGTTTACAAACGATATGTATTCGACATTAATTCAGACTTTTATTTATTAAATGCATTAGACTAACTCAGACTAATTTAGGGCTAATTACTATAGAAAATAAGCCTTTCACATTTATAGAGTGTATTATAAAAGCTACATTAAAACAATATTCTCTTGAGTAATATGGACTAATTTATAAAATCGAAACTGATTTTTTTTTAATATTAGGCAAATTTTGACTTTATTTTTTTAAATAAAAATTTGTTATAAATAAAAAAATGGGTAAAAGCAATTTTGAAATGCTAGCAACACTTCTAGACAGAATATTTATTTCACATTAAAGTTTAGAAATAAGCATATAAGAATTGCAATGCAAGCAGATAGGGTCCTAGACCAATATAGAAGAGGGAAGTTTACTTTTCATATGTGCTACTTCATTTAGAACATCACATGTAGAAAAAAATACAAAAATATTTAGTAAGATTACAACTATATCAAACCATTAAATAATGTGTAATATATTCTTTCAAAATTTTTTTAAAATCCAATGATCTAAATATACACAGTACGTAAAATTATAGTTATATTAAATACCCGTAAGATTTTGACTATTTTTTTAAATAAAAATTTGGTATAAATAAAAAATGGGTAAAAGTAATTTTGAAATGTTAGCAGCACTTCTAGACAAAATATTTCTTACCTTATTAAACATACTTGTTTCACAATAAAGTTTAGAAATAAGCATATAAAAATTGAAGAGCAAGCAGATAGGGCCCTAGACCAATATAGAAAATGGAAGTTTACTTTTCTTACTTCATTTAGAGCATGAAATAAAAAAATACAAATATGTTTATTAAGATTACAAATATAACAAACTATTAAATAATGTTTTTTATAATATCTCACAATTTTTTAAATCTAATCATCTAAATTTACACAGTACCTAATTATCGAATCAATTTGCAAAATACACTTTATAATTAGGCATACAGAAATTGGACTGCAGAAGAAGATAAGATGCTTAGAAGGGGAAGTTTCAGCTTACTTGTGCATTCCTATAGAGTATCAAAATTAAAAAAAATATATATAAAAATATTTACTAAAATTATAGGAAATAAAAAGGGTTTTTAAATCATCAAACAATGTTTTTGTGTACTGTATTAATTTTTTATCTTATTTTTAGCTAACATGGTTTGCGCATATATATAAAACGTAATTTAAATTAATCACATAATAAAAGACATGGGTTTGAAATGCAACGACACCTGGAGGAGAAGAATAAATTCCGAAATCTATAAAATTTTTAAGGAGCCAGACATAATAAAATTAATTTCTATTCAACATTTGAAATGGGCAGGACATGTGATTAGAATGAATGAAGACCGAAACACCAAGAGGATCTTCGAGACCAAACCATTGGGATCTCGTAGAAGGGGAAGACCAAGAATTCGGTAGATTGACTGCCTTGAAATAAACTTAAAGATCTTAAAAATCAAAAACTGGAAGAGTCTATCAAAGAAAAGAGACTCCTGGAACTCGATTCTGCCGAAAGCCATGGCCAAACCTGGTCTAGAGCACCATTGAAGAAGAAGAAGAAAAGAAATGTGATATATGTTAAAAAATGAAATGTACGGTAATATATATCTTCTACGTACCCGATTGGTTTGGTTTGGTTTGGAGTTCTACGATCTACTTTTATGTACACGAGGGCTAATGAGGCCGGAACCTACTGCTTAAATCCGATTCTGAAAGGCTACGAACATCCATTCCATAGTGCGATTCGAACCCACGAACTCCGGTACCAACGATCAGTGCCCTAATCAATCGGCAGCTTTCGGCGTCTATGTACCCGAATAAAGATTAGTTTGTCTTTGTATATAACACAATGTTTATGAAGGTTTACTATATGTGTTTTACTAAATGTGTTTTACTATAGCAAGTGTATAAATTAATACATGACATAAATGCTTCATATTGTAGCGAAAATCGTTCCTTTCAGCAAGAACACCGTGCCGCAGTTGGTAAAGCAGCGGACTCGTAAACGGGAGGTTCCGTGTTGGGAAACAAGCAATGCAAGCTGCCTTTAAAAATTGATTTTAACTTGGATTTAATTTATGTTAATTTATTTTCATTATGCAAATTTATGTAAATTTAGTTCCTAATTTTCTGCGGGCCTTCCAAGTCTGGAAGGTTCTAAAAGTGTATATAAGCAGGATTTCCTTCAGTTGCGTGGTAATAAAATCTTGAACTGGTCTTGAGCGTTTATCATTCAATTCACCAAGTTCAATTCATCTCATTTACGTGACAATATTTTAAAATTAGAAAGTAAACATGGGTAGCATGGTAGTAATTATTAATTATTTTAATGCATCGTTATTTTTATACAAGAAGTCATATCTCATATTCCATGCTTCCGACCGAAAAAAGATATAATTATGATTTCTATAATAACATATATTCTGTTTGGAAAGACGCAGAATTGATTTTAAAAGAATTTATTTAGATTTATGTGAAGCATATATATTTTTAACTTCAGATATGGAATACGTCTCTTAAGTAAAAAAAAAAAAAAATCCAAAATATTTTGTATGAATACATTTTCTCTCTCCAAGTTCTTCAACAACATTCGAAATTTAAAATACAAAAGTAGAATACACATTACAAAATTCATGTCTTCATCATTAATACATAGACCCTATAAAAGCAAAATTTTCACTTTCTTTTCTTTTTCGCTATCCGTGTATCATATGGAATACCTTGAAAATTTAAGTACTTTCAATATTATTATAGCTAGAAATGTAGCTAAAAGCACGTATACAGCGATTGCAAAACATATATCTGTAAAAGTTTAGCACTCACAGCAGTTGTAAAACATATAGTTTAGAATTATGTGTTAGTTTAACAAATGTATGAAAAGAAAGAAAAATCTCATTGCTAAAATTTTCTAGGAAGAAAAAAGAAAAAATAAGCAAATTATCTGGAACATTTTGATAATTATAATACAAATTTTGCTGCATTCTTAATTTGAGCCATACATGTTATACACAAAATGTTCTATACCACATACCGGAAAACCACAAAATGGATGAAATATATTTTTTTGTAGAAGTTAGAAAAATAAAGCTAATATCCTTCTAAGCTTTTAAAGATTTTTATCTCTTCACACGTAACACAACATTTATGAATCTTCTCTTTAATCACTTAAATGCAAGCAAATATGTGAGCGAGTAGAGATACGTTATAAATATTACTAGTTCATAAAATGGGAGAGCAAAAATGTAACAGAATTTCTATCAATATTTTGATTTTTCAAATTATAACAATAGGGTACGTACTAGTACAGGTTAGTGAAACAACATGGTTTGTTTGTGGGTACAAAAATAACGGTATATACAGGAAAACGAAGCCGAATGTTCTTGTCTACTACATAAATTCTGGAAACATTTAGACAAATAAAAACTCGTTATTACATTATTAGTTTTATGATTGATTTAAAATGTAAAAATGTTTATATATAAAATAATTCGAAAAAATTAAAACTATATACTACTATTTCTATTTGATTTTTCGTATTTACAAATATAAATTTATCCACTAAAAATATAATTTTTTGTTTAGAAAAATCTTATGGTTGTTATTTATATAATTCTATTTATGTATTTTTTTATATATTTCAATATAAAATACGAAAATTTCGTTAAAAAATTAATTTCGATATTTTTCGATGGATTGAGATTTAACTGAATAACTAAATTTACTCGCAAAACGCCCGCTCCCTGTACAATTCCGGTGCGAAATGTATCCACACACAGCATGTTTAATAAAAAAAGATACATTTGCTCTAATTCACCTCTAAATAAGTTTTTGGACCTAATAAATTTTGCTTGAACAGCGGCGATATACTTTGTCTTAAAATTCGTGGAACTAATGTAGAAAACTTCTAATTTTATATCTACACTTCATTTATTTCTAAAAGTTGACTTGCATCTCACAAGAAAATCAAAGAGACCAGAAATATTCTATATGAATAGATTTTCTCTCTCTTATTTCTCCTTCTTCAATGACATTTGAAATTTAAAATCAGAAAGTAATAGGCATATTACGGAATTTCATTTCCTCCTCGTCAGCGCAGTATGTACAGCGGAAAATAAACTTCTTCCAGCTTTCTCTCGCTTAATACTTGTATTAATTTGAAGAATTTGAAGTTTATATACAGTAATTCGTTACAATAATAGACAATAGGGTGTTTGAGTTTACAGCGACTATAGAAAGTTAAAATTTATACATAGTTATGTACATTAAATGTAAGCCATATATATATATATATATATATATATATATATATATATATATATATATATATATATATATTCATACAAATGTATGTTCATTCTAGCTTCTGTCTTTGAGTGTAAAATACATGCCGTCCTGTTAACTAAAATAAAATTTAAGTTCTACTGTGAATTGTGCTTCTCTTCAATGTGACCCGACTGCAACATTTTCAATTAGTCTAGCTGCATAGGCTTTTCTTTGACCAGCAAGCCCGATCAAGAACAGATACAATATTGGTTAATGTTTTGTGACCGGCGGATTAATTTCACCGTGGCTACACACACACGTATATATATGTAATGCAAAAATTTAATACTTTAATCCTGAACTAAAATTACTAACTTCTCTATAAAAAACCACAAAATCCCCAATTTCATTATCTTTTTAGGGGCCTCTCGGCGTTAAACTATTTTGTCTCCTTCCTATTGGCGAGTTTAACTCGCCAAACTATTTTGCAGATTAAGAGCAGTTCTACTTTTCTGAGTAAACGAATTCTTTTCTTACACGCTGGAGTTCCTAAGGTTATAAAAAGCTATGCGACCATCCTTTGCTGAATTTTTGTTGCTATCATATCGGATAGCCAGTGTCTCAACGGAAATATCACTGGATATCACATATGATAGCCATGGCAGTCAAAGTGTTAAAAGAGCCAATATTGTCTTGATCATGTATTTATTTTGACTATTGCACAATTTCACATCCTACCTTCAAACTTAGCGGCGAGCAAATAACGTCCACTCTCTAACAAAGAAGCTGCATTTGGCAAAGATTCATTCAGCAGCTCTTTCTGAAGACACTCTTTAACCTGCATTAAAGCATAAAATGCGTTTTCTGCCTTTAAACTCCTAAATTATTAATTTTATGTTTCAAACCTGACACACACACACACACACACACACACACACACACACACACATATATATATATATATATATATATATATATATATATATATATATATATATATATATATATATATATATATATATATATATATATATATATATATATATATATATATGTATATATGTATGTATACTCATTTATATATATGTGTGTTCATTCTATCTACTGTCTTTGACTGTAAAAGACGTGTCGTTCTCTTAACTAAAATAAAATTTTACTTTAACTCTGACTTGTGCTTCTCTTCAGTGTGACCTGACTGCAATATTTTCAATTAGTCTAGCTGCATAGGCTTTCCCGGTCAAGTAAATAAAATAGAGGTTAATGTTTTGTGACTGGCAAATTAATTTCTTCATGGTTACACACGTACACACACACACACACACACACACATATATATATATATATATATATATATATAGTTATAACGATAATATTTCTAATTGAAATAAAGTAAATTTAAAAAGGTGTAAAAGATATATACAATTTAATAGATGTACAAATAAAATCATTAAATGTTTTACATTGAGTCCTCGCTTTTGAGCTATCGCGTTTTTCACCCTACCACCCAGAGGTGGTATTGATCAGAAGATTCAGATGGAACATATATGTCATCTTGGCGGTAGCGAAACTCATATAAAAATGACATATTTGAATTTATACTGCAGTTATTTTAGAAACTTTAGACATAAATGACGTCTCACAAGAGGAAAAACAAGAGGGATTCGAAATATTCTATATGAATACATTTTCTTCCTACGATTCACTCTTGAATGACATTCGAAATTTGAAATCTGGAAGTAACAGATGCATTATGGGATTTCATTTCCTCAACATTAATGCCGTGTGTGAGAAAAAGGAAATTTTTTTCATATAGTTTCAGAGTTCTTATTCTGTTCCATACATTACGAGAGCCCTTTCAAGTTTTCAATAACATTTATGTGTTTTGAAAACCGTTGTAGATATGATGTGGGTATGTCAGTATATTAATATTTGCATCTACATTCAATATATATATATATATATATATATATATATATATATATATATATATATATATATATATATATATATATATATATATATATATATATATATATATATATATATATATATATATATATGTATATATATATATATATATATATATATATATATATATATGTATATATATATATATATATATATATATATATATATATATATATATATATATATATATATATATATATATATATATATATATATATATATATATATATATATATATATATATATATATGTATATATGTGTATATATATATATATGTATATATATATATATATATATATATATATATATATATATATATATATATATATATATATTTATATATATATATATATATATGTATATATATATATATATATATATATATATATATATATATATATATGTATATATGTGTATATATATATATATGTATATATATATATATATATATATATATATATATATATATATATATATATATATGTATATATATATATATATATATATATATATGTATATGTATATATATATATATATATAATATATATATATATATTTATATATATATATATATATATATATATATATATATATATATATATATATATATATATATATATATATATATATATATATATATATATATATATATATATATATATATATATATATATATATATATATATATATATATATATATATATATATATATAATATATATATATATATATATATATATATATATATATATATATATATATATATATATATATATATATATATATATATATATATATATATATATATATATATATATATATATATATATATATATATATATATATATATATATATATATATATATATATATATATATATATATATATATATATATATATATATATATATATATATATATATATATATATATATATATATATATATATATATGATTAGATATTTTTACTTATAATCCATTTGTTTTATAGATAGATATTTTTTCTACAACCTATCAATACTAAATTATCCTTTTTTAAAATTTTAAAGTCTTTAATATGTCAAACTATAAGAAACTTCAGAAAACATATTTTTTCATAGAAAATGGGAAGGTAAGAGCAGTCTAAAAAGGAACTAAAAATTCTTCATTCATAAGGGAATAAAGTGTATCAACCATAAATAAAATATATGGAATTTATAAACTTTAGTTGATTTAACGATTTAAATTGTAGGATTTTTCACTAGGGTGATCTTAAAGTATTCGTGAAGATGTCAACTATAATAAAATGATTTTTTGTAATTTTAAACTGGTTTTTATAATGTAGAGTAATTAAAGATAAACTGGCATAAGGAATATGATGTAAAGTTCGTAATTTTAATAAATATGAGGAAATTAAGATTTTTAATATAGGAGAATTTACAGAAGCTCTATATATAATTTTATGTGTATATACGAAGCTGAGCTTCGAGTTCTAAAAACGTTTCACTCTTTATATTTTGATTTGGCTTTTATATTTTATGATATTTAAAATCGTGATTGCAGTTTCTGTTTAAAATGATATAAAGCATAAACTTAAATTTTATGTAGTTATTTTGCACTGCATATTACTTCATCATTGGCCATGAATATTACAACTGTTCCGATTGCACAAAATATAGGTTGATTCTTTATTGGAATAAATAAATAATAGTGCAAGTGTAATAATTTACGATACAAAGTATTCGTAAATAATGTGATATAGAACAACATGTTTATTTAAAAAATTGATAAGTGTTAAACTACTTTTTGATTCTATAAAAATTTTTATAAAACTTTTCTTTAAACTTCGTGTTTTTTTAAAAAAATAAACATGTCCCAAGAATTATTTTACAATTTTAAATTTTTCATTTACACTTAGTGGACTCACACCATGTATATAACACTCAGTTAAAAATTTATAAAATTTTATATTTAAACAATTTTTTCGTAATAAACTCTTCCAGATAATTACTGTGCTATTTTAAAATTTGTATTTAAAGTTAGAGAGCTCTCATTCCATGCATGTAAATCTCAGTTAAAATTTATAAAATTCTCCGTTTAAACCATATTTTGCGATAAACTCGTCCAATTAATTATTTTGCAATTTTAAATTTTTTATCTTGAGTTAGATAAGTTTCATACCATGTATATAAATCTCGAATAAAAATTTATAAAATTCTCTTTTTAAATCATTTTTTGGGATAAACTCGTCCAATGCGTTATTTTGCAATTTTAAATTTTGTATCTAGTGTTAGAGAAGTTTTATACCATGTATACAACTCTCTGTTAAAAATTTATAAAATTCTAAAATTAAACGATTTCTTTCTTCTTTTTTGTAATAAACTCATCCAGAAAATAATTTTGTAATTTTAAATTTTGTATATAGACTTAAAAAGGTGTCATACCATGTATAGAAATCTAGGTTAAAAATGTATAAAATTTTCCTGTTACACAATTTCTTTTTTTTTAATAAACTTTTCCAAAGCATTACTTTGCAATTTTAAATATTGTATCTAGAGTTAGATAAGTCTCATTCCATGTACATAAATCTCGGTTAAAAATTTATAAAATTCTCCCTTTAAAGAATTATTTTCTTTATAATAAACTCGTCCAAAGAATTATTTTGCAATTTCAAATTTTATATCTAGAACTAGAGAGGTCTTATACCATCTCATATAGTCTTGGTTCATGCTGAAAGTGTATGTGTTTTGACAAAGATCAAGTATTTAAATATATAATCCTAATTGAGTCTTATAATAGACTTTTTAAAGAATTAATTTTAACATTTACAGTCTATATCCAAAATTGAAAGATTATCTATTTTGATAGAAAATAAGTCTTTAAAACATAATAAAACTATACAGTTGTAAGATACAGAATACTTTATATAAGGCCTATAAAATCACGGAAGAATTCTACATAATTGATGGAAATAAAACGTGGAAGACAATTAACTCAGGAGAATTTTGTACAAAAATTATTATACTTTACGACGGTTCAGAAGAAAAAACTATAAATAAAACTATAAACTATAATAAAAAAGAGACT
>CM063511.1:23596340-23696340 GCA_032207245.1 Pardosa pseudoannulata
CACTAGGCCATTGTAACCTTATTTTTACATTGATAAAAATAAATAATACTAAATGAAGAAACAATATCTTACTTGGAAGATAACTGTTGAAATATATGTGCGAGTTTCTTCGAAAATGGTGTAAGATTATTTTATTTTAGATGGACTAATTTAAAGTTTTGCACTTGAATAATTTGAAAAATATGGAAATATGCTATTACACTAGTTTTATAATTCTATATAAAACTATTAATTTTAAATAAAATTTATTTCTATGTAAAGTTCATTGCACATGATATTCCTTTTTTTCATTAACTAATTTTTTGTAGAAAAGGACTTACACCGATTTCAAAGAAAACCGCTCATATATATGAAAGGATCTCTATTATCTGAAATTGCATACATAGGCTATATATTTAAAAATATATTGCTTAATATAACCAAATTAACCTATAGTTTTAAAACCTTATATTTATATAAATTATATTTTATATAATATATATAATATAATTTATAAATAATATAAAAATAATTTAAAAGGAAATGTTAAAAAATATATTATGTAAAACTCGATATATATATATATATATATATATATATAATATATATATATATATATATATATATATATATATATATATATATATATATATATATATATATATATATATATATATATATATATATATATATATATATATATTATATATATATATATATATACATATATATATATATATATATATATATATATATATATATATATATATATATATATATATATATATATATATAAATATATATATATATATATATATATATATATATATATATATATATATATATATATATATATATATATATATATATATATATATATATATATATATATATATATATATATATATATATATATATATATATATAATGTGTACGTATATGATATATGATTATATATGTAAGAATTCATTGTATCGTAAAGAAATTTTAGTATAAAAGAATTTATAAAAAATGTTTCTAACTATATTAAAATCCCAATACTTATTAAAACTTTAATTTTAGAGAATCATTTATAAAGATTTAGTTACGATTGAATAAACGGAAGTCTTTATGCAGCTCTCCCAATGGAATTCATAGCACGCCAATACTTTGAATACATCAACCTTGTTGTAAAATTTAATTTTATCATAAATTTGTTTTAATAAATATTCAGAATTTATGAAATGCTTTTTTTTACTTCATAACCTAACACATAATAAAACCTCTATTTTAGAGGATCAAGCAACCCTGATTGTCTTTGAGTAAAAATTGAAAATCCTTATATTGTTACCCCAACGGGTTTAAAGATAATACCTCGATACCTTGGATATAAATCAAGTCTATTTTATTACTAGAGGTTAGGTATAATTTAAAACCGTTTACAAAATTACAGGAATAACAACAATAAAACAATTGAATGTCATACAATGCTAATAATATGCGATTTACGTGTCATAATTGATACATAAAACTACTTGGTAATTTATTGAATATTGAAAATAATGTAAAAAATCGACTCCTTAGGAGATGATAAATTGGATAATACTATAACTATTCTAAAAACTCATTGATTTAATGTGAAAAAATTATTTCAAATGTATACTTTTACAATCTAAAACTCATGCTACGTAAATAAATTTATAAAATATGAAAATTTTCTTCTAATTACTCACAGAATGATCCGAATGATCCTTTCTCCATAAAACTATTAATGGAAAATGTCCGTTGCTTTTTCAGTAATTTCATTGTACATGTAGCTCAATGGAAATAATTGAGTTTGAATTTTGTGTAACGTTTAAAATGCTCTATATTATTTGAACGTGTTATGAATTATGATAGAAACACTATTGTTTAACAGTTTCTGAAATTGAGAGGTACATAAGTCCTATATACTGAAATAAGATTTTGAATTACATAAAATATTGCAGTCCTAACCGCTAGTATACGAAGTTAACTAACAGCATTTAAAATAACAATAGAAAGAAAAGTTAAAATACGCTTTTAAAATAAACAGTTTCTTTAAATAAATTCCTGCTTGAAAAAACCCTCTCATTTACTTGTTTGTATTATTTTACTGAATGGTTTAAAATAATCCCTTATGCCATTCCAGAAAAGCATGCTGTTATTTTAAAAATTAACAAATCTAGACTTCTAATTTTTCCTTATTTAAATGTGTTACCTAGTGAAGAAAAGTAGAAAAAAAGTAAACAATTTCTTCCAATCAAACAAAAGTAATCATCTGGCAAGAATGTTAAATTCACCCCATTTAGCGTTAAAATTCAATTATATAATATAAATAATTTAAAAAAAAAATTAAATAAATATCGATGCTTAATATCGATCCGAATATCGATGAATAATATCGATTAAAGTATCAAATATGGAATACTAAGTTTTCCTTATAAAATATGTTACTTATTTAGAAAAAGTAAAAAAAAAGTTTCTTCCAAAAAAACAAAAGTAATTAACTTTGAAGAGAGGCATCAAAAGGATCACCTACCTCTATTAAAGAGACAAAATTTAATTATATTATATAAATTATTTAGAAAAAGTTACGAATTTATAAAAAAATGTAATTATTCCAAAATCCTAATACTCATTAAAATAAAAATTTTAGAGGATTTTACATACATTTTCTAGAAACTGAACAAAATTCTTGAAAGTTGAAAGTTGCAAAAAAAGTTGTAACTTAATATCGATCAAAATATCGATGAATAATATCGATTAAAGTAGCAAATATGGAATGCTAAGTTTTCCTTATAAAATATGTTACTTATTTAGAAAAAGTAAAAAAAAAAATGTTTTTTTTCCAAAAAAATAAAAGTAATTACCTTGCAAGAGTGCTGAGGCATCAAAATGATCACATACCCCTATTTTAGTGACAAAATTTAATCATACCATATAAATTATTTAGAAAAGTTACGAATTTATGAAAAATGTAATTATTCCAAAATCCTAATACTCATTAAAATCATAATTTTAGAGGATTTTGCGTACGAATCATTTTCTAGAAACTGAACAAAATTCTTGAAAGTTGAAAGTTGCAAAAAAATTTGTAACTAAATATCGATCAAAATATCGATGAATAATATCGATCAAAGTATCAAATATGGAATGCTAAGTTTTCCTTATAAAATATGTTACTTATTTAGAAAAAGTAAAACAAAAGTTTCTTGTAAAAGAAAAAAGTAATTACCTTGCAAGAGTGCTGAGGCATCAAAATGATCACATACCCTTATTTTAGTGACAAAATTTAATTATACGATATATATAAATATATTTAGAAAAAGTTAGGAATTTATAAAACACATGTAATTATTCTAAAATCCTAATACTCATTAAAATCATAATTTTAGTGGCTTATACGTACGAATCAATTTCTAGAAACTGAACAAAATTCTTGAAAGTTGAAAGTTGAAAAAAAAGTTGTAACTTAATATTGATCATATCATCGATCAAAATAGCAAATATGGAATGGTATGTTTTACTTATAAAATATGTTACTTATTTAGAAAATTAAAAAAAAAAGTTTCTTCAAAAAAAAAAAAAAAGTAATTACCTTGCAAGAGTGCTGAGGCATCAAAATGATCACCTACCCCTGTCTTTGTGACAAAATTTAATTATACCATATAAATTATTTAGAAAAAGTTACGAATTTATAAAAAAATGTAATTATTCCAAAATCCTAATACTCATTAAAATCATAATTTTAGAGGATTTTACTTACGAATCATTTTCTAGAAACTGAACAAAATTCTTGAAAGTTGCAAAAAATACTTTTATATCTTGAAAAGGTAGATTTCATCTTATATTTTCTCAGGAACAAATAAGTCTCGAATTAAATATTTACATGGAAGAGAAATGTTTGTAGTTTCGGGTTTTAAAGTACTCCCTTGAAGTAAAACTTTTCTCGATTTTCCCTTTTTTCTTTAAGATTACTAATTTTTCCCTTTCGTCTCCATTTTTCGTGTATTCCCTAATGCTTGACTCTAGATATAAAGCATGTTGAAATTCTAGGTTGTAGTTAAAAAGAAATTTACTGCACTTACTAGTACTTTAAAGTAAGGGAGACTTTAAAGAAATATCCCGTGAAAGATAAAAGCACTCCAGAGATACTTTTGAAGTTTATAAGAAATTTAAATATTTATATGTTTTTAGAACTCGCTGTTGATAGCATGCATTTTTTGCCAAAGTCTGAACCTTCATCATCACTAGAGTTCACATTTAATGAATTAGATCAGCTCTTTTATATGGACTAAGCAAGATTTATGTTAACTGGAACTGCACTCTGTACTGAAATATGAGAACCCTAAAAATGAAATTAAAATAATCAGACAAAATGCGTTGTAGAATAAGATTGTTGTTTATATTAAATAAATTTTTATTTCGAATGTTAATGATGTTATTGTTGATATCTCTGTTTTTACACTGATATAAAAACACTGATTAGTAAAGTGTTGTTAAATAAACACACATGAATTAGTATTAAATTCTATCAGACTAATAACTAGTAATGATTCACACATCAGTTCTCAATAAAGATATAGAATGTGATTTAAAAAATCAAAATTTCTACGAACTCTTAATGAGGCATGGAATGCCTTAAAGTACATAATATGCATATGGAACTAAATTTGTCTCTAAGTTATCTGCAAGAAGTTTACCTTTTTCTCTAGACTGGACGCAATTCATCCAAGAAAAAGCTTCTTCGCATCTCGCATTATTTTCTTGTCACTCTATTTTATGAATAACTAAAGAATCTAAAGATTATGGCATGACATTTCTTACTATAGGGACATAGAAGACGTTACTAATGGATTAAACTTGTCTCTTTGATAGTTTCTAGATTTTTACCTATTTCTGTAGACTGTACTCAGTATTCATGTTCTAACTACAGACTCTTCTCATCTCGCTTTGCTTTTGGTCACTGCTTTTTTGGAAATTACAAAAATCTATGGATTCAAATAAGGCATGAACTTTTACATGTACATAAAATTACGTTGCTGGAAGCTCATTCTGGAAACATTTTTTCTTGGTTGTGCAAGAATTTCATAGTTTTCGTCAGACTGGGATCAGTATTCATCTGCAAGTAAGAGATTTTTTCTCATCTTGCTTTCTTTTTTGGTCTCAGTATATTTTGGAAAATAGAAAAATCTAAGTTCAGGAAATTTCTTAATACAGATACTTAATATAACTAGGCTAGTAAATTAAAGTAGTTCCTAGGATATTTCTAAAAACTTCCCCTTTTCTTCAGACTGGGATCAGTACTCACCTGTCTGGTAGATATATTTCTGATCTCGATTTCCATTTTGGTCTTTCTAGTTTTGGAAAATGCATCATTCTTTGTTCTGAAGAGTCGTTTTTATTTGTGCTTATGGCGTATAAATTTTATTGAAAAATAATAGTAAAATAAACAGAGCTAAACCAGTCTCTTATATATCTATAATTTCCCATTTCCTTCAGCCTGTGCTCAGTGTTTGGTGGACAGGTAAATACTGAGCCCTTCTCTTTGGGATTTAAATTTTTGTTTACCTTATTTCGGAGAATGAATCATTCTTTGTCTTCAAGAATTGTTTTGGATTTAGACCTTATTTGGACTTTATTTTGGAGAGTACATCATTCTTGGTTTTCAAGAAGTGTTTTGGATTTTGACCTTATTTCGACCTTATTTTGGAGAGTGCATCATTCTTTGTCTTCAAGAATTGTTTTAGATTTTGACCTTATTTGGACATTATTTTGGAGAATACAGCATTATTTGTCTTCAAGAATTGTTTTGGATTTAGACTTTATTTGGACCTTATTTTGGAGAACGCACGATTCTTTGTCCCCAAGAATTGGTTTGGATTCAGACCTTATTTGGGCCATAGTTTGGAGAGTGCATCATTCTTTGTCTTTAAGAACTGTTTTTTGATTTGAGCTTACAGGTCACACATTTTACTTTCAGCTGAAATAGTAATATAAACAGAAGTAGATCACTGCCTACTCTACAATATTTTAAGTAGGCTATGTGCAAATTTGGTGGTTAATAGATATATGCTTAAGCATTTGTGGATCCCCTCTTCGTTGTTATATTCTTTTCTTTAATTAAAAGCAATGAATACTCAGAAACAAGAATTCTCTTGTTGTTACAGATTTTGGCACAAAATAAACTAACAAAAAATATAAAAGTTTCAATATTTTTAAGAAAAAGGTATAAAAAGCTAAAAGCTACTGAGTAGAAAAAAAGACACATCTCGAAATAACAAATAATTGTATCCTCTTTCAAACTTTATACAATTACTAGAGGCATACACTCCATGAAACTTTATTTTGGCCCCGAGCAAACAGCCATAAATCAGGAACAAAGACGCTGAAAACGTCTGCCCCTTATAGAAGGTTTTAAAGAGTACCACTTTTTCCTTTTTGTCTGGAATTTCGAATAGTCTGTTTTGTTCTTTGTTATGGTACATTTTTCTTTCACTCTCATTGTGAAATAAGAGTTTAGTATCCTTCCATTTAGATAAAAATAAATATTTTTCTGACGAGTGATTAACATTTAACGATGAATACTTAATATATTTAAAGGTTAAAATATTTTTATTAATGTTACAGTTCTGTTTTTGGGATTGTTCATAAATATCTAGCCATCCACTTGAAAATCAATTTTTACTTTAAGAGAAATAAATTTTAAAAGATTTTAAAGGAAAATCGTTAGAGATATTTGAGTAGAATAATTTTACATAAAAAAATAGAAGTAAATATATAATGTTATATTGCATTACATGAATTGCAATATTGTTAATAAAGAGCAAAAGTGAAATTTGGTGTAAGGAAGACAATTATAAGTTTATTAATATATGTAGAAACATATTCATACACAGGGTTATGTATGAAATGGATTATATACATACACATGTTTATAAACACGGGCAAGTTGTCTAAAATTTTAGACCGAATCAATTCAAATTATTTTACACACTTGTTTTAAGAATAAATTATCATTTTTCAACTTTATTGAGGAATTTAAAATATTTCACGTGCATTCGGTTTCTTTGAAAATCTACAAAACTTATATTCTTATATAATTGTCATAATGTGTATGGTGTATAAAAATAAAGTATTTACTAAGTTACGAAAGGTTCAATACCGAGAAATAATAAAAGAAATTTCTAAAAAAATTTCAAAAATATAAATAAATATTTTATATGTAAAAGTAGGTAACGTAGGTAAATGAATATTCAATTTTGTGTCAATATAAATGTCACATTTAAAACCACACAAAAACAATTGAATGAGTACACTTGAACATTTTTATTAAATGTTGCCTTAATGAACATTCTTAATAAAACAAAGGAATATTGCGTGTGAATTACATGAATATTATTAAATATTCAAAACTTTAAATACTGAGAATCAATGTACCTTTTTTCATTAGAGAACAGAATATAAGCGCAATGTAATGGTGTCTTCGCTGAAATTCTTAGAAAATTCAGTTCAATTTCTATCGCCTTTCAACATTAAAATTAAAGATAAATAACCGGAATTCGACATTTATTTCATTTTAAATTATTCGACATTTATTTTATTTATTCAGTAGCTGCTATTTAGTTGTTTTGTTGTTTCAGATGCCACTTGGTCAAACCAAGTACGATTGAAGCATACCCTACTCTTTTTAAGGCAAAGGAGTGCGCCTTTAATTTTTAATGACCACCGCTAGGGGAAATAACGACTTTAGCACAAATCGATCGTTGTAGTTTTGGAGTAAGGACCACGCAGAACACACATAGACGTGGACTGCCAGCCCCTGAGTTATTGATTGAGAACTTGGAGGACAGTGTGCCCGGGAACATATTTTACGTGCCATAACCACTTTTAACGAATACGACGGGCTCCAAACCCAGAACTCTCCAGTTACGAGAATATTGTCTTTGCCTACTGAGATAACTCGACTCGAGCTACTAATTTTGAAAATAAAGGAACATTCAATATCAGAATTATAAAATGGTATCATTTCTAGAGAAGTAGTTCATAATTTAATCTATTTTTCTGACTTTCATCCCAGAGGCGTTGGGGTAGCACTTCGCGTTCCCACGCCACAGATTCGAGGTTCGATCCCCGAGCTGGGCAAGGTTGACTCAGCCTTTCATTCCTTGAGTGGGTAGAGAAGCTGGGGACCAAGCATGCTTGGGAACTAAACTGTGGGGGCTCTGCGTAAGGCTAACCACCTAACCGGAAAATATGCTTCTCACACTAGCGCCCTTGGTATAGAAAACGAAGATTGGCACCGTAGACCCTGGCCACCTAGGGGCTGTTGAACCGAGGAGAGAGTTTTGTTTTTCAAATGTAATGGAATACACAATTGACAATTAACAACTTTGATCTTCAATACATCCGTCTATAAAACATATTGAAGAACGTATAAACGATTTCTAGTTTTAAATATGGTTATGTAATAGCTGCCTGTCAAATACATACATAAACTCCAGTAGTTAGGTGTTTTGCAAACAAAGTGACGGAATAGAACTCAGTTACATATTTTTAAGCTAAATTTACAAATAAAAGTATTAAATTCACTTAATAGTACATGAGCAAGTAAGTATAGCACTGAAGAGACAAAATTAGTCATAGAAGGTTTTCGCTCTTCATTGCATAAAAAGCAAAGAACTATGTAAAATTTATAGTTTACTATAAACCGCTATTTCTTTTATTATTTAAATAAGAAACTTCGTATGAGATTCAGGTGACCTGAAAATTAAATAACTTTTAGTAGTATTTATAGAGACCGAATATTGTGTATAGAAAATCTATTACTCTCATTTTTATGCTTTTTTATCACATAACACTGTATGTTACCACTGTAAAAGAAATAATTTACGAGTTACAATAGTATTTTGGTTGGGAAACTTAGAAAGTATAATTTAATCTCTGTCATCTCTAAATATTAAATTTAAGGAAGAATGTATGGAATTCAGCATTTATTTCATTTTAGAATCAGTTTTCTAATATTGGGATTATAAAGTGTTATCATGTCTACTAAAATACTTCCTGGTTTAAACTATTTTTAAATTTCGGAGAAAGATAATATAAAATATAATTGGCTGTTATCAACTTTGTTCTGTAATACGGGCACCTAGGAGACATGTAGTAAATCGTTATAAAGAATTTCAATCACATTTTTTTAATCACAAAAAGTGTTACTGCTGTCAAAGAAAAAAAATATACGCTTTATAATAGTTTCTTGGTTGGGAAACTTAGAATAATTTAATATATCTCATTAAGTATAATTTAATATTTCTCATTTCTAAATATTTAATTGAATGATGAATGTATTGAATTTAGCATTCATTTAATTTTATAATCAGTTATTTCTATTTACGTAAAAAAAGAAAAAATCAATATCGGGATTATAAAATATTATCATTTTTACTAAAATACATTAAATCTATTATTTTTATTAATCTATTTTTCCATTTCGGAGAAAGATAATATTATATATAATTGTCACTTAAAAACTTTGTTCTGGAGTATGTGCATCTTAATGACATATAGTAGAACGTTATAAATGATTGCTAAGCAAAAATATGCTTATGTAATCACTAACTGACAAATTCATAAATAGCGTTAACTTCAGTAGTTTCGTATTTTACAAAAAAAAGTGACGAAATAGCTCACCAATACTTTAATCTTCATAAGTATTTACAGATAAAAATGACAGTTTCACTTATTACTAAAATAGTTATTGTTCCGAAAACCACTAAAGTACCAGAAAACATTTTGCCAAATTTGTCTCTTTGATATTTGAAATATTTTTATCTTTTTCTGCTAACTGGTCTCAGTATTCACCTGCCAACTAGACACTCTTATATCTCTTTACTTTTATTAAATATCTTTTAGTTGTACTTATAGTGACCTAATATTGTGTATAAATATTCTATTACTCTCATTTTTATGCATTTTTTATCACAATAAGTGTTACCCCTTTAAAAGAAAATATTTAGGCATTATAATACTATCTTGTTTTCTACACTTAGAAAGTATAATTTAATCTCTGTCATGTCTAAGTATTAAATTTAAGGAAGATTTTATGGAATTTAGCATTTATTTCAACTTAGAATCAGTTGTTTCTATTTATGAAAAAAAAAAGAAAAATTCAATATTGGGATTATAAAGTGTTATCATTTCTACTAAAATACTTCCTGGTTTTAATCTACTTTTCCATTTTGGAGAAAGATAATATAAAATATAACTGGCAGTTTAAACATTTGTTTTGGAGTACGTGCATCTAGAACACATATAGTAGAACGTTATAAATGAATGTTCAGAAAAAATATGCTTATGTAATAACTAGCTGTCAAATACATAAACAGCGTTAACTTCAGTACTTTGGTATTTTACAAAAAAGAAGTGACGAAATAGCTCCCAAATTCTTTAATCTTCAAAAGTATTTACAGACAAAAATGTCAGTTTCACTTAATACTAAAATCGTTATTGTTCCGAAAACCACTAAAGTACCAGAAAACATATCAAGTTTTTTGTCTTATTAATCATTTTATCAGCCGCGAAGAATTGTCTTTGACTGAATTCTCGAAATGAAATAGAAGAAGACGAAAAAACAAATGGAAGAATGAGTAGAATGTAATCAATTTTTTTATGCTTCAAGATAAGGAAATATTTTCTTTTCATATGTGACTCATATGAAACACTGCTTAAAGCCTTTTTTCAGTTATTTTATTCATTTTGACATTCCATTTTCTTTGAAAGTTTGGCAAGAAATATTTCAAATTGCCTCTAAAAAAGTGTGATGGTAATCCATCATTTCGTTTCTATACTGTGTTGATAACTTCAAACGTTTCTTTCATTAAATTTGATTGAAGATTAATAGCAATATTATTAATGTTTTTAGAAATAAAGTACAATTAACTTTAAAAATATTTGAAAATAGTTTCGTTAACCTAATGTGTAGAGGAGATAAATTGTGGCAGCAAATTTTGGTCATAGTTTTTTATATTGCGAAGGCCTTAAAACATACTTGGCTACTCCGTAAATTTCACTCATATTGCAATAAATAACACATTCTAACATGTGCACTTCAAGCTTTTTTTTACAGCAGACTAAATAGTGAGTATCAAAATGATATCACATTGTTATGCATGGTTTTTTTTGTATTATGTAAACCTTAAAATATAATTAGATTTTCCTTGCTGCTTCTGTGAGTTCCACTCATATTGGAATAATAAAAAAATCACAGCATATGAAATTCCTGCTTTTTTAAATAATGGAAAATATTTTGGTTAACCTAATGTGTAGAGGAGATAAATTATTACAGCGAAATTTTGTCATACTTTTTTATATTATGAAGGCCTTAAAATATACTTTTCTTCTCCGTAAGTGTCTCTCATGGTGCAAAAAATAACACATCCTAACATATATACTTTAAGATTTTTAATCCAGAGTAACTGTAAGCATCTTAATGATATCACGATAATATCTAGAAACTCAGTTTTTATGATCTGAAAACCTTAAAACATATTTAGTTATTCCGTTCTGCTTCCACGAGTCTCATTATATTGTAGTAAATAACGCATCACAACATATGGAATTCTTGCATTTTGAAACACCTGAGTCACTAAAACTTATCCTAAAGAAACATATATATAGAAAAGATGAAAAATATTGTTCAGCCAAAACGACTATCTGGGAATTGAAAAATAAGTTTGTGCTCGGAATACTGGTAAGAAAATGATGTTGTATAACTTTTGCTACTTTAAAAAAAATAATTGCAAATAATTATATATAATTACAAATGGAAATTGCATGCAATCATTATTATGATATTCTGGAATTAATATCCATATTTCTCCAAGACTTAATATCTGGAAATAAATCCCTTTTTAAAAAATGATAAACGACTAGGAACGGTATATTCTTCAGATTTACCAACTTATAATTACAAAAGGATGTTGGGTGCAATCATTATTTTAATTTTTCTTAAATCAAATCCATATTTTTATTCAGGTTTACATCTGAAGATAAACTGTATTTTAAAAAGGATAAAACTAAATAAATAAGTCTATATGTATGTATATATACACGTATACAAGTCACCATAAATTAAATGAAATATCGAAATACTATAGAGATAAACTGCATTTTAAATTTTAATAGTATAAGTATGAATTTAAAAAGTAAACAATTATACTTATCTCGATGATTACTAAAATCCTTCTTTAACGAATATAGATGCTAAATATCTAACAGTTGAGCTGAAATATTTGTAGGCTGATATATAGATGGCGTTACTAGTATTAAATACATATGATTTTTAGTTAACCCTAACATTCAAAAGACATGTGTAAAAATTTGACACCTGTCAGATTATTAATTTGTAAGATGTAGTATTTTGAGTGAAGCAACTTTTGTTAGATTGAAAAAAATGGATAAAGAGGAATTTCATGTGTCAGTAAAGCATTCTTTTTATCAAAAAATATTGTTGAAGCAAAGGCTTGGCTTGATAAATATTATTAGGACTCTGCACTAGGAAAATCAACCATTGAGTAGTAGTATGCTGAGTTTAAACCAGGCGAAATGAGCACCGAGGACGATGCACGAGGTGGACCCCCCAAAAAGGCTGTTAAGGACGAAAACAAAAATAGTCCACAAAATAATTTTGACCGTAAAGTGAAGTTGATCGAGATATCTGACACTCTGATGATATCAAAGGAAAGTGTTGGACATATCGGAAAGAATATTTGAGTATACGAAAGCTCTGAGCAAAGTGGGAGCATCACAAGCTCACAATCAACCAAAAATAACAACGAATTAATGATTCTGAGCTGTGAATCTGTTGAAGCTGTTTAACCTTAAAAAAACCCGAATTTATGCTTCGATATATTACAATGAACGAAACATGGCTCCATCATTTCACATCGGAGTCCAATCGACAGTCAGCCGAGTAGACTACACTTGATGAGTCAACTCTAAAAAGTGGAAACACGCAACAGTCCTTTGGCACGGTTATGGCATCAGTATTTTGGGATGCACATAAGGGGATATAATATTCATCGACTATCTTTAAAAGGGAAAAACCATCAACAGCGACTATTACATAGCGTTATTGGAGCTTTTGAAGGCAGAACTCTAGGATTAACGGTCCCATTTAAAGAAAAAAAAGTGCTGTTTCATCAAGACAATGCACCGTGCCACAAGTCAATGAAAACAATGGCAAAAATATATGAATTGGGCTTCGAATTGCTTCCGCATCCCCCGTATTATTCAGATCTGACCTCCCTAGCTAATTTGCCAAGTTCTCAGACCTCAAGAGAATGCTCGCTAAAAAGAAATTTAGCTACGATGAAGAACTAATCGACGATATTGAGTCCTATTTTGAAACTAAAGAGAAATCGTACTATAAAAATGATATTGCAAAACTGTATGAACATTATAATTATTGTATCGCCCGAGAAGACAAAAACATTGAATAATAAAACCAAATTTTAGTTAGCCTCCGAACTTTTCAGCCCAACTGTTATTTAATGTTACAGTATAAACATTTGAATTTGTGATCCGTCTTTATCAGGTCTTTAACAAACTTCACGTCTTGAGAAATGATAAAATATTTCGCTAAAAGCTTCAAATACGGAGAAAACACTGGTTTATAGGGTTTATAGGACGGAAAGAAAACATTGTTTCTTGGGAAAATAATTTCATCTGTTTTCAGAAATTGTCGTTGACTGCCTTGACAGAATGGAAAGTAAACTAAAAGCCCAAGTGAAAAATTCAATCAATGTTTTTCTTTTTGTCTCCAGAGAGCAAAGTGCTTTTTTCTTTCCTTTTAACTCTCCTACATCGTGCACTAGATGCTAAATTCTCTCATGTGATGTTACGGATTGATATGTCTTGCAGTTCAGTAATAACGATGATTAAAATATTGCTAATTCATTATATTTCGTTGAAAGACCAAAAATAAATTTCTTACTTTGTGTAAACTTTTAAAAAAGTTTCTTGCTTTTCCTTTAGTATTTAATGTGATAGAGTATATATATATATATATATATATATATATATATATATATATATATATATATATATATATATATATATATATATATATATATATATATATATATATATATATATATATATATATATATATATACATATAAATATATGATCGAAATATATGGTGAAATATTAATATAAATACATAATTTTAGAATATGTAAATAACTTTAGTATAATATATTAAAAAAAATTTATAAGATATATAACACAATATTTATATATAATATATATAATATAAATATTTATACAATTTACATCTGTTCTCAAAGGAAAATATAGAAATCTGTAATATTTATATTATAATATATCTAAATATATATATATATGGTTACCAAATATTGAATTTAATTATTCTATTATATTATATATATTACAATATAAAATATTATTAATATAAATTTAAATTAGGATAAAATAATTTATAGTTTATATAAAATATATATATATATATATATTTATATAAAATATATATATTATATATATATATATATGTATATATATATTATATATATATATATATTTATATATATATATATATATATAAATATATATATATATATATATATATTATATATATTATATATATTTAAATATTATATATATATATATATATATATATATATATATATATATATTATATATATATATTTATATATATATATATATTATATATATATATATGTATATGTATATGTATATATATATATTATATTTATTTATATATATTATATATATTTTATATATATATATATTAATATATTTATATATATATATTTATATATATATATATATATATATAATATATATATATATATTATATATATATATATATATTTATAATATATTTAGTATATATATATATTATATATCTATATATATATTATATATATATATTTTATATATTGTGTAAAATATATGTCCATAAATTAAGGATAATTCAGAATCACACAGAAATTGAGTCTAAAATAAAAATATTTACCTGTAGATATCACAACATCTTGAAGAAGAATAGGCAAATTGCAGGAAACCACCAGATGGCGCGGATAGTACGTCACAATGACGAGAGTGAATGAAAGGGGTATATAAGGACTGGTAGCAAAAAAGTAAAATTGTCACAAGCGCTTTAAAAGCCTTTCAGTGCAATAACGGCATAGTTATGGCACAAAGGAAGCATTTGGATGTTTTTTTTACGCTAGAATTATCACGACTAATGTGGACGTACCCATCTGGAAGTATCCGAGGAACTAATCGCCCAGAGTGTCATCTCAGGCAAACGATTCAAAATATGATGGTAATGTGAGTAGATATTACAGAAATTCGTTACTACGGAATGATGACCGGTATTTGGCAGTTATTACCAAAAGAAACAGACGGAGCTCAGCATCAGACCTGTCTCGTCAGCTCTCTTCAGCTAGGTACGACAGTTTCAAGGCAGACCGTGTACAGACGCTTAGGGAACATGGTCTATATGCTCGTAGGTGTCAGATGTGTTCTTACCGCAACTCACTGTTGCGATTATGCTATAGAGAGCATGCAGTACACTACACAGTGGTCTTGTGTGATGTTTTCCGACGATCCAGGTTCAGTTTACATTCTGATTCTCGCCGGACTTTCATATGGAGAAGTTACGTTGCCACAAGAGAACAATTGAAACACCGTTACGATGGTGCATGATGGCTCGTTTGGGGAGGAATTATTCTTGGTTCCAGAACTGACCTGCATGTTGAGAGTGTAACGATGACTGTCCACATCTATCGGGATGTCATTCTGGAACAACATGTACGTTTGTTTCGGGGCGCATGGTGAATTCTGTATAGGATGACAACGCCCGACATAACCTTTAATCATTGTGACGGATGCCTTAATTAGGATATCACCTGTATGGATTAGTCAGCATACTCACCGGACTTGAATCCAATAGAATGTGTGGGACATACTTAACGAATTGCAGCTATACCAAACTGTCTTTTGGAACTTAGGGCATTGCTTATGAGTGGTTTAATTTTTAAGATCTTTTGATATCTGATACTCAGCATGAGTAGATTGTAACGCTTGTATTGCATCGAGACATCTATTATATCATACTAATTATACTTTTCTGTAAATAGGCTCTTTTTTGAAATTTGCTCCAGGGAGTAAAAATCGCAATTTTTGTTAATTATGTCAAACATATAGCATCGGTTTTGCTCTTTACCTTTTGTTTAATAAATAGACTTTAAAAATAAGTCAAATTTGTTTTGCTTTTGTCTCTTTCATTGCCTGAACTTCATTATCCTTAATTTATGGACATGAGTGTATTTTTAAATCATTATTGTAAATTACAAATACCAAAATACGTTTCGGATTTGCTTGGCATCAGGAATATGTACATGTAGCAATCGACAATATGGATTTAAGGTACGAAATAAGTTAAATTATCTTAAATAGATAAGAGTATAATGCCTATTCATGGGTGTAGAAATATGGGATAAAAATATATTTGTAATGCAAAATCTGTAAATAGAGGCTGTAAATTTCTACATATTTTGTCCTAATGTATAATATCGTAAATTACAGTCTAGAAGGAAATCTTTGGATTCAGGAAAATATGGATTGACAGCCCAGAAACGGAAGATATTGTATGAATAAGTTAAAAGCTTACACTGGGATAGTTATATAATGACAACTCTTAACAGGTTCAGAAATGCTGAGATAAATGTATACCTGTGAAAGCCAACTATCTCAGTTTGGGGATAACAAATAAAAAATTAAATTTCTATTTCGATTATTTTATTAGCTATTAAAACAATATTATGCACTTCCTGTACACATATATCGATAATATTTTTGTTAGTTTCTATATATTAATAATTCTATTTAACTTACTGTTTCGTGATAAAAATATGTTCTTAATATATCACTCCTCTCAAAAAACCAATTTTACTTCTGTATAAAGAGGCATTTTATTGCATTATTTTTGAGTAATAAAATTAAAATTAAAGTTGCTTGAGAGGATATGTTTGGATTCAGGAAGATGCAGATTAAAACATCCCACATTAGGAAGATAATGTATGAATTAAGTTAAAACCTTACAGTGGGATGGTTATATAATGATAGCTTTCAACAGGTCTAGAAAAGCTGAGATAAATGTATACCTCTGAAAGCAAACCATGTAAGTCTATAACAAATAAAAATTAAGTTACTATTTTGATTAATTTATTAACAATTAAAATAATATTATGTAATTAAAATAATATTTCATATACATATAAATCGATAGTATTTTCTTTCTCTGTTATTTTTTATCAGTTAATATATTTTGGTTTTAAGCCACTGCCTCATGTTCATCAAATATACGTTCTTAACATATCCGTCCTTTCAAAGAACCCATTTCACTTCTGTATAAAGAGTCATTTCAGTGTATTATTTTAGAGTAAATTCAAAACAGGCTTGAGTCTGCCAGCAAAGAGTGAAAATTTATGCTGATTATTACCTCGCTAAACCCTACAAAGATAATGTTGAATTAGTAAAACCTTTATGTACGGATAGATAGAACTTAGGATTACAGGATTTTAGAAAATCTCCTGACAAATCTGAAAGTGCACATCAAACTGTAAGTCTTTAAATAAAAGTGTATATTTTCGAATTTTAAAAGAGAAGTTTTTAAGTCTAAAGAATAAAATTAAAATCCTTCATGTGTAAAATCGACTAATATTTTTATACTTTCGTTTCAGATTAGAAAATGTCATTAGATGTAGTTATAAATATATGTTTTATTAATGTATATCATATTTGTTAAAATTACACCACCTGTATGAGTATATCAGTGTATATATTTTATATATGTAAAAAAATATATATAATAAAATTAAAAATATATTAATTATATATTAAAAGAGTTTATTTATATATAATATATATATTATATATATATATAATATATATATTATCTAAATTTTAAAAAATCTTTATAATATAAAAAAATATATATATATTTTAAAAATTATTTACACATAATATACACACACATAAATATATATATTAATATAAATATAAAAAAAATTATATATATTTATATAATATAATTTAATATATAATATACAAAAATTATATAAATATATAAATAATATATACATATATATATATTTATATATACATAATTTATATATATATATATATATAAATATATATATATTATATATATATATATAATATATATATATATATATATATATATATATATATATATATATTTATATATATATAATACATATATATATTATATATATATATAATATATATATATATATATATATATATATATATTATATATATATATATATATATATATATATATATATATATATATATATATACATATATATATATATACATATATATATATATATATATATATATATATATATATATATATATATATATATATATATATATATATATATATATATATATACATATACATATATATATATATATATATATATATATATATATATATATATATATATATATATATACATATATATATACACACACATATATATATATATATATATATATATATATATCTTCGTGTGTCATTTTGTGTGTGAAATGCTTATTTCAAATTAACGAGATCTATTATTAAATTATAAATTTCTCAATTTCTTGAAACAGAAAAAAAACAGAAGCTATTTGGGCCATCACGATAATGCAAGCGTAAAATATCCCCACTGATTTGTCTTTGGCTTAAATTTAACAGGCATATTAGAACATGACAATGATATTGCAGTGTGATCAAACGGAGTGATGATATTAGCATTTGGGAAATAAATGTTCTGCATCGGTTCTGCAAGCTTTCAATCCAATGACGAGAAGGGATATTAGATTAACTTTTTTTTCCTGGAAATGTTTAAGAAGAAAATAACGATATTTTCCTTTTAACGACAGTTTTCCTCTTACATGTTTCTCGTTAAGTATTAAAGTAATGAACACCACAGTGAGAAGGCAGTCTACAACCTAGGAAACACGAGTGTGTTTAAAATTCAATGGAGTTTAAAAAAAAACATTATTTTGTCTGTTAAAAGAAACAGAATAATTTCGAATCTAGTATTTGGTTCCTAGTATTATACACAAAGAAGTACATATATGTTTGTACGTAATCAGTACATATTATCCTTCATTTGTGCAAAACTTCGAATTTATATGAAATAAATTCATTAAAAATTTATCTAATTTTTTTATTCAACTCATATTTCATTTTTATTTAAAACATCAAAATTATATTCATCATATTCAAATAAAAATTCTCATATTTCAATTTGATTTAAAAAAAATATAAGGCAATACTACCCGGAGTACTTCAAAAATTAACCACTAACACTTTAACCGAAGAATGCAGTGAAAAAAATATATATTTAAAGCCTATGTAATATCAAAGGAATAAAAATATCTTTTTAACTAAATTACCAAATGCCAGCAACTAATTTCACACCACTTTTTCTTTTGTTTTAAATCTTTTTCAGTACTTTACAGCAACAATTTTTTAAAAAATCATTGATCTATAAAAGGGTGTAAGAAAACATGTGACCACGTAACACAAGATGCCAGTCAAATTTAAAAGGACTCTTAAATGCATTCGTGATTTCCAAAAAAATACATTCTTCAAATTTTCTGTCGAGAATAAAGCCTCTAGCTGCCCATTTTTCCAAGTTCCATAAAAGAATTTCTTACTGGCCTCAGGGTGCAAAACGTGGAAGAATGTTCCAAAGAATTAAAGGTATATACATATATTTGTCAAGGCTTTGGGAACAGAAAGAAAAAATTTAAGGGAAACTATTTTAAGGAAAGTCACAGAAAAATGGTTCTATAGATTAACTTTTAACTAAAGCTAAAAAAATTATTTTATTGGGGTAAATTAAATTATTTTCTATTAATGCTTAAAGATAAAAAGTTAATTCTTTTAAATCAACTGTATAGAATAAGTTTAGAGATTATGTTTAGCTTTGACTTTTTAGTATGGATTGTAATGAAACATAATTTAGGGTTTTTTAGTCGTCTTATATACGTCATAGTTTGCAAAAATAAATCGATAAAATTTCTGATTTCTGTGAAATATATTTTCAACAATTCGTTTATTTTATAAATGCATAAAATATTATTTTAACAAATATTTATTGTAGTATTTATTGTATATATATATATATATATATATATATATATATTATATAAATGTATATATATATATATATATATATATATATATATATATATATATATATATATATATATATATATATATATATATATATGTATATATATATATATATATATATATATATATATATATATATATATATATATATATATATATATATATATATATATATATATATATATATATATATATATATATATATATATATATATATATATATATATATATATATATATATATATATATATATATATATATATATATATATATATATATATATATATATATATATATATATATATATATATATATATATATATATATATATATATATATATATATATATATATATATATATATATATAATATATATATATATATATATATATATATATATATATATATATATATATATATATATATATATATATATATATATATATATATATATATATATATATATATATATATATATATATATATATATATATATATATATATATATATATATATATATATATATATATATATATATATATATATATATATATATATATATATATATATATATATATATATATATATATATATATATATATATATATATATACATATATATATATATATATATATATATATATATATATATATATATATATATATATATATATATATATATATTTATTTATTTATTATATATATTATATATACTAATATTTAGACTCTTAAAAGTATACTAAATTTCCCAGTTTTTACAAGTTAAACAAGTTTAAAATAAATTGTAACTCTCTTATTAATTCCTCAATTACTTACTTTTGATTTTCTACTATTTTACTATTAATTTCTATTTATGCATTTCCGACGTTAACATTTTCATACGTTTAAAATAAGAAAGTTTTTTAATAATTACATTAATATATTGAAAGTAATGAAATACTTATGTTTGCTTGTGTTTTGTTTCATAAGTTTTAATAAAATATTACTAATAAATAATTTGAATATTTTTAGTAAGAGAAATTTTAGATAAATCTACAATTGAGTCTCTCTCCACGCAGAATCTCTTAAATTTAAATAGAATGATGAATTATATACGGTCATGACCTGTTCTGATGTCTATGAATGCTATATTTAAAAAAAAATAGTAATTTGTAAGGTCTGCAGCAAAAACTCTAAGCAGAGACAAATAAATAATAAGGAAAGTAACTAAAACTCCATGCAAAAATATTTGGAGTCGTTTTTTAAGCAAATTTGTATTTTGAAACGTACCATACCTAAGATTACTAAGTACTATTATTTTCAAATAAAACGCATTTTTAAATATTTCCAAACCATCTGGGCAACCCTTTATTAATACTTTCAGGACAAATATTCATAAAATTTTCCCATAGATTCTTTCTTCTCATTTTCCTGAAGTTTAAACATAATAAATAATATTAATTTAAATTAATAAATTATATTCTTGTACAAATATGCAAAATCTAATAATATTAACATTAACAATAAGAAACAGTATTTTGTGATATTATTTACTCGAAATAAAATCTTAAAATGTAATATGCTCCTTTAATGGGAAAAAAGGTCATGAAAAGTACCAAATCTCACAGTTATTGTTATATATAATTACTTACAGTGAAGCATTAAAATACAACTACATGTAATTAATAAACTTAAAATCTATTAGTTTATGCGATCTGAACCTAATTAGAATAATCAAATTATCTGACAAAAAATAACTTCTCTTTTTAAATTTGGTTTCAATAAAAAATATTGATATTAAATGGTGTGTAAGTTAATTATTATTTTTTACATGTGTAACACCTATAATATTTTATTTAATTAAATATTCTTGATTATTTAACTTATCAGTAAATTAAAAACTAAATAATACATAAATCGAAAAATTAATAAAAAATATGAAAATGAATTTCTAAGTATAAAAAATTGATAAATAAAATAATTCTTCAAAATGATTCTTTAATTCTACGTAAGTATATGTAAATATTTAATTAATTTTTACTAGGTATAATTTCGTAAATAGAATAGTATTCTACATATACAATTTACAATTTATTTACATACAATAAAATATACAATTTATTTTAAAATCATAAAAATTGTATATTTGCATGGAAATATTTATGTAGTTATATATTTAACCCTGTTTTATTTTCAAATCAATATCTTTTGACTTATAAGAAAGACTAATATTTAATAAAAAATAATTACATATTCTTGATTCATTTATTAATTATTAACAAGTTTAAATAAAAAATATTTAAGTGATTTTGTTTTTAAAGAATAATACATGGAAGAGAATGATTTAATAAATATAATTGGACCTAGATAATATTTTTTTTATATGAGTGACAAATAAAATTATTTAATTAATATTTGTGATTTAATATGCTGTACACACATAATCACTTACCTGTTTTCTTTCATAGTTTTTAATTCAAATACGTGGTTTTCGTATTTTTTCCAAGCCATAATATTAATATATGAATAAAGATTACATAGTCTAAATGTTAATACGTTAATAAAGATTAATTAAATATCTTTTATTATGACAAATTTAATTTATTCTGTATTTCATTAAAAATTAATTAGTTACAGTAAAAATATGTAATGTAAAAATGACAATTTACGTAGAAATAAGACTTTAAAATTACATATGATATAATGTTACTAAATTATAATTTATGAAATTATTTTAAGAATATATAATATAATAAATGACAAACATATTTTTATAAACTGTCTACAATAATAAAAGAATTTAGCTCTTAAATACGATTAAAAAATTTCTCTTTAAATAAAAATATAATATAATATCAATGACCAATGTTAGATAATAAATTAAATTTTATTTATCAATTAATTTTAATATAATAAATTAAAATGAATAATATAATGTAAATAAATTGAAAAAATGAAATAGTTTTAAAAAATAAAATTGTCTACAAGGAAAACAATCAGGAATAGCTGTTTTAAATAAATATGATTATATAAAACGGATTAAATTTAATAAGCATTCATCTCTAAGGTATATTTTTAAGCACAAATTAGCAGTGAAAGAAAGGTTAAATCAATATAGCCTTGTTAATTAACTAGGAAAGCCAAAAAACAGAGATAAATAATATGTATATATATATATATATATATATATGTGTGTGTATGTATATATATATATATATATATATATATATATATATATATATATATATATATATATATATATATATATATATATATATATATATATATATATATATATATATATATATATATATATATATATATATATATATATATATATATATATATATATATATATATATATATATATATATGTGTGTGTGTGTGTGTGTGTGTGTGTGTGTGTGTATAAAATTAAATATCTTTGAAAAGGAGGTTTTGTTCAGAATTGAATTAAGTATTTTTATGTGATAATGGATTAATAAATTAATGTGAATCAATAAGAATAGAATTACATTATATATATAATAAAAATATAAATTTTTATTGATTTTTAGTAGAGATTACTACTTATTGTCATGATTAAAGCTGTAAGCCAAACAGGTATTAAAGTATACGAAAACATAAAAGTCATAAAATAATAAAAACATTAAAAAATTCAAAAATGATTTCGATGAAGCTTTTGGATGAGGCAATGATTATTTAATAACTTTTAAATAAAAGAGTATTTTACATTTATTGTAATGTCTTTCCACCGTTAAAATGTAAAAAGTACCTTACCAATAAAAATGGCTGTTATGAAAAAAAAAGAGAGAGAGAGAGAGAGAAAGATGCGCACTTTGCATTTTTGAAGAAGCTTCTTTTTAAAACAATGATTAATTAACAAATTTTAAAATACCTATTTTACTAAAACTACATCAACTGTCTAAAGTTAATACCTAAAATGCATAATACCAATAAAAATCTCCAATTTTGTAAAAAAAGTTGAGAGTGGAGCATTTTGGAAGAAGCTTCTTTATGACACAATGATAAGTTATTGAAATAAGGAGTATTTTACATATACTACACCGTCTTTCTAGTAAGAAGAATTATTATCGTAAAGGTAAATTTCTAATGTAAATAGACATTTTATGCATAAATAGATGCACAAGGAGTAGTTTGGAATGAGCTTCTTTATGAAACAATAATTAATAAATAATTGTTAAAATAAGGAGTATTTAACATTTGTCCCACCATGTTTCCAGTGTTAAGAATTTCAAGTTATACTACCAATAAAAATGGCTATTTTATGCCTAAAAAATTAGAAACGTAGCATTTTAGAAGAAGTTTTTATGAAAATTAATTGTTTAATTAATAATTTTTATAATAATGAGCATTTTACATTTATTAAACCATTTTTCCAGTATTAAAATATAAAGGTTATACTATAAACAAAAATAGACTTGCTGTTCGTAAAAGAAGCGCAAATAGAGCATTTTAGTAGAAAATCCTTTATGAAACAATGATTAATTAATAAGTTTTAAAATAATAATTATATTTTACCTTAAAAGTTTAAACAAACTTACATAAGTACATTTCTGCTAGCATATTAAATTACTAATTATGCTGATTAAAATTGTATATTATAGTTTTGCAAGTCAAATATTACCTTAATCCATTAGAAAAATACAAAACACTGAAAACAATAAAGCATATAAAATAAAATTATAAATTAATGTAAATTAAATTTAAAGGAACACATTACTTTTAAATCTGAAAAATCTCTATTATCAAAACAGTCAGGTTTTTATTCAATATAATTTCAATATAAATCGTGCATACCACATGATAAAAGAAGAAATCCATTGAACTGAAAAATGACTTTTGAAATTTGTACATAAGAAACTAAAATTTTTCCCCTAATTTTTTATTTATTTGTATTTTGCCCCTAATATAGACTTATTATCTTTATTTAGTTTGTAAACCTCAAATTTATTAATACCAGCACAGATAGCATGTTAAGGTATAATTTTTTTTTTAATTTTAATTTCTTCAAATTTTTATTCATTTTAAATTTTAAAATTACAAATACATATAAAGTTTAAGATATACAGAAGAAAAAACATTTACTTTTGTGAGTAGGTTAATTTACTTTTCTTTTATCTTATGTTTATTTTCTGTGTTATAAGATAGTTTTATATATCCTACTGGATATGACTATTTGAAATCACAAAGTTAAATATATTTTTCAAAGGTAGATCGTTATTAAAATTCTTATAAAAAATTCATTCTAAATGAAACACACTCTTGTTTTGGAATTAATGACAAAAAAAAGACAGTTATAATAAAGATATTAAGTCTTTAAAAATACTCTATATAGTCTTCAGGAATTTAAAAAAAGTAATTTTTCAAACTTATTACATTAGAAGGGCATAATTGCACGGAAACTAGAAATCGTGTATAAAATAAAGTAAATAAAATAGAACTAGAGAAAAATAGTAAAATTTAAAAAATTGAATAAGCATTTATTTAGTCTGTAAATCTCAAATTTATGTATACAAGCACAGATAGTATGATAAAGTATAATTTTTTCATTTTAACTTTTCATATTTTTTATTCATTTTAAATTTAAAAATTACAAATGCATTTAAAATATAAGATTTACAGATGAAAAATATGTTTACTTTTGTGAGTAGATAAATTTACTTTTCTTTTATTTTATGTTTATTTTCTGTGTTATATTATATTTATATATCCTACTGGATATGACTATTTGAATTCACAAAGTTAAATATATTTTTCAAAGTTAGATAGTTATTAAAATTCTTATAAAATATTCATTCTAAATGAAGCACACTTTTGTTTCGTAATTAATCACAAAAAAGATAGCTATAACAAAGATTTTAAGTCTTTTAAACTACTCTATATAGGCTCCAGGAATTTAACAAAAGAAATATTCCAAACTTTTACATTAAATTGGCATAAGTGCACGGAAACTAGAAATCGTGTAGAAGATACTGTAAATATAATAAAACTAGAAAAAAATAGTAAAATTTAAAAAAATTGAATAAGCATTTATTTAGTCTGTAAATCTGAAATTTATTAATACAAACACAGATATCATGATAATGTATAATTTTTTCATTTTAACTTTTTCAATTTTTTTATTCATTTTAAATTTTAAAATTACAAATACATTTAAAATTTAAGTTTTACAGATGAAAAAAATGTTTACTTTTGTGAGTAGATAAATTTACTTTTCTTTTATTTTATGTTTATTTTCTGTGTTATATAATATTTATATATCCTACTGGATATGACTATTTGAATTCACAAAGTTAAATATATTTTTCAAAGGTAGATTGTTATTAAAACTCTTATAAAAAATCATTCTAAATGAAACACACTTTTGTTTCGGAATTAATCACAAAAAAGACAGCTATAATAAATATTTTTCTTTAAAAAAGTCTTTAAAAATACTCTATACAGGTTTCAGGAATTTAACAAAAGCATTTTTCCAAACTTATTACATTAAAAGGCCATAATTGCACGGAAACTAGAAATTGTGTAGAAAATAAAGTAAATATAATGAAAGTAGAAAACAAATAGTAAAATATAAAAAAAAATGAATAAGCATTTATTTAGTCTGTAAATCTCAAATTTATTAATATAAGCACAGATAGCACGATAAACTATAATTTTTTTTTTAATTTTAACTTTTTCAATTTTTTTATTCATTTTAAATTTTAAAATTACAAATACATTTAAAATTTAAGTTTTACAGATGAAAATAATGTTTACTTTTGTGAGTAGATAAATTTACTTTTCTTTTATTTTATGTTTATTTTCTGTGTTATATTATATTTATATATCCTACTGGATATGACTATTTGAATTCACAAAGTTAAATATATTTTTCAAAGGTAGATTGTTATTAAAACTCTTATAAAAAATCATTCTAAATGAAACACACTTTTGTTTCGGAATTAATCACAAAAAAGACAGCTATAATAAATATTTTTCTTTAAAAAAGTCTTTAAAAATACTCTATACAGGTTTCAGGAATTTAACAAAAGCAATTTTCCAAACTTATTACATTAAAAGGCCATAATTGCACGGAAACTAGAAATTGTGTAGAAAATAAAGTAAATATAATGAAAGTAGAAAACAAATAGTAAAATATAAAAAAAAATGAATAAGCATTTATTTAGTCTGTAAATCTCAAATTTATTAATATAAGCACAGATAGCACGATAAACTATAATTTTTTTTTTAATTTTAACTTTTTCAATTTTTTTATTCATTTTAAATTTTAAAATTACAAATACATTTAAAATTTAAGTTTTACAGATGAAAATAATGTTTACTTTTGTGAGTAGATAAATTTACTTTTCTTTTATTTTATGTTTATTTTCTGTGTTATATTATATTTATATATCCTACTGGATATGACTATTTGAATTCACAAAGTTAAATATATTTTTCAAAGGTAGATTGTTATTAAAACTCTTATAAAAAATCATTCTAAATGAAACATACTTTTGTTTCGGAATTAATCACAAAAAAGACAGCTATAATAAATATTTTTCTTTAAAAGAGTCTTTAAAAATACTCTATACAGGTTTCAGGAATTTAACAAAAGCAATTTTCCAAACTTTTACATTAAAAGGCCATAATTGCACGGAAACTAGAAATTGTGTAGAAAATAAAGTAAATATAATGAAAGTAGAAAACAAATAGTAAAATATAAAAAAAAATGAATAAGCATTTATTTAGTCTGTAAATCTCAAATTTATTAATATAAGCACAGATAGCACGATAAACTATAATTTTTTTTAAAATTTTAACTTTTTCAATTTTTTTATTCATTTTAAATTTTAAAATTACAAATACATTTAAAATTTAAGTTTTACAGATGAAAAAAATGTCTACTTTTGTCAGTAGATAAATTTACTTTTCTTTTATTTTATGTTTATTTTCTGTGTTATATTATATTTATATATCCTACTGGATATGACTATTTGAATTCACAAAGTTAAATATATTTTTCAAAGGTAGATTGTTATTAAAACTCTTATAAAAAATCATTCTAAATGAAACACACTTTTGTTTCGGAATTAATCACAAAAAAGACAGCTATAATAAATATTTTTCTTTAAAAAAGTCTTTAAAAATACTCTATACAGGTTTCAGGAATTTAACAAAAGCAATTTTCCAAACTTATTACATTAAAAGGCCATAATTGCACGGAAACTAGAAATTGTGTAGAAAATAAAGTAAATATAATGAAAGTAGAAAACAAATAGTAAAATATAAAAAAAAATGAATAAGCATTTATTTAGTCTGTAAATCTCAAATTTATTAATATAAGCACAGATAGCACGATAAACTATAATTTTTTTTAAAATTTTAACTTTTTCAATTTTTTATTCATTTTAAATTTTAAAATTACAAATACATTTAAAATTTAAGATTTACAGATGAAAAATATGTTTACTTTTGTGAATAGATAAATTTACTTTTCTTTTATTTTATGTTTATTTTCTGTGTTATAGTACATTTATATATCCTACTGGATATAATTATTTGAAATCACAAAGTTAAATATATTTTTCAAAGGTAGATAGTTATTAAAATTCTTATAGAAAATTCATTCTATATAAAACACACTTTTGTTTCACAAAAAATCACAAAAAAACATTTTCATTTTTTTCATTCATTTTAAATTTTAAAATTACAAATACATTTAAAGTATAAGATTGATAGAAGAAAAAAATTTACTTTAGTTAGTAGGTTAACTTACTTTTCTTTTCTTTTATGTTTATTTTCTGTGTTATATTATATTTATATATCCTACTGGATATGACTATTTGAAATCACAAAGTTAAATAAATTTTTAAAGGTAGATAGTTATTAAAACTCCTATAAAAAATTCTCACCTCAAATTTATTAATACAAGTACAGATAGCATGATAAATTATAATTTTTTTATTTTAACTCCTTCAATATTTTTATACATATTAAATTTTAAAATTACAAATACATTTAAAGTTTGAGATTTACAGAAGAGAAAAAAATTACTTTAGTGAATAGGTTAATTTACTTTACTTTTATTTTATGTTTATTTTCTATGTTATATTATATTTATATATCGTACTGGATATGACTATTTGAAATCACAAAGTTAACTATATTTTTCAATGGTAGATAGTTATTAAAACTCTTATAAAAAATTCATTCTAGATCAAACACACTTTTGTTTGGGAATTAATCACAAAAAAAGACAGCTATAACAAAGATTTTAAGTCTTTAAAAATACTCTATCTAGGTTTCAGGAATTTAAAAAAAGGAATTTTCTAAAAATTACATTAAAAGTCATAATTGCACTTAAACTGGAAATCGTGTAGAAGATAAAGTTAATACAATAAAACTAGAAAAAAATAATAAAATTTAAAAAATTGAATAAGCATTTATTTAGTTTATAAATCTCAAATTTATTACTACAAGCACAGATAGCATGATTTTTTCATTTAAACTTTTTCTATTTTTTCATTCATTTTAAATTTTAAAATTACAAATACATTTAAAGTTTAAGATTTACAGAAGAAAAAAATGTTTACTTTTGTGAGTAGATAAATTTTATTTTATCTTATTTTATGTTTATTAGCTATGTTATGTTATATTTATATATCCTACTGGATATGACTATTTGGAATCACAAAGTTAAATATATTTTTCAAAGGTAGATAGCTATTAAAACTCTTTTAAAAAATCCATTCTAAATGAAACAAACTTTTGTTTCGGAATTAATCACAAAAAAGAGAACTATAATAAAGATTTTAAGTCTTTAAAAATTCTCTATACAGGCTTCAGGAATTTAACAAAAGAAATTATCCAAACTTATTACATTAAAAGGGCATAATTGCACGGAAACTAGAAATCGTGTAGAAAGTAAAGTAAATACAATGAAACTAAAAAAAATAGTAAAATTTAAAAAATTGAATTAACAATAATTTGAAATTAATAATACTTAATATAAAGAGACATCTATTCAGATACTATTCAATTCTTTTCCTTGGTCATCATTCCTTCGATTCATACACATCGATATGCACTTAATGCACGCCAGGAGAATAAATAAACATGATGATTGAACTTAATTTAACAAAAGAGGTTTTTGAGACTTATAAAGTTACAATAAACCATGGTGACAATAAAAGTGAGAATCGATCCTATTCTTCTCAGAGTCGCATATGAGAAAGAAAAACTATCGATGTCTGCTATAAATTCCATTACGCATTTTGAGATTACAAATGTATTGAGTGTTTGTTTTGTATGTTTGTCCATTTCTCTCCCTTTTTTTGTTGCGGCATTGGAAATCAATTACTAGAAGATGAACGTTAAAATTAGGAAGTCCTTTCGAAAATATTGTTACTGAGGGAGTTATTTTCAAGAAAAACATTCTCGAATAAATAAGAAAAGGTGTTCTTCAAGCCACTCTAGTATTTTGTGTTTATAATTGAGAATGAAACTACCTTTTTTTATTTCTGTGAAAATAAAGCGAAAATGAATCCTTTGTTAGATTGTTAGCAACATTTATGTCGTTTAATATATCTATTTACCTATTTCATATCTTACGTCTGTGTTATAAAATTTCATCTAGATTTTGTTGTATATATAAACCAGGTTTTAAATATAAATTTATTCATTTAAAATTAGTTGAACTAAATTAATATAACTAAAATAATATAATTAGTATAATTCTGTTATATAATTAATATAACTAAATTAATATAGGTTGAACTAAATATTAAGTGTTACAGTAAACTATTTCGGTCGCAGAGTGATATGGAGTGAGATGACGTGTAAATAATCTTGCTACATCAAATTCAGTGAACCATATCACAAAACCAAAAAACTTTCATCGCATTCTTAGTCAGTATTTTGGCTCTCTAAAGTTAACAATTAGAAAATTGTATATGAAATTGTATTCTTATTTTCACCTTAATACTAACTTAAATCTGCCTTAGGACTTTTTCCCATACAATTGTAGGAAACAATTGTATAAACACAGTTTTTTGAACTGGGCTCTTGAACTCGAATACCTATCAGGGAAATTTTGTTTGTACACAGTTTTCTACATAAATCCCAGCTTAATTTCATTAAAAATATATCTTTTCCTCCATTTATCTGCTAGTTTTTCGTAACCATGAATAGTAGTTACTAAACAGAGGTGAAGGCCCAGGAGAAACAGAGCAAACTCTTCCCGCTTGGTTTACTGTGAGAATTCAGTAGAGTGAACTCTTGCGCAACTTAAATCATGGATGGATGGATAGAATGTTGTATATTTTCAGCAAAACACAATAGCTATTTCTATGAGTTAATATCGTCTTGAAAAAAAGAGGAGAGAAATGAATTTCCCCCTCTCATCTCTAGTGCAGGTGACAAACTTGCCATGTATACATACAGGGTGTCCCAAAAGGTCGTTTACAAACTTAACATGCTGGTCTGTCATATCATGATGAACAAGATTTACATAGGAACTTGTGTCCGGAGATGCTAACTGTGACCGCTAGAGGGCAATAATTGCAGGAAAATTGCTGGATCAGTAGAGGCGGACCGCCACTATCCCCCGACCTGACTCCCCTGTATTTCTATCTGTTAGGACGTATGAAGTCCATGGTGTACGAGACACCCTAACATCGGACATGAATCTTATCGCCAGGATCGCGGAAGCGGCAGCACCTGTCCGTGACACTCCTGGGCCAGATTGAACGAGTTCGTGAATCCATGCGCCGAAGTTGTAAAACGTGCATTGTGGCAAAGAGAAACAATTTTGAGCATTTGCTGTGATGTAATCATCATCTGTAGTAAATATCATATTAACACCGCTGTCGATATAATTTTTTTCTCCTGCTATACGCTTGTAATCGCAGCACTCTAGCGGTCGCAGTTTGCATTTTCAGACACAAGTTACTATGTAAATCTTGTTCATCGTGATATGACAGACCAGCATGTTAGGTTTGTAAACGACCTTTTGGGACACCCTGTTTTATATTCCTTACTTCATGTAGAAAAACATATAAAAATTACAGTGATCATATGTTAGGCTGCAGAGGTAATATATTGTTAGTGTCTCAAAAATATCATTGAAAGCTCTCTGTGTAAAGTTATTTTATGTGCAAAGCTCAAAAATCATGCAATGTTAGTGAAAATGGAAAAAAATAAGTATAATAGCAGATACTTAAATATTTAGTAGATACATTAAGAAATTACAAACTACCTTCGTTAAGAAATAAAAGTAGTTCTGAGCATTGATAAATGCCACAATCTATTTTTTTAAATGTCGCTATAAGGGAGCACTGGAAATTAATGAATTAAAAAATCACGAGTGTTTTTGAAAAAACTGGTAACTATGATAGGTTTTTTTTTATTTTAATTCAACTGTGGGTTGGAGTGACTGGAGGGCAAGAAATGGAATAAAAGTTATGTAAAAGTGTTATACAAAGTGAAAATAATTTGATTACATGTTTATTTTGAAATACGAATGTCAAGAACTCAATATGTGCCATAAATAAAATGGTTATTTTATGAGACATAGAGGACATATTAATTAATCAATTAATATCAATTTTTATTAATTCAAGGATGTATTCTCCTTTACAAAATAATTATTTGGCTTTAAAACGAGATAAAACTAACAAATACTTCGTCATTTTATACTAATAATACTTCTTATATAGGGGCATCAATTCAGATTTCTCTCAATTTATTTTCTTCCAGTCTCAATTTATTTAAGTCATCGTTTTTTGACTTTCACTTAACTCACTTCAGATGAATAAGTAACTTAACAAAAGAAGTTTTGGAATCATATTATACTATAACGTATCGTTTCCTTAAAAAATCTAGAATTGATTCCATTCTCCTCTGAATCGCATATAGGGAACAAAAAAATGTTGAATTCTGCTAAGAATTCCATTATATATTTTTAGATTGCGTATGTATTAAGCTTGTGTTTAGCATGTTTGTCTATTTCTCTCATTTATGTCGGTATGTTATTGGAAATCAGTTACTGGCAGTTCAGTGTCAGAATTAGGATATCGTTAATAAAATTCAGGAATTTTATTGTCATGAGATTTGTTATTGTCAATTATTTGATAATGAAATTTAATACACCACTCTGGCATTTCAAGTTTCTACTTAAAGAAGAAATTTACTTTTGTACATTCGTCTGAAAACAACATTCGTACTAAACCACTTTTTGATAAAGACAAACTTTTACTAGGTTCCATAGATGTTATTTAGACTTCTCTTTGTGTTATAGCATTTTTTATGAGATATGTTGCTACAATGACTCAATTCAACATTCTTACCATACATACCATACTTAACATAAACCATCTAATACCATAACCAATTTACCATAACAATACCATACTTACTATACCATACTATACCATACCATACCATACCATTATACCATATTTATAATTTATAATTTATATACATAAAATTTACTATACTATACTAATACTATACACTAAATAAAAAACTTTACACTAATACTATACTTACTATACACTACACTACACTTTACTATACTATACCATACTATACCATACTGTACTATACTATACTATACTGTACTATACTATACTATACTACACTATACTATACTGCACTATACTATACTACACTACACTAAACTACACTACACTACACTTTACTATACTATACTATACTACACTTACTATGCTATGCAACACTATACTATACTAAACTATACTATACTGTACTATACTATACTACACAACACTATACTACACTACGCTAAACTACACTATACTATACTATACTATGCCATACTATACTATACCATACTACACTATACTATACTGGATTGCACTAGCCTCCGATCTTCTATAATATATAATATACTAAATAAATACAAAGGCGAATTTGCAAATTTTCGATAAATAGAAAATCAAATTCGAAATATCTGTCAAATCGTACTCCACACAATACTCGCTTCTTATATAAGACGAAAGTTTAAGAAAGGAACTATAGATTTATTTTTGTAGCATAGGAATCTGTACCTTCGATGATCAGCAGAAAAACTAGAGGTCGACGTTCGGAAAAAAGAAATCGAAAGAACCCCATTCGCTTCACAGCCATGATATGAGGAACTATATTAACTCGATCTAGGGCAAGGTTTTAAAATTTGTTGACCACATTCATGATATGCAATTGTTTTTTTCTCTTGACAAATAAACAACAACCGAGACAAAGATTTTCGGAACACACGAAACTAAAATTAAAATTTATAACAAAATTACTCCTTTAAGAAAAAAATCTTCACATCAAACGATGTATCCTGTACCATATTATACTATACTATAATAAAATATAACTGGTTCAGGACCATCATTATACAAAAGGGGATTTGGAAATTTTCTGACATATAGAAAAGCATATTCGAAATATCTCTGAAATATTATTCCAGACACCACTCCCTCCTTATACAAGGCGAAAGTTTAAAAAAAGTAAGTATAACCTTATTTTAGTAGCATCGGAAATTGTGACTGCGATGGTCAGCAGTAACCTAAGGTTCAACGTTAAAAAAAAAAGAGATCGAACTGACCGATTCGCTTCAGAGCCATGAGATAAGGTATTAGATTTACTCGTTCTAGTGCCAGGTTTTAAAATCTGTTGACCCCATCCATGATATGGAATTTTTTTCTCTCTGTACAAATAAACAAAGACAGAGACAAAGATTTTCGGAATACATTAAACTAAAATTAAAATGTCTATTAAAATTACTCTTGTAATAGTGAAATATTAACGTAGCAGAATGTATAATGTACCACAATATATTATGCTATACTATAATATAATATAGCTGGTTCTGGATTATATGTGTATAAAAGCGAATTTCCAAAATTTCGTATATGTAGAAAAAGAAATTCCATATATCACTCAAATCGTATTCCAGACAACACACGCTCTTTAAAGAAGGTGAAAGTTTACGAAAGGAGCTATAGCCTTATTTTAGGAACATCAGAAATTGTGCTTTGAATAGTATTCCATATACCAGATGCTCCTTATATAAACAGAAAGTTTATGAAAGGAACTGTAGCTTTATTCTAGGATCATAGGAAATTGTGTCTGCGACCATCCGCAGATACCGATGAGGTCACCGTGCCAAAAATTGGAATCGAACGTTCCGATTTATTTCAGAGCCGAGCGATGTGGAACTAAAATCACTTGCTTCAGCATCTAGATGAAAAAATTAAGTAAGCATCAAGGACTTATAATTTTTGTATCACCGTTAAAGAAGAAGCATCGTAGACAAAAATTTTCAGAACACAGGAAAAGAAATATTTGTTGAAATTATATTTCTCCTGAAAGGAAACCTTAACATCGAGGGATTTATACTATACTAATATGTACATTATTACATTTTTTTATTTTACTATACTATATTTTACTATAGTATAGATCGTTCTGGATCATCGGTACATAAAGAAAAATTTGCAAAATTTCTTATATGTAGAAAAGCAAATTCGATATATCTGTTGAATATTATTCCCGACACAGAACGCTCCTTATATAAGGTGAAAGTTTATGAAAGGATCTATAGCTTTCTTCTAGGATCATCGGAAATTGTGTCTGCGACCCTCCGCAGATACCGATGCGGTCGACGTGTCAAAAAGTGGGATCGAAAAGGGCGGTTTACTTGAGAGCCGAGCGATATGGAACTAAAATGAATCGCTTCAGCACCTGGATTAAAAATTTATGTCCTCATGCAAGACTTATAATCATTTTTACCACTTATAAAGAAGAATCCTTGTAGACAAAGGTTTTCAGAACACGGGAAATGAAAAATTTGTTGAAAAAATATTTCTCCTAAAATAGAAAACTTAAAAACGTAGGATGCATACTCTACTAATCTATACTATATTATATTTTACTATGCTATACTATACTATAGTATAATTTACTATAGTGCAGGTTATTCTGGATCATCGGTATAAAAAGGCGAATTAGCAAATTTTCCTATATGTAGAAAAGCAAAATCGATATATCCCTTAAAATGGTATTCAAGACAAAAAACACTCCTTATATTAGGTGAAAGTTTACGACAGGAGCTATAGCTTTATTTGAGGATCATCGTAAAATGTGCCTGCGACACTCCGCAGATACCGATGAGGTCGACGTGCCAAAACGTGGGATCGAACTGGCCGATTAACTTAAGAGCCGAGCGATGTGGAACTAAAATAACTCGCTTCAGCGATTGTATTAAAAAATTGTGTCCTCATCCAGGATTTATAATCTTTTTTAAAACTTGGAAAGAAGAATCTTTGTAGACAAAGTTTTTCAGAACACACGAAAAGAAAAATTTGCTGAAAAAATATTTCTACTAAAAAAGAAACCTTAACATCGAGGGATGATACTCTACTAATCTGTACTATAATATATTTTATTATACTATACTATAATATGATATAGCTTATTATGGAACATCGGTTTATAAAGGCGAATTTGGAAAATTTAATATATGTTGAAAAGCAAATTCGATATATACATTAAATCGTATTCAAGACACCACATGATCCTTATATAAGGTGAAAGTTTATGAAAGGAACTAGAACTTTATTTGAGAATCATAGAAAATTGTACTTGAAACCCCAGCAGATACTGAAGCGGTCGACGTAAAAAAGGGGGATCGAATGGGCCGATTAACTTGAGGGTCGAGCGATGTGGAACTAAAATATCACGCTTCAGCCCCTGGATTAAAAAATTGTGTCGGCATCCGGAATTTGTAATCTTTCTTACCACTTGTAAATAAGAAAAAAAATATTTCATATAAAAGAGAAACCTTACCATCGGAGGATTTATAGTCTACTAATCTATACTACATTATATTTTACTATACTATACTATACTATAGTATATTTTACTATCGTATAGCTTATTCTGGACCACCGGTATATAAATGAGAATTTGCATAATTTCATATATAGTGAAAAGAAAATTTGATATATCCTTTAAAATTGTATTCTAGAAAACACACGCTCCTTATATGAGGTGAAAGTTTATGAAAGGAACTATAGCTTTATTTCAGGATAATCGAAAATTTTATTTAGGACACCCGAAATTACCAACGCGGTCTACGTGCCGAAAATTCGGATAGAACTTTGTAGACAAAGTTATTCAGACCACAGGAAAAAAAAAATTGTTGAAAAAATATTTCATCTAAAAGTGAAAACGTAACATCGATAGAAGTATACTCTACTAATCTGTAAATTTTAATATTCTATATTATACTATACTTTACTATAGTGTAGCTGTTTCTGGATAATCGGTATGTAAAGGCGATTTTGCAAATCAAAGGCGATTAAGTAAAGGCGAAAAGTAAAGGCGATTTGCGATCAATATATCCCATGAATCGTGTTCCAGACACCACACGATCCTTATATTAGGCAAAAGATTATGGAAGGAACTATAGCTTTATTCTAGAATCATCGGAAAATGGATCTGCGACAATCCGCAGACACCGATGCGGTCGACCTGACAAAAATTGGGATCGAAAGGGAAGATTTATTTCAGAGCCGAACGATGTGGAACTAAAATAATTCGCTTCAGAACTTAGATGAAAAAATTGTAGCCGCATCCAGGACTTATAACTTTATTATCAATAGTTAAGAAGCTTTGTAGACAAAGTTTTTCAGAACACAGGAAAAGAAATATTTGTTGAAAATATATTTCTCCTGAAAGAGAAAGCTTAACATCGAGGGATGTATACTATACTAATATGTACATAATGGCTTTTTTTATTTTACTATACTATACTTTACTATAATAGAGCTCGTTCTGGATAATCGGTATATAAAGATGAATTTGCAAAATTTCTGATATGTAGAAAAGCAAATTCGATATATCCCTAGGATCATCGGAAATTGAGTTTGCGACACTCCGCAGATACCGATGCTGTCGACGTGACAAAAATTGGAATCCAAAATGACGATTATTTCAGACCCGAGCGATGTGGATCTAAAATCACTCTCTTCAGTATCAAGATGAAAAAATTATGGCTGCATCAATTACTTATAATTTTTGTATCACTTATAAAGAAAAAGCATTGTAGACAAAGATTATCTGAACAGAGGAAAAGAAATATTTGTTGAAATTATATTTCTAATAACGAGAAACCTTAACGTTGAAGGATGTATACTATACTAATCTGTAAAATATTTTATTTTTCTATATTATACTATACTATACTTTAGTATAGTACATCTGGTTGTGTATGATCGGTATATAAAGGCGAATTTAGATAAATTGTAGATAAATTTGTATAAAGCATTGTAGATAAATTTTTTCAGATCACAGGAAAAGAATTTATTTTTTAAATTATATATCTCCTCAAAGAGAAACCATCACGTTGAAGGATGTATACTATACTAATCTGTACATTATTATATATTTTTCTATATTATACTATAGTATACTTTAGTATAGTATAGCTGGTTGTGGATGATCTTTATATAAAGGCGAATTTGCAAAATTTCGTATAAGTAGAAAAGCAAATTTAATATATAATTTGAATAGTATTCCAGATACCAGACACTCATTAAGTAAAGCGAAAGTTTATGAAACTAACAATAGCATTATTATAGGATTGTACGAAATTGTGTCTGAAACAGTCCGGAAAAACCGATGCGGTCGACGTATAAAAAATTCTGATCGTACATGCCGATTTATTTCAGAGCAGAGCGATGTGGAACTAAAATCACTCTCTTCAGTCTCTAGATGAAAGAGATTTGGCCTCATCCAGGTCTTATAATTTTTGTATCACCTGTATCACTGGTAAAGAAGCATTATACACAAAGGTTTTCAGCACACAGGAAAAAAAAATTTGTTGAAAATAGATTTCTCCTGAAAGGGAAACCTTAACATCGAGGGATGTATACTATACCAATCTGTACATCAGTATATATTTTTTTTATTTTACTATACTAAACTTTACTGTAGTATAGCTGGTTCAATATCATCGGTATATAAAGACGAATTTGCAAAATTTCTTATATGTAGAAAAGCAAATTCGATATATGACTTGAATAATATTCCAGATACCACACGTTCCTTATATAAGGTGAAAATTTATGAAAGGATCTATAGTTTTATTGTATTATCATCGGAAATTGTGTCTGCTACCCTCCGCAGATACCGATGCGGTCGACGTGCTAAAAATTTGAATCGAAAAGGCCGATTTATTTCAGATCCGATCGATGTGGAACTAAAATCTCTCGCTTCAGCCTCTAGATGAAAAATTTTGGCCGCATCCGGGACTTATAAATTTTGTATCACTTGCAAAGAAGAAACATTGTAGACAAAGTTTTTCAGAACACAGGAAAAGAAATATTTGTTGAAAATATATTTCTCCTAAAAGGGAAACGTTAACATCGAGGGATGTATACTATATTGAAGTGTACATTATATTTTTTTTATTTTAATATACTACAATTTACTGTAGTATATGCTGGTTCTGGATCATCGGTATACAAAGATGAATTTGCAAAATTTCTTATATGTAGAAAAGAAAATTCGATATATCCTTTGAATAGTATTCCAGACACCAGACGCTCCTTATATAAGGCGAAAGTTTATGAAAAGAACTATAGCTTTATTCTTTGATCATCGGAAATTGTGACTGCGTCAATCCGCAGATACCGATATTTTCGACGTGCCAAAAAATGGAATTCAATGGGCCGATTTATTTCAGAGCCGAGATATGTGGAACAAAATAAATACCTTCAGCATCTAGATGAAAACATTATGGCCACATCAAAGACTCATAATTTTTGTATCACTTGCAAGGAAGAAGCATTGTAGACAAAGATTTTCAGAACACAGGAAAAGAAATTTTTCGTTGAAATTTTATTTCTCCTCAAGTAGAAACCTTCACGTTGGAGGATGTCTACTATACTAATCTGTACAATATTATATTTTTCTATATTATACTATACTATACTTTAGTATAGTATAGCTGGTTGTGGATGATCTTTATATAAAGGCGAAATTGCAAAATTTCGTATAAGTAGAAAAACAAATTCGAAATATAGTTTGAATAGTATTACAGAAACTAGACGATCCTTATATAAGTCGAAAGTTTATGAAAGGAACTATAGCTTTATTCTAGGATCATCGGAAACTGTGTCTGCGACCCTCCGCAGATACCATTGCGGTCGACGTTAAAAAATTTGGAATAGAACGGGCCAATTTATTATAGATCAGAGGGAAGTTTAACTAAAATCACTAGCTTCAGCATCTAGATGAAAAAATTATAACCGCATCAACGACTTATAATTTTTGTGTCACTCGTAAAGAAAAAGCATTGTAGACAAAGATTTTCAGAACACAGGAAAAGAAATGTTTGTATAAATTTAATTTTTCCTCAAAGAGAAACCTTCACGTTGAAGGATGTATACTATACTAATCTGTACAATATTATATTTTTCTATATTATACTATACTATACTTTACTATAGTATAGCTGGTGTTGGATGATCTTTATATAAAGTCGAATTTGCAAAATTTCGTATAAGTAGAAAAGCAAATTCGATATATCCTTTGAATAAAATTCCAGACACCAGACGCTCCTAATATAAGGCGAAAGTTTATGAAAGGAACTATAACTTTTTTCTAGGATATTCGGAAAATGTGTCTTCGAACCTCTACAGATACCGATGCGGTCGACGTGTGAAAATTTGGAATCGAACGGGCAGATATATTTCAGATCAGAGCGATGTGGAAATAAAATCCTTAGCTTCAGCATCTAGATGAAAAACTTATGCTCGCAGCAAGGACTCATAATTTTTGTGGCACTCGTAAAGGAAAAGAATTGTAGACAAAAGTTTTCAGAACACAGGAAAAGAAATGTGGATGATCTTTATATTTTAATTTTCGTATAAGTAGAAAAGCAAATTTGATATATCCTTTGAATAGTATTCCAGACACCAGACGATCCTTATATAATGCGAAAGTTTATGAAAGGAAATATAGATTTATTTTAGAAGGCATGAAATGTTCCTGAGAAAGTAGACAACGAAATCGATTCTAATAGTCCGATCGAACACAGGACAAAGAAAAACACAGGAAAAGAAAAACTTGTTAAAAATATTTCTCATAAAGAGAAACATCCACCTTGAAGGATGTATACTGTATCTGTACAATATATACTATACGATATTATACTATAGTATAGTATATCTGGTTGTGGATCATCGTTATATTTAGGCAAAATTGCAAATATTTTTATTTGTAGAAATGCACAATCGATATATTTTACAAATCGTATTCCAGCCATCACAAGATCCTTATATAAGGCGAAAGTTTATGAAAGGAATATAGCTTATTACTAGCATCGAAACTGTGCCTGCGAGCATATACCGTTGAGGTCGACGTGCCAAATTTGGAATCAAACGGGGATTTATTTGAGAGCAGAGCCGTGGAACTAAAATCAACAGCTTCAGCATCTAGATAAAAAAATTATGTCCGCATTAAGGACTTATAATTTTTGTGTCACTCGTAAAGAAGAAGCATTGTAGACAAAGTTTTTAAGAACACAGGAAAAAAATTTTGTTGAAATTATATTTCTGTTCAAAGAGAAAACTTCACGTTGAAGGATGTATACTATACTAATGACAAAAATAAATTATTCTATAGATTATACTATAATATACTTTAGTATAGTATAGCTTGTTGGATGATCGTTATATAGGCGAATTTGCAAATTTTCTTATGTGCAGAAAAGCAAATTCGATATGTTTTGAATAGTATTCCAGACACAACTCCTTATATGACGAAAGTTTATGAAAGAAACTATAGCTATATTCTAGGCATCGGAAACTGTTGTGATATACCGTTGAGGTCGACTCAAATTTGGAATCAAACTCGAGTTATTTTAGAGCAGAGCTAAACTAAAATCACTAGCTTTCGCTTTAATTTTGCTCCGATCAAGACTTATAATTTTTCATTCATCATAAAGAAAAAGCATTATTGACAAAGTCTTTCGGAACACAGGAAAAAAAATACTTTTTAAAATATTCTTCTCCTAAAAAGAAAACTTCTTGAAGGATGTATACTATATTGTATATATACTATATTATATTAACTCTAGTATTGTATAGCTGTTGTGGATCATCGTTATAGTTAGGCGAATTTGCAAATTTTCTTATTGGTAGAAATGCAAATTCGATATGTTTTACAAATTGTATTCCAGACACAACACGCTCCTTATATAAGGCGAAAGTTTATGAAAGGAAATATAGATTTATTTTAGTAGCATCGGAAACTGTTTGAGAACCGTAGACAACGAAGCGCTCGACGTTCTAATAAGCCCGATTGGACGGACGACTCACTTGAGTGCCGTCTGATGAGGAACTAATATAAATCGCTTCAGTGCTTTCGCTTTAAAATTTTGCTCGATCCAAGACTTAGATCTTTTTCATTCATCATAAAGATATAGCATTATTGGCAACGTCTTTCGGAACACAGGAAAAGAAAAACTTTATAAAAGTTTTCTTCTCCTAAATGAGAACCCTTTTCGTCAAAGGATGTATACTGTACTGATATATACTATATAATAATATAGTATACTAGATCTTGTTCTGGATCATCGTTATAGTTAGGCGAATTTGCAAATTTTCTTATTGGTAGAAATGCAAATTCGATATGTTTTACAAATTGTATTCCAGACACAACACGCCTCTTATATAAGGCGAAAGTTTATGAAAGGAAATATAGATTTATTATAGTAGCATCGGAAACTGTGCCTGAGAATCTCCGTAGACAACGAAGCGCTCGACGTTCTTTTAAGACCGATCTGACGGACGACTCACTTGAGTGCCGTCTGATGAGGAACTAATATAAATCGCTTCAGTGCTTTCGCTTTAAAATTTTGCTCGATCCAAGACTTAGATCTTTTTCATTCATCATAAAGATATAGCATTATTGGCAACGTCTTTCGGAACACAGGAAAAGAAAAACTTTATAAAAGTTTTCTTCTCCTAAATGAGAACCCTTTTCGTCAAAGGATGTATACTGTACTGATATATACTATATAATAATATAGTATACTAGATCTTGTTCTGGATCATCGTTATAGTTAGGCGAATTTGCAAATTTTCTTATTGGTAGAAATGCAAATTCGATATGTTTTACAAATTGTATTCCAGACACAACACGCCTCTTATATAAGGCGAAAGTTTATGAAAGGAAATATAGATTTATTATAGTAGCATCGGAAACTGTGCCTGAGAATCTCCGTAGACAACGAAGCGCTCGACGTTCTTTTAAGACCGATCTGACGGACGACTCACTTGAGTGCCGACTGTTAAGGAACTAATATAAATCGCTTCAGTGCTTTCGCTTTAAAATTTTGCTCGATCCAAGACTTAGATCTTTTTCATTCATCACAAAGATATAGCATTATTGGCAACGTCTTTCGGAACACAGGAAAGAAAAACTTGTTAAAAGTATTCTTCTCTTAAAAGAGAACCCTTTTCGTCAAAGGATGTATACTGTACTGATATATACTATATAATACTATAGTATACTAGAGCTTGTTCTGGATCATCGTTATAGTTAGGCGAATTTGCAAATTTTCTTATTGGTAGAAATGCAAATTCGATATGTTTTACAAATTGTATTCCAGACACCACACGCTCCTTATATAAGGCGAAAGTATATGAAAGGAAATATAGATTTATTTTAGTAGCTTCGGAAACTGTCCCTGAGAATCGCCGTAGACAAAGAAGCGCTCGACGTTCTAATAAGAACGATCGGACGGACGACTCACTTGAGTGCCGTCTGATGAGGAACTAATATAAATCGCTTCAGTGCTTTCGCTTTAAAATTTTGCTCGATCCAAGACTTAGATCTTTTTCATTCATCATAAAGATATAGCATTATTGGCAACGTCTTTCGGAACACAGGAAAAGAAAAACTTTATAAAAGTTTTCTTCTCCTAAATGAGAACCCTTTTCGTCAAAGGATGTATACTGTACTGATATATACTATATAATAATATAGTATACTAGATCTTGTTCTGGATCATCGTTATAGTTAGGCGAATTTGCAAATTTTCTTATTGGTAGAAATGCAAATTCGATATGTTTTACAAATTGTATTCCAGACACAACACGCCTCTTATATAAGGCGAAAGTTTATGAAAGGAAATATAGATTTATTATAGTAGCATCGGAAACTGTGCCTGAGAATCTCCGTAGACAACGAAGCGCTCGACGTTCTAATAAGCCCGATTGGACGGACGACTCACTTGAGTGCCGTCTGATGAGGAACTAATATAAATCGCTTCAGTGCTTTCGCTTTAAAATTTTGCTCGATCCAAGACTTAGATCTTTTTCATTCATCATAAAGATATAGCATTATTGGCAATTTTTTTCGGAACACAGGAAAAGAAAAACTTTTTAAAAGTATTCTTCTCCTAAAAGAGAACCCTTTTCGTCAAAGGATGTATACTGTACTGATATATACTATATAATACTATAGTATACTAGAGCTTGTTCTGGATCATCGTTATAGTTAGGCGAATTTGCAAATTTTCTTATTGGTAGAAATGCAAATTCGATATAATTTATAAATTGTATTCCAGACACAACACGCTCCTTATATAAGACGAAAGTTTATGAAAGGAAATATAGACTTATTTTAGTAGCTTCGGAAACTGTCCCTAAGAATCTCCGTAGACAAAGAAGCGCTCGACGTTCTAATAAGACCGATCGAACGGACGACTCACTTGAGTGCCGACTGATGAGGAACTAATATAAATCGATTCAGTGCTTTCGCTTTAAAATTTTGCTCGATCCAAGACTTAGAATTTTTTCATTCATCATAAAGATATAGCATTATTGGCAATGTCTTTCAGAACACAGGAAAAGAAAAACTTTTTAAAAGTATTCTTCTCCTAAAAGAGAACCCTTTTCGTCAAAGGATGTGTATTATATTGATATATACTATATAATACTATAGTATACTAGAGCTTGTTCTGGATCATCGTTATAGTTAGGCGAATTTGCAAATTTTCTCATTGGTAGAAATGCAAATTCGATATGTTTCACAAATTGTTCCAGACACCACACGCTCCTTATATAAGGCGAAAGTTTATGAAAGGAAATATAGATTTATTTTAGTAGCATCGGAAACTGTCACTGAGAATATCCGTAGACAAAGAAGCGCTCGAATTCTCAAAAAGTCCGATCGAAACGGACGACTCACTTGAGTGCCGACTGATGAGGAACTAATATAAATCGCTTCAGTGCTTTCGCTTTAAAATTTTGCTCGATCCAAGACTTAGAACCTTTTCATTCATGACAAAGATATAGCATTATTGGCAACGTCTTTCGGAACACAGGAAAAGAAAAACTTTTTAAAAGTATTCTTCTCCTAAAAGAGAACCCTTTTCGTCAAAGGATGTATACTGTACTGATATATACTATATAATACTATAGTATACTAGAGCTTGTTCTGGATCATCGTTATAGTTAGGCGAATTTGCAAATTTTCTTATTGGTAGAAATGCAAATTCGATATGTTTCACAAATTGTATTCCAGACACAACACGCTCCTTATATAAGACGAAAGTTTATGAAAGGAAATATAGACTTATTTTAGTAGCTTCGGAAACTCTCCCTGAGAATCTCCGTAGACAAAGAAGCACTCGAGGTTCTAATAAATCCGATCGAACGGACGACTCACTTGAGTGCCGACTGATGAGGAACTAATATAAATCGATTCAGTGCTTTCGCTTTAAAATTTTGCTCGATCCAAGACTTAGAATTTTTTCATTCATCATAAAGATATAGCATTACTTTTAATGTCTTTCAGAACACAGGAAAAGAAAAACTTTTTAAAAGTATTCTTCTCCTAAAAGAGAACATATTTCGTCAAAGGATGTGTATTGTATTGATATATACTATATAATACTATAGTATACTAGAGCTTGTTCTGGATCATCGTTATAGTTAGGCGAATTTGCAAATTTTCTCATTGGTAGAAATGCAAATTCGATATGTTTCACAAATTGTATTCCAGACACAACACGCTCCTTATATAAGACGAAAGTTTATGAAAGGAAATATAGACTTATTTTAGTAGCATTGAAAACTGTCCCTGTGAATTTCCGTAGACAACGAAGCACTCGAGGTTCTAATGAGACCTTTGGAACGGAAGACTCACTTGAGTGCCGACTGATGAGGAACTAATATAAATCGATTCAGTGCTTTCGCTTTAAAATTTTGCTCGATCCAAGACTTAGAATTTTTTCATTCATCATAAAGATATAGCATTATTGGCAATGCCTTTCGGAACACAGGAAAAGAAAAACTTTTTAAAAGTATTCTTCTCCTAAAAGAGAACCCTTTTCGTCAAAGGATGTGTATTATATTGATATATACTATATAATACTATAGTATACTAGAGCTTGTTCTGGATCATCGTTATAGTTAGGCGAATTTGCAAATTTTCTTATTGGTAGAAATGCAAATTCGATATGTTTTACAAATTGTATTCCAGACACCACACGCTCCTTATATAAGGCGAAAGTTTATGAAAGGAAATATAGATTTATTTTAGTAGCATCGGAAACTGTGCCTGAGAATCTCCGTAGACAACGAAGCGCTCGACGTTCTAATAGGACCGATCGAACGGACGACTCACTTGAGTGCCGACTGATGAGGAACTAATATAAATCGATTCAGTGCTTTCGCTTTAAAATTTTGCTCGATCCAAGACTTAGAATTTTTTTCATTCATCATAAAGATATAGCATTATTGGCAATGTCTTTCGGAACACAGGAAAAGAAAAACTTTATAAAAGTTTTCTTCTCCTAAATGAGAACCCTTTTCGTCAAAGGATGTATACTGTACTGATATATACTATATAATACTATAGTATACTAGTTCTTGTTTTGGATCATCGTTATAGTTAGGCGAATTTGCAAATTTTCTTATTGGTAGAAATGCAAATTCGATATGTTTTACAAATTGTATTCCAGACACAACACGCTCCTTATATAAGGCGAAAGTTTATGAAAGGAAATATAGATTTATTTTAGTAACTTCGGAAACTGTACCTGAGAATCTCCGTAGACAACGAAGCACTCGAGGTTCTAATAAGGCCGATCGAACGGACGACTCACTTGAGTGCCGACTGATGAGGAACTAATATAAATCGATTCAGTGCTTTCGCTTTAAAATTTTGCTCGATCCAAGACTTAGAATTTTTTCATTCATCATAAAGATATAGCATTATTGGCAATGTCTTTCGGAACACAGGAAAAGAAAAACTTTTTAAAAGTATTCTTCTCCTAAAAGAGAACCCTTTTCGTCAAAGGATGTGTATTATATTGATATATACTATATAATACTATAGTATACTAGAGCTTGTTCTGGATCATCGTTATAGTTAGGCGAATTTGCAAATTTTCTCATTGGTAGAATTGCAAATTCGATATGTTTTGCAAATTGTACTCCAGACACCACACGCTCCTTAAATAAGGCGAAAGTTTATGAAAGGAAATATAGACTTATTTTAGTAGCTTCGAAAACTGTCCCTGAGAATCTCCGTAGACAACGAAGCGCTCGACGTTCTAATAAAACCGATTGAACGGACGACTCACTTGAGTGCCGTCTGATGAAGAACTAATATAAATCGCTTCAGTGCTTTCGCTTTAAAATTTTGCTCGATCCAAGACTTAGAACCTTTTCATTCATCATAAAGATATAGCATTATTGGCAATTTTTTTCGGAACACAGGAAAAGAAAAACTTTATAAAAGTTTTCTTCTCCTGTATGAGAACCCTTTTCGTCAAAGGATGTATACTGTACTGATATATACTATATAATAATATAGTATACTAGATCTTGTTCTGGATCATCGTTATATTTAGGCGAATTTGCAAATTTTCTTATTGGTAGAAATGTAAATTCGATATGTTTTACAAATTATATTCCAGACACAACACGCCTCTTATATAAGGCGAAAGTATATGAAAGGATATATAGATTTATTTTAGTAGCTTCAAAAACTGTTCCTGAGAATCGCCGTAGAAAACGAAGCGCTCACCGTTCTAATAAGCCCGATTGGACGGACGACTCACTTGAGTGCCGTCTGATGAGGAACTAATATAAATCGCTTCAGTGCTTTCGCTTTAATATTTTGCTCGATCCAAGACTTAGATCTTTTTCATTCATCATAAAGATATAGCATTATTGGCAACGTTTTTCGGAACACAAGAAAAAAAAACTTTTTAAAAGTATTCTTCTCCTAAAGGAGAACCCTTTTCGCCAAAGGATGTATACTGTACTGATATATACTATATAATACTATAGTATACTAGAGCTTATTCTGGATCATCGTTATAGTTAGGCGAATTTGCAAATTTTCTTATTGGTAGAAATGCAAATTCGATATGTTTTACAAATTGTATGCCAGACAACACACGCTCCTTATATAAGGCGAAAGTTTATGAAAGGAAATATAGATTTATTATAGTAGCATCGGAAACTGTGCCTGAGAATCTCCGTAGACAACGAAGCGCTCGACGTTCTAATAAGCCCGATTGGACGGACGACTCACTTGAGTGCCGTCTGATGAGGAACTAATATAAATCGCTTCAGTGCTTTCGCTTTAAAATTTTGCTCGATCCAAGACTTAGATCTTTTTCATTCATCATAAAGATATAGCATTATTGGCAACGTCTTTCGGAACACAGGAAAAGAAAAACTTTATAAAAGTTTTCTTCTCCTAAATGAGAACCCTTTTCGTCAAAGGATGTATACTGTACTGATATATACTATATAATAATATAGTATACTAGATCTTGTTCTGGATCATCGTTATAGTTAGGCGAATTTGCAAATTTTCTTATTGGTAGAAATGCAAATTCGATATGTTTTACAAATTGTATTCCAGACACAACACGCCTCTTATATAAGGCGAAAGTTTATGAAAGGAAATATAGATTTATTATAGTAGCATCGGAAACTGTGCCTGATAATCTCCGTAGACAACGAAGCGCTCGACGTTCTTTTAAGACCGATCTGACGGACGACTCACTTGAGTGCCGACTGTTAAGGAACTAATATAAATCGCTTCAGTGCTTTCGCTTTAAAATTTTGCTCGATCCAAGACTTAGATCTTTTTCATTCATCATAAAGATATAGCATTATTGGCAACGTCTTTCGGAACACAGGAAAAGAAAAACTTTATAAAAGTTTTCTTCTCCTAAATGAGAACCCTTTTCGTCAAAGGATGTATACTGTACTGATATATACTATATAATAATATAGTATACTAGATCTTGTTCTGGATCATCGTTATAGTTAGGCGAATTTGCAAATTTTCTCATTGGTAGAAATGCAAATTCGATATGTTTCACAAATTGTATTCCAGACACAACACGATCCTTATATAAGACGAAAGTTTATGAAAGGAAATATAGACTTTTTTTAGTAGCTTCGGAAACTCTTCCTGAGAATCTCCGTAGACAACGAAGCACTCGAGGTTCTAATAAGGCCGATCGAATGGAAGACTCAATTGAGTGCCGACTGATGAGGAACTAATATAAATCGATTCAGTGCTTTCGCTTTAAAATTTTGCTCGATCCAAGACTTAGAATTTTTTCATTCATCATAAAGATATAGCATTATTTTCAATGTCTTTCAGAACACAGGAAAAGAAAAACTTTTTAAAAGTATTCTTTTCCTAAAAGAGAACCCTCTTCGTCAAAGGATGTGTATTATATTGATATATACTATATAATACTATAGTATACTAGAGCTTGTTCTGGATCATCGTTATAGTTAGGCGAATTTGCAAATTTTCTCATTGGTAGAAATGCAAATTCGATATGTTTCACAAATTGTATTCCAGACACAACACGATCCTTATATAAGACGAAAGTTTATGAAAGGAAATATAGACTTATTTTAGTAGCTTCGGAAACTCTTCCTGAGAATCTCCGTAGACAACGAAGCACTCGAGGTTCTAATAAGGCCGATCGAACGGACGACTCACTTGAGTGCCGACTGATGAGGAACTAATATAAATCGATTCAGTGCTTTCGCCTTAAAATTTTGCTCGATCCAAGACTTAGAATTATTTCATTCATCATAAAGATATAGCATTATTGGCAATGTCTTTCGGAACACAGGAAAAGAAAAACTTTTTAAAAGTATTGTTCTCCTAAAAGAGAACCCTTTTCGTCAAAGGATGTGTATTATATTGATATATACTATATAATACTATAGTATACTAGAGCTTGTTCTGGATCATCGTTATAGTTAGGCGAATTTGCAAATTTTCTCATTGGTAGAAATGCAAATTCGATATGTTTCACAAATTGTATTCCAGACACAACACGATCCTTATATAAGACGAAAGTTTATGAAAGGAAATATAGACTTATTTTAGTAGCTTCGGAAACTCTTCCTGAGAATCTCCGTAGACAACGAAGCACTCGAGGTTCTAATAAGGCCGATCGAACGGACGACTCACTTGAGTGCCGACTGATGAGGAACTAATATAAATCGATTCAGTGCTTTCGCTTTAAAATTTTGCTCGATCCAAGACTTAGAATTTTTTCATTCATCATAAAGATATAGCATTATTGGCAATGTATTTCGGAACACAGGAAAAGAAAAACTTTTTAAAAGTATTTTTCTCCTAAAAGAGAACCCTTTTCGTAAAAGGATGTGTATTATATTGATATATACTATATATTACTATAGTATACTAGAGCTTGTTCTGGATCATCGTTATAGTTAGGCGAATTTGCAAATTTTCTCATTGGTAGAAATGCAAATTCGATATGTTTCACAAATTGTATTCCAGACACAACACGCTCCTTATATAAGACGAAAGTTTATGAAAGGAAATATAGACTTATTTTAGTAGCTTCGGAAACTCTTCCTGAGAATCTCCGTAGACAACGAAGCACTCGAGGTTCTAATAAGGCCGATCGAACGGACGACTCACTTGAGTGCCGACTGATGAGGAACTAATATAAATCGATTCAGTGCTTTCGCTTTAAAATTTTGCTCGATCCAAGACTTAGAATTTTTTCATTCATCATAAAGATATAGCATTATTTTCAATGTCTTTCAGAACACAGGAAAAGAAAAACTTTTTAAAAGTATTCTTCTAATAAAAGAGAACACTCTTCGTCAAAGGATGTGTATTATTGATATATACTATATAATACTATAGTATACTAGAGCTTGTTCTGGATCATCGTTATAGTTAGGCGAATTTGCAAATTTTCTCATTGGTAGAAATGCAAATTCGATATGTTTCACAAATTGTATTCCAGACACAACACGATCCTTATATAAGACGAAAGTTTATGAAAGGAAATATAGACTTATTTTAGTAGCTTCGGAAACTCTTCCTGAGAATCTCCGTAGACAACGAAGCACTCGAGGTTCTAATAAGGCCGATCGAACGGACGACTCACTTGAGTGCCGACTGGAGGAACTAATATAAATCGATTCAGTGCTTTCGCTTTAAAATTTTGCTCGATCCAAGACTTAGAATTTTTTCATTCATCATAAAGATATAGCATTATTTTCAATGTCTTTCAGAACACAGGAAAAGAAAAACTTTTTAAAAGTATTCTTTTCCTAAAAGAGAACCCTCTTCGTCAAAGGATGTGTATTGTATTGATATATACTATATAATACTATAGTATACTAGAGCTTGTTCTGGATCATCGTTATAGTTAGGCGAATTTGCAAATTTTCTCATTGGTAGAAATGCAAATTCGATATGTTTCACAAATTGTATTCCAGACACAACACGATCCTTATATAAGACGAAAGTTTATGAAAGGAAATATAGACTTATTTTAGTAGCTTCGGAAACTCTTCCTGAGAATCTCCGTAGACAACGAAGCACTCGAGGTTCTAATAAGGCCGATCGAACGGACGACTCACTTGAGTGCCGACTGATGAGGAACTAATATAAATCGATTCAGTGCTTTCGCTTTAAAATTTTGCTCGATCCAAGACTTAGAATTTTTTCATTCATCATAAAGATATAGCATTATTTTCAATGTCTTTCAGAACACAGGAAAAGAAAAACTTTTTAAAAGTATTGTTCTCTTAAAAGAGAACCCTTTTCGTCAAAGGATGTGTATTATATTGATATATACTATATAATACTATAGTATACTAGAGCTTGTTCTGGATCATCGTTATAGTTAGGCGAATTTGCAAATTTTCTCATTGGTAGAAATGCAAATTCGATATGTTTCACAAATTGTATTCCAGACACAACACGATCCTTATATAAGACGAAAGTTTATGAAAGGAAATATAGACTTATTTTAGTAGCTTCGGAAACTCTTCCTGAGAATCTCCGTAGACAACGAAGCACTCGAGGTTCTAATAAGGCCGATCGAACGGACGACTCACTTGAGTGCCGACTGATGAGGAACTAATATAAATCGATTCAGTGCTTTCGCTTTAAAATTTTGCTCGATCCAAGACTTAGAATTTTCATTCATCATAAAGATATAGCATTATTTTCAATGTCTTTCAGAACACAGGAAAAGAAAAACTTTTTAAAAGTATTCTTTCCTAAAAGAGAACCCTCTTCGTCAAAGATGTGTACTGTACTGATATATACTACATAATACTATAGTATACTAGAGCTTGTTCTGGATCATCGTTATAGTTAGGCGAATTTGCAAATTTTCTTATTGGTAGAAATGCAAATTCGATATGTTTTACAAATTGTATTCCAGACACCACACGCTCCTTATATAAGGCGAAAGTTTATGAAAGGAAATATAGATTTATTTTAGTAGCTTAGGAAACTGTCCCTGAGAATCGCCGTAGGAAAGGAAACCTTAATATCGAGGGATTTATACCATACTAATATGTACATTATTACATTTTTTTTTATTTTACTATAGTATAGATCGTTCTGGATAATCGGTATATAAAGACGAATTTGAAAAATTACTTATATGTAGAGGACGACTCACTTGAGTGCCGACTTATGAGGAACTAATATAAATCGATTCAGTGCTTTCGCTTTAAAATTTTGCTCGATCCAAGACTTACAAATTTTTCATTCATCTTAAAGATATAGCATTATTGACAACGTCTTTCGGAACACAGGAAAAGAAAAACATGATAAAAGTATTCTTCTCCTAAAAGAGAACCCTTTTCGTCAATCGATATATCCCTTTGAATAGTATTCCAGATACACAGAACGCTCCTTATATAAGGTGAAAGTTTATGAAAGGATCTATAGCTTTATTCTAGGATCATCGGAAATTGTGTCTGCGACTATATAATACTATAGTATACTAGAGCTTGTTCTGGATCATCGTTATAGTTAGGCGAATTTGCAAATTTTCTCATTGGTAGAAATGCAAATTCGATATGTTTTACAAATTGTATTCCAGACACCAACACGCTCCTTATATAAGGCGAAAGTATATGAAAGGAAATATAGATTTATTTTAGTAGCAGCGGAAACTGTGCCTGAGAATCTCGTGTCAAAAAGTGGGATCGAAAAGGGCGGTTTACTTGAGAGCCGAGCGAAACTAATATAAATCGATTCAGTGCATTCGCATTAAAATTTTGCTCGATCCAAGACTTAGAATTATTTAATTCATCATAAAGATATAGCATTATTGGCAAAGTCTTTCAGAACACAGGAAAAGAAAAACATGATAAAAGTATTCTTCTCCTAAAAGAGAACCCTTTTCGTCAAAGGTTGTGTACTGTACTGATATATACTATAAATATTATAGTATACTAGAGCTTGTTCTGGATCATCGTTATAGTTAGGCGAATTTGCAAATTTTTTTATTGGTAGAAATGCAAATTCGATATGTTTTACAAATTGTATTCCAGACAACACACGCTCCTTATATAAGTCGAAAGTATATGAAAGGAAATATAGATTTTAATCTTTTTACCACTTATAAAGAAGGATCCTTGTAGACAAAGTTTTTCAGAACACAGGAAAAGAAAAACTTGTTCCGTTGACAAAAAAGCACTCGAGGTTCTAATAAGGCCAATCGAACGGACGACTGACTTGAGTGACGACTGATGTGGAACTAATATAAATCGATTCAGTGCACTCGCTTTAGAATTTTGCTCGATCCAAGACTTAGAATTTTTCATTCATCAAAAGATATAGCATTATTGGCAAAGTCTTTCAGAACACAGGGAAAACTTAAAATCGAAGGATGCATACTCTACAAAGGATGTGTACTGTACTGTTTACTATGCTATACTATACTATAGTATAATTTACTATAGTGCAGGTTATTCTGGATCATCGGTATAAAAAGGCGAATTAGCAAATTTTCCTCTATGTAGAAAAGCAAAATCGATATATCCCTTAAAATGGTATTCAAGACAAAAAACACTCCTTATATTAGGTGAAAGTAGAGCTTGTTCTGGATCATCGTTATAGTTAGGCGAATTTGCAAATTTTTGCCTGCGACACTCCGCAGATACCGATGCGGTCGTCGACGTGCCAAAACGTGGGATCGAACTGGCCGATTAACTTAAGAGCCGAGCGAATTCCAGACACCACACGCTCCTTATATAAGGCGAACGTTTATGAAAGGAAATATAGATTTATTTTAGTAGCATTCGGAAACTGTGCCTGAGAATCTCCGTAGAATCTTTTTTAAAACTTGGAAAGAAGAATCTTTGTAGACAAAGTTTTTCAGAACACACGAAAAGAAAAATTTGTTGAAAAAATATTTCTACTAAAAAAGAAACCTTAACATCGAGGGATGATACTGACGACTCACTTGAGTGCCAATGATGAGGAACTAATATAAATCGCTTCAGTGATTTCGCTTTAAAATTTTGCTCGATCCAAGACTTAGAACCTTTTCATTCATCACAAAGATATAGCATTATTGGCAACGTCTTTCGGAACACAGGAAAGAAAAACTTGTTAAAAGTATTCTTCTCTTAAAAGAGAACCCTTTTCGTCAAAGGATGTATACTGTACTGATATATACTATATAATAATATAGTATACTAGAGCTTGTTCTGGATCATCGTTATAGTTAGGCGAATTTGCAAATTTTCTTATTGGTAGAAATGCAAATTCGATATGTTTTACAAATTGTATTCCAGACACCACACGCTCCTTATATAAGGCGAAAGTTTATGAAAGGAAATATAGATTTATTATAGTAGCATCGGAAACTGTGCCTGATAATCTCCGTAGATAGCTTATTATGGAACATCGGTTTAGGACGACTCACTTGAGTGCCGTCTGATGAGGAACTAATATAAATCGCTTCAGTGCTTTCGCTTTAAAATTTTGCTCGATCCAAGACTTAGATCTTTTTCATTCATCATAAAGATATAGCATTATTGGCAACGTCTTTCGGAACACAGGAAAAGAAAAACTTTATAAAAGTTTTCTTCTCCTAAATGAGAACCCTTTTCGTCAAAGGATGTATACTGTACTGATATATACTATATAATACTATAGTATACTAGAGCTTGTTCTGGATCATCGTTATAGTTAGGCGAATTTGCAAATTTTCTTATTGGTAGAAATGCAAATTCGATATGTTTTACAAATTGTATTCCAGACACCACACGCTCCTTATATAAGGCGAAAGTTTATGAAAGGAAATATAGATTTATTTTAGTAGCTTCGGAAACTGTCCCTGAGAATCGCCGTAGACAGACACCACACGCTCCTTTATTTAAGGTGATGAGTGCCGACTGATGAGGAACTAATATAAATCCCCTCAGTGCTTCCGCTTTAAAATTTTGCTCCATCCAAGACTTAGATCTTTTTCATTCATCATAAAGATATAGCATTATTGGCAAAGTCTTTCAGAACACAGGAATAGAAAATTGTACTTGAAACCCCAGCAGATACTGAAGCGGTCGACGTAAAAAAAGGGGGATCGAATGGGCCGATTAACTTGAGGGTCGAGCGATGAGAGAACCCTTTACGTCAAAGGATGTATACTGTACTGATATATACTATATAATAATATAGTATACTAGATCTTGTTCTGGATCATCGTTATAGTTAAGCGAATTTGCAAATTTTTTTTATTGGTAGAAATGCAAATTCGATATGTTTTACAAATTGTATTCCAGACAACACACGCTCCTTATATATAGCGAAAGTATATGAAAGGAAATATAGATTTATTTTAGTAGCTTCGGAAAATGTGCCTGAGAATCTCCGTACGACTCTCTTGAGTGCCGTCTGATGAGGAACTAATATAAATCACTTCAGTGATTCCGCTTTAAAATTTTGCTCCATCCAAGACTTAGATCTTTTTCATTCATCATAAAGATATAGCATTATTGGCAACGTCTTTCGGAACACAGGAAAAGAAAAACTTTATAAAAGTTTTCTTCTCCTAAATGAGAACCCTTTTCGTCAAAGGATGTATACTGTAGAAACCTTTACATCGGAGGATTTATAGTCTACTAATCTATACTACATTATTAGTTCTTGTTTTGGATCATCGTTATAGTTAGGCGAATTTGCAAATTTTCTTATTGGTAGAAATGAAAATTCGATATGTTTTACAAATTGTATTCCAGACACAACACGCCTCTTATATAAGGCGAAAGTTTATGAAAGGAAATATAGATATATTATAGTAGCATCGGAAACTGTGCCTGAGAATCTCCGTAGACAACGTAGCGTTCGACGTTCTAATAAGCCCGATTGGACGGACGACTCTCTTGAGTGCCGTCTGATGAGGAACTAATATAAATCACTTCAGTGATTCCGCTTTAAAATTTTTCTCCATCCAAGACTTAGATCTTTTTCATTCATCATAAAGATTATTGGCATTTTAAGCATTATTGGCAACGTCATTCGGGACACAGGAAAAGAAAAACTTTATAAAAGTTTTCTTCTCCTAAATGAGAACCCTTTTCGTCAAAGGATGTATACTGTACTGATATATACTATATAATAATATAGTATACTAGATCTTGTTCTGGATCATCGTTATAGTTAGGCGAATTTGCAAATTTTCTTATTGGTAGAAATGCAAATTCGATGTTTTACAAATTGTATTCCAGACACAACACGCCTCTTATATAAGGCGAAAGTTTATGAAAGGAAATATAGATTTATTATAGTAGCATCGGAAACTGTGCCTGAGAATCTCCGTAGACAACGAAGCGCTCGACGTTCTAATAAGCCCGATTGGACGGACGACTCACTTGAGTGCCGTCTGATGAGGAACTAATATAAATCGCTTCAGTGCTTTCGCTTTAAAATTTTGCTCGATCCAAGACTTAGAACCTTTTCATTCATCATAAAGATATAGCATTATTGGCAACGTCTTTCGGAACACAGGAAAAGAAAAACTTTATAAAAGTTTTCTTCTCCTAAATGAGAACCCTTTTCGTCAAAGGATGTATACTGTACTGATATATACTATATAATAATATAGTATACTAGATCTTGTTCTGGATCATCGTTATAGTTAGGCGAATTTGCAAATTTTCTTATTGGTAGAAATGCAAATTCGATATGTTTTACAAATTGTATTCCAGACACCACACGCTCCTTATATAAGGCGAAAGTATATGAAAGGAAATATAGATTTATTTTAGTAGCTTCGGAAACTGTCCCTGAGAATCGCCGTAGAAAACGAAGCGCTCGACGTTCTAATAAGCCCGATTGGACGGACGACTCACTTGAGTGCCGTCTGATGAGGAACTAATATAAATCGCTTCAGTGCTTTCGCTTTAAAATTTTGCTCGATCCAAGACTTAGATCTTTTTCATTCATCATAAAGATATAGCATTATTGGCAACGTCATTCGGGACACAGGAAAAGAAAAACTTTATAAAACTTTTTCTTCTCTTAAATGAGAACCCTTTTCGTCAAAGGATGTATACTGTACTGATATATACTATATAATAATATAGTATACTAGATCTTGTTCTGGATCATCGTTATAGTTAGGCGAATTTGCAAATTTTCTTATTGGTAGAAATGCAAATTCGATATGTTTTACAAATTGTATTCCAGACACAACACGCCTCTTATATAAGGCGAAAGTTTATGAAAGGAAATATAGATTTATTATAGAACATCGGAAACTGTGCCTGAGAATCTCCGTAGACAACGAAGCGCTCGACGTTCTAATAAGCCAGTTTGGACGGACGACTCACATGAGTGCCGTCTGATGAAGAACTAATATAAATCGCTTCAGTGCATTCGCTTTAAAATTTTGCTCGATCCAAGACTTAGAACATTTTCATCCACCATAAAGATATAGCTATATTGGCAACGTCTTTCAGAACACAGAAAAAGAAAAACCTATTAAAAGTATTTTTTTCCTAAAGAGAACCCTTTTCGTCAAAGGATGTGTACTGTACTGATATATACTATAAATACTTTTGTAAAATAGAGCTTGTTCTGGATCATCGTTATAGTTAGGCGAATTTGCAAATTTTCTTATTGGTAGAAATGCAAATTCGATATGTTTTACAAATTGTATTCCAGACACCACACGCTCCTTATATAAGGCGAAAGTTTATGAAAGGAAACATATATTTATTTTAGTAGCATTGGAAATTGTGCTTCAGAAACTCCGTAGATAATGAAGTGCTCGACGTTCTAATCAAACCAATCGAACGGACGACTCATTTGAGTGCCGACTGATGAGGAACTAATATAACTCGCTTCAGAGCCTTCTCTTTAAACTTATGCCCCGATCCAAGACATAGAATTTTTCATTAAACACAAAGATATAGCATTATAGGCAAAGTCTTTCGGAACACAGGAAAAGAAAAACTTTATAAAAGTTTTCTTCTCCTAAATGAGAACCCTTTTCGTCAAAGGATGTATACTGTACTGATATATACTATATAATACTATAGTATACTAGTTCTTGTTTTGGATCATCGTTATAGTTAGGCGAATTTGCAAATTTTCTTATTGGTAGAAATGCAAATTCGATATGTTTTATAAATTGTATTCCAGACACCAAACGCTCATTATATAAGGCGAAAGTTTATGAAAGGAAATATAGATTTATTATAGTAGCAACGGAAACTGTGCCTGAGAATCTCCGTAGACAACGAAACGCTCGACGTTCTAATAAGCCCGATAGGACGGACGACTCACTTGAGTGCCGTCTGATAAGGAACTAATATAAATCGCTTCAGTGCTTTCGCTTTAAAATTTTGCTCGATCCAAGACTTAGATCTTTTTCATTCATCATAAAGATATAGCATTATTGGCAACGTCTTTCGGAACACAGGAAAAGAAAAACTTTATAAAAGTTTTCTTCTCCTAAATGAGAACCCTTTTCGTCAAAGGATGTATACTGTACTGATATATACTATATAATACTATAGTATACTAGTTCTTGTTTTGGATCATCGTTATAGTTAGGCGAATTTGCAAATTTTCTTATTGGTAGAAATGCAAATTCGATATGTTTTACAAATTGTATTCCAGACACAACACGCTCCTTATATAAGGCGAAAGTTTATGAAAGGAAATATAGATTTATTATAGTAGCATCGGAAACTGTGCCTGAGAATCTCCGTAGACAACGAAGCGCTCGACGTTCTAATAAGCCCGATTGGACGGACGACTCTCTTGAGTGCCGTCTGATGAGGAACTAATATAAATCACTTCAGTGCTTCCGCTTTAAAATTTTGCTCCATCCAAGACTTAGATCTTTTTCATACATCATAAAGATATAGCATTATATGCAACGTCTTTCCGGAAACACAGGAAAAGAAAAACTTTATAAAAGTTTTCTTCTCCTAAATGAGAACCCTTTTCGTCAAAGGATGTATACTGTACTGATATATACTATATAATACTATAGTATACTAGTTCTTGTTTTGGATCATCGTTATATTTAGGCGAATTTGCAAATTTTCTTATTGGTAGAAATGCAAATTCGATATGTTTTACAAATTGTATTCCAGACACAACACGCCTCTTATATAAGGCGAAAGTTTATGAAAGGAAATATAGATTTATTATAGTAGCATCGGAAACTGTGCCTGAGAATCTCCGTAGACAACGAAGCGCTCGACGTTCTAATAAGCCCGATTGGACGGACGACTCACTTGAGTGCCGTCTGATGAGGAACTAATATAAATCGCTTCAGTGCTTTCGCTTTAAAATTTTGCTCGATCCAAGACTTAGATCTTTTTCATTCATCATAAAGATATAGCATTATTGGCAACGTCTTTCGGAACACAGGAAAAGAAAAACTTTATAAAAGTTTTCTTCTCCTAAATGAGAACCCTTTTCGTCAAAGGATGTATACTGTACTGATATATACTATATAATAATATAGTATACTAGATCTTGTTCTGGATCATCGTTATAGTTAGGCGAATTTGCAAATTTTCTTATTGGTAGAAATGCAAATTCGATATGTTTTACAAATTGTATTCCAGACACCACACGCTCCTTATATAAGGCGAAAGTATATGAAAGGAAATATAGATTTATTTTAGTAGCTTCGGAAACTGTCCCTGAGAATCGCCGTAGACAACGAAGCGCTGGACGTTCTAATAAGCCCGATTGGACGGACGACTCACTTGAGTGCCGTCTGATGAGGAACTAATATAAATCTCTTCAGTGCTTTCGCTTTAAAATTTTGCTCGATCCAAGACTTAGATCTTTTTCATTCATCATAAAGATATAGCATTATTGGCAACGTCTTTCGGAACACAGGAAAAGAAAAACTTTATAAAAGTTTTCTTCTCCTAAATGAGAACCCTTTTCGTCAAAGGATGTATACTGTACTGATATATACTATATAATAATATAGTATACTAGATCTTGTTCTGGATCATCGTTATAGTTAGGCGAATTTGCAAATTTTCTTATTGGTAGAAATGCAAATTCGATATGTTTTACAAATTGTATTCCAGACACAACACGCTCCTTATATAAGGCGAAAGTTTATGAAAGGAAATATAGATTTATTATAGTAGCATCGGAAACTGTGCCTGAGAATCTCCGTAGACAACGAAGCGCTCGACGTTCTAATAAGCCCGATTGGACGGACGACTCACTTGAGTGCCGTCTGATGAGGAACTAATATAAATCGCTTCAGTGCTTTCGCTTTAAAATTTTGCTCGATCCAAGACTTAGATCTTTTTCATTCATCATAAAGATATAGCATTATTGGCAACGTCATTCGGGACACAGGAAAAGAAAAACTTTATAAAAGTTTTTCTTCTCTTAAAAGAGAACCCTTTTCTTTAAAGGATGTATACTGTACTGATATATACTATATAATAATATAGTATACTAGATCTTGTTCTGGATCATCGTTATAGTTAGGCGAATTTGCAAATTTTCTTATTGGTAGAAATGCAAATTCGATATGTTTTACAAATTGTATTCCAGACACAACACGCCTCTTATATAAGGCGAAAGTTTATGAAAGGAAATATAGATTTATTATAGTAGCATCGGAAACTGTGCCTGAGAATCTCCGTAGACAACGTAGCGTTCGACGTTCTAATAAGCCCGTTTGGACGGACGACTCTCTTGAGTGCCGTCTGATGAGGAACTAATATAAATCACTTCAGTGATTCCGCTTTAAAATTTTTCTCCATCCAAGACTTAGATCTTTTTCATTCATCATAAAGATATAGCATTATAGGCAACGTCTTTCAGAACACAATAAAAGAAAAACCTTAATAAAAAGTATTCTTCTCCTAAAAGAGTAACCTTTTCGTCGAAGAATGTATACTTTACATATATATACTGTATTATATTATAGAATAGTAGAGCTTGTTCTGGATCATCGTTATAGTTAGGCGAATTTGCAAATTTTCTTATTTGTAGAAATACAAATTCGATATGTTTTACAAATTGTATTCCAGACACAACACGCCTCTTATATAAGGCGAAAGTTTATGAAAGGAAATATAGATTTATTATAGTAGCATCGGAAACTGTGCCTGAGAATCTCCGTAGACAACGAAGCGCTCGACGTTCTAATAAGCCCGATTGGACGGACGACTCACTTGAGTGCCGTCTGATGAGGAACTAATATAAATCGCTTCAGTGCATTCGCTTTAAAATTTTGCTCGATCCAAGACTTAGATCTTTTTCATTCATCATAAAGATATAGCATTATTGGCAACGTCTTTCGGAACACAGGAAAAGAAAAACTTTATAAAAGTTTTCTCTTCCTAAATGAGAACCCTTTTCGTCAAAGGATGTATACTGTACTGATATATACTATATAATAATATAGTATACTAGATCTTGTTCTGGATCATCGTTATAGTTAGGCGAATTTGCAAATTTTCTTATTGGTAGAAATGCAAATTCGATATGTTTTACAAATTGTATTCCAGACACCACACGCTCCTTATATAAGGCGAAAGTTTATAAAAGGAAATATATATTTATTTTAGTAGTTTCGGAAACTGTCCCTGAGAATCGCCGTAGACAACGAAGCGCTGGACGTTCTAATATGAACGATTGGACGGACGACTCACTTGAGTGCCGTCTGATGAGGAACTAATATAAATCTCTTCAGTGCTTTCGCTTTAAAATTTTACCCCGATCCAAGACTTAGAATTTTTCATTGATAAAAAAGATATAGCATTATTGGCAACGTCTTTCGGAACACAGGAAAAGAAAAACTTTATAAAAGTTTTCTTCTCCTAAATGAGAACCCTTTTCGTCAAAGGATGTATACTGTACTGATATATACTATATAATAATATAGTATACTAGATCTTGTTCTGGATCATCGTTATAGTTAGGCGAATTTGCAAATTTTCTTATTGGTAGAAATGCAAATTCGATATGTTTACAAATTGTATGCCAGAAAACACACGCTCCTTATATAAGGCGAAAGTTTATGAAGGGAAATATAGATTTATTATAGTAGCATCGGAAACTGTGCCTGATAATCTCCGTAGACAAAGAAGCGCTCGACGTTCTTTTAAGACCGATCGGACGGACGACTCATTGAGTGCCGTCTGATGAGGAACTAATATAAATCGCTTCAGTGCTTTCGCATTAAAATTTTGCTCGATCCAAGACATAGAACATTTTCATTCATCATAAAGATATAGCATTATTGGCAACGTCTTTCGGAACACAGGAAAAGAAAAACTTTATAAAAGTTTTCTTCTCCTAAATGAGAACCCTTTTCGTCAAAGGATGTATACTGTACTGATATATACTATATAATAATATAGTATACTAGATCTTGTTCTGGATCATCGTTATAGTTAGGCGAATTTGCAAATTTTCTTATTGGTAGAAATGCAAATTCGATATGTTTTACAAATTGTATTCCAGACACAACACGCCTCTTATATAAGGCGAAAGTTTATGAAAGGAAATATAGATTTATTATAGTAGCATCGGAAACTGTGCCTGAGAATCTCCGTAGACAACGAAGCGCTCGACGTTCTAATAAGCCAGTTTGGACGGACGACTCACTTGAGTGCCGTCTGATGAAGAACTAATATAAATCGCTTCAGTGCATTCGCTTTAAAATTTTGCTCGATCCAAGACTTAGATCTTTTTCATTCATCATAAAGATATAGCATTATTGGCAACGTCTTTCGGAACACAGGAAAAGAAAAACCTTATAAAGTTTTCTTCTCCTAAATGAGAACCCTTTTCGTCAAAGGATGTATACTGTACTGATATATACTATATAATAATATAGTATACTAGATCTTGTTCTGGATCATCGTTATAGTTAGGCGAATTTGCAAATTTTCTTATTGGTAGAAATGCAAATTCGATATGTTTTACAAATTGTATTCCAGACAACACACGCTCCTTATATAAGGCGAAAGTTTATGAAAGGAAATATAGATTTATTATAGTAGCATCGGAAACTGTGCCTGAGAATCTCCGTAGACAACGAAGCGCTCGACGTTCTAATAAGCCAGTTTGGACGGACGACTCACTTGAGTGCCGTCTGATGAGGAACTAATATAAATCGCTTCAGTGCATTCGCTTTAAAATTTTGCTCGATCCAAGACTTAGATCTTTTTCATTCATCATAAAGATATAGCATTATTGGCAACGTCTTTCGGAACACAGGAAAAGAAAAACTTTATAAAAGTTTTTTTATCCTAAATGAGAACCCTTTTCGTCAAAGGATGTATACTGTACTGATATATACTATATAATAATATAGTATACTAGATCTTGTTCTGGATCATCGTTATAGTTAGGCGAATTTGCAAATTTTCTTATTGGTAGAAATGCAAATTCGATATGTTTTACAAATTGTATTCCAGACACCACACGCTCCTTATATAAGGCGAAAGTTTATGAAAGGAAATATAGATTTATTATAGTAGCATCGGAAACTGTCACTGAGAATATCCGTAGAAAACGAAGCGCTCGACGTTCTTTTAAGACCGATCGGACGGACGACTCACTTGAGTGCCGACTGTTGAGGAACTAATATAAATCGCTTCAGTGATTTCGCTTTAAAATTTTGCTCGATCCAAGACTTAGATATTTTTCATTCATCATAAAGATATAGCATTATATACAAAGTTTTTCAGAACACAGGAAAAGAAAAACTTTATAAAGGTTTTCTTCTCCTAAATGAGAACCCTTTTCGTCAAAGGATTTATACGTTACTGATATATACTATATAATACTATATAGTATAAATTCGATATGTTTCACAAATTGTATTCCAGACACAACACGATCCTTATATAAGACGAAAGTTTATGAAAGGAAATATAGACTTATTTTAGTAGCTTCGGAAACTCTTCCTGAGAATCTCCGTAGACAACGAAGCACTCGAGGTTCTAATAAGGCCGATCGAACGGACGACTCACTTGAGTGCCGACTGATGAGGAACTAATATAAATCGATTCAGTGCTTTCGCTTTAAAATTTTGCTCGATCCAAGACTTAGAATTTTTTTCATTCATCATAAAGATATAGCATTATTGGCAATGTCTTTCAGAACACAGGAAAAGAAAAACTTTTTAAAAGTATTCTTCTCCTAAAAGAGAACCCTTTTCGTCAAAGGATGTGTATTATATTGATATATACTATATAATACTATAGTATACTAGAGCTTGTTCTGGATCATCGTTATAGTTAGGCGAATTTGCAAATTTTCTCATTGGTAGAAATGCAAATTCGATATGTTTCACAAATTGTATTCCAGACACAACACGCTCCTTATATAAGACGAAAGTTTATGAAAGGAAATATAGACTTATTTTAGTAGCTTCGGAAACTCTTCCTGAGAATCTCCGTAGACAACGAAGCACTCGAGGTTCTAATAAGGCCGATCGAACGGACGACTCACTTGAGTGCCGACTGATGAGGAACTAATATAAATCGATTCAGTGCTTTCGCTTTAAAATTTTGCTCGATCCAAGACTTAGAATTTTTTCATTCATCATAAAGATATAGCATTATTTTCAATGTCTTTCAGAACACAGGAAAAGAAAAACTTTTTAAAAGTATTCTTCTCCTAAAAGAGAACCCTTTTCGTCAAAGGATGTGTATTATATTGATATATACTATATAATACTATAGTATACTAGAGCTTGTTCTGGATCATCGTTATAGTTAGGCGAATTTGCAAATTTTCTCATTGGTAGAAATGCAAATTCGATATGTTTCACAAATTGTATTCCAGACACAACACGCTCCTTATATAAGACGAAAGTTTATGAAAGGAAATATAGACTTATTTTAGTAGCTTCGGAAACTCTTCCTGAGAATCTCCGTAGACAACGAAGCACTCGAGGTTCTAATAAGGCCGATCGAACGGACGACTCACTTGAGTGCCGACTGATGAGGAACTAATATAAATCGATTCAGTGCTTTCGCCTTAAAATTTTGCTCGATCCAAGACTTAGAATTTTTTCATTCATCATAAAGATATAGCATTATTGGCAATATCTTTCGGAACAAGGGAAAAGAAAAACTTTTTAAAAGTATTCTTCTCCTAAAAGAGAACACTTTTCGTCAAAGGATGTGTATTGTATTGATATATACTATATAATACTATAGTATACTAGAGCTTGTTCTGGATCATCGTTATAGTTAGGCGAATTTGCAAATTTTCTCATTGGTAGAAATGCAAATTCGATATGTTTCACAAATTGTATTCCAGACACAACACGCTCCTTATATAAGACGAAAGTTTATGAAAGGAAATATAGACTTGTTTTAGTAGCTTCGGAAACTCTCCCTGAGATTCTCCGTAGACAACGAAGCACTCGAGGTTCTAATAAGGCCTTTCGAACAGACGACTCACTTGAGTGCCGACTGATGAGGAAAGAATATAAATCGATTCAGTGCTTTCGCCTTAAAATTTTGCTCGATCCAAGACTTACAATTATTTCATTCATCATAAAGATATAGCATTATTTTCAATGTCTTTCAGAACACAGGAAAAGAAAAACTTTTTAAAAGTATTCTTCTGCTAAAAGAGAACCCTTTTCTTCAAAGGATGTGTATTATATTGATATATACTATATAATACTATAGTATACTAGAGCTTGTTCTGGATCATCGTTATAGTTAGGCGAATTTGCAAATTTTCTCATTGGTAGAAATGCAAATTCGATATGTTTCACAAATTGTATTCCAGACACAACACGATCCTTATATAAGACGAAAGTTTATGAAAGGAAATATAGACTTATTTTAGTAGCTTCGGAAACTCTTCCTGAGAATCTCCGTAGACAACGAAGCACTCGAGGTTCTAATAAGGCCGATCGAACGGACGACTCACTTGAGTGCCGACTGATGAGGAACTAATATAAATCGATTCAGTGCTTTCGCTTTAAAATTTTGCTCGATCCAAGACTTAGAATTTTTTCATTCATCATAAAGATATAGCATTATTATCAATGTGTTTCAGAACACAGGAAAAGAAAAACTTTTTAATGTGTATTATATTGATATATACTATAATGTGTATTGTATTGATATATACTATATAATACTATAGTATACTAGTTCTTGTTTTGGATCATCGTTTTGTTAGGCGAATTTTTCAAATTTTCTTATTGGTAGAAATGCAAATTCGATATGTTTCACAAATTGTATTCCAGACACAACACGCTCCTTATATAAGACGAAAGTTTATGAAAGGAAATATAGACTTATTTTAGTAGCTTCGGAAACTCTTCCTGAGAATCTCCGTAGACAACGAAGCACTCGAGGTTCTAAAGTATTCTTCTCCTAAAAGAGAACCCTTTTCGTCAAAGGATGTGTATTGTATTGATATGAGTGCCGACTGAAGAGAAACTAATATAAATCGATTCAGTGCATTCGCATTAAAATTTTGCTCGATCCAAGACTTAGAATTATTTCATTCATCATAAAGATATAGCATTATTTGCAATGTATTTCGGAACACAGGAAAAGAAAAACTTTTTAAAAGTATTCTTCTCCTAAAAGAGAACACTTTTCGTCAAAGGATGTGTATTGTATTGATATATACTATATAATACTATAGTATACTAGAGCTTGTTCTGGATCATCGTTATAGTTAGGCGAATTTGCAAATTTTCTCATTGGTAGAAATGCAAATTCGATATGTTTCACAAATTGTATTCCAGACACAACACGCTCCTTATATAAGACGAAAGTTTATGAAAGGAAATATAGACTTATTTTAGTAGCTTCGGAAACTCTTCCTGAGAATCTCCGTAGACAACGAAGCACTCGAGGTTCTAATAAGGCCGATCGAACGGACGACTCACTTGAGTGCCGACTGATGAGGAACTAATATAAATCGATTCAGTGCTTTCGCTTTAAAATTTTGCTCGATCCAAGACTTAGAATTTTTTCATTCATCATAAAGATATAGCATTATTTTCAATGTCTTTCAGAACACAGGAAAAGAAAAACTTTTTAAAAGTATTCTTCTCCTAAAAGAGAACCCTTTTCGTCAAAGGATGTGTATTATATTGATATATACTATATAATACTATAGTATACTAGAGCTTGTTCTGGATCATCGTTATAGTTAGGCGAATTTGCAAATTTTCTCATTGGTAGAAATGCAAATTCGATATGTTTCACAAATTGTATTCCAGACACAACACGATCCTTATATAAGACGAAAGTTTATGAAAGGAAATATAGACTTATTTTAGTAGCTTCGGAAACTCTTCCTGAGAATCTCCGTAGACAACGAAGCACTCGAGGTTCTAATAAGGCCGATCGAACGGACGACTCACTTGAGTGCCGACTGATGAGGAACTAATATAAATCGATTCAGTGCTTTCGCTTTAAAATTTTGCTCGATCCAAGACTTAGAATTTTTATCATTCATCATAAAGATATAGCATTATTTTCAATGTCTTTCAGAACACAGGAAAAGAAAATCTTTTTAAAAGTATTCTTTTCCTAAAAGATAGCATTATTGGCAATGTCTTTCGGAACACAGGATATATACTATATAATACTATAGTATACTAGAGCTTGTTCTGGATCATCGTTATAGTTAGGCGAATTTGCAAATTTTCTCATTGGTAGAAATGCAAATTCGATATGTTTCACAAATTGTATTCCAGACACAACACGCTCCTTATATAAGACGAAAGTTTATGAAAGGAAATATAGACTTATTTTAGTAGCTTCGGAAACTCTTCCTGAGAATCTCCGTAGACAACGAAGCACTCGAGGTTCTAATAAGGCCGATCGAACGGACGACTCACTTGAGTGCCGACTGATGAGGAACTAATATAAATCGATTCAGTGCTTTCGCCTTAAAAATTTGCTCGATCCAAGACTTAGAATTATTTCATTCATCATAAAGATATAGCATTATTGGCAATGTATTTCGGAACACAGGAAAAGAAAAAAACTAATTAAATTTATTCTTCTCCTAAAAGAGAACACTTTTCGTCAAAGGATGTGTATTGTATTGATATATACTATATAATACTATAGTATACTAGAGCTTGTTCTGGATCATCGTTATAGTTAGGCGAATTTGCAAATTTTCTCATTGGTAGAAATGCAAATTCGATATGTTTCACAAATTGTATTCCAGACACAACACGCTCCTTATATAAGACGAAAGTTTATGAAAGGAAATATAGACTTATTTTAGTAGCTTCGGAAACTCTTCCTGAGAATCTCCGTAGACAACGAAGCACTCGAGGTTCTAATAAGGCCGATCGAACGGACGACTCACTTGAGTGCCGACTGATGAGGAACTAATATAAATCGATTCAGTGCTTTCGCTTTAAAATTTTGCTCGATCCAAGACTTAGAATTTTTTCATTCATCATAAAGATATAGCATTATTTTCAATGTCTTTCAGAACACAGGAAAAGAAAAACTTTTTAAAAGTATTCTTCTCCTAAAAGAGAACCCTTTTCGTCAAAGGATGTGTATTGTATTGATATATACTATATAATACTATAGTATACTAGAGCTTGTTCTGGATCATCGTTATAGTTAGGCGAATTTGCAAATTTTCTCATTGGTAGAAATGCAAATTCGATATGTTTCACAAATTGTATTCCAGACACAACACGCTCCTTATATAAGACGAAAGTTTATGAAAGGAAATATAGACTTATTTTAGTAGCTTCGGAAACTCTTCCTGAGAATCTCCGTAGACAACGAAGCACTCGAGGTTCTAATAAGGCCGATCGAACGGACGACTCACTTGAGTGCCGACTGATGAGGAACTAATATAAATCGATTCAGTGCTTTCGCCTTAAAAATTTGCTCGATCCAAGACTTAGAATTATTTCATTCATCATAAAGATATAGCATTATTGGCAATGTATTTCGGAACACAGGAAAAGAAAAACTTTTTAAAAGTATTCTTTTCCTAAAAGAGAACCCTCTTCGTCAAAGGATGTGTATTGTATTGATATATACTATATAATACTATAGTATACTAGAGCTTGTTCTGGATCATCGTTATAGTTAGGCGAATTTGCAAATTTTCTCATTGGTAGAAATGCAAATTCGATATGTTTCACAAATTGTATTCCAGACACAACACGCTCCTTATATAAGACGAAAGTTTATGAAAGGAAATATAGACTTATTTTAGTAGCTTCGGAAACTCTTCCTGAGAATCTCCGTAGACAACGAAGCACTCGAGGTTCTAATAAGGCCGATCGAACGGACGACTCACTTGAGTGCCGACTGATGAGGAACTAATATAAATCGATTCAGTGCTTTCGCTTTAAAATTTTGCTCGATCCAAGACTTAGAATTTTTTCATTCATCATAAAGATATAGCATTATTGGCAATATCTTTCGGAACAAGGGAAAAGAAAAACTTTTTAAAAGTATTCTTCTCCTAAAAGAGAACACTTTTCGTCAAAGGATGTGTATTGTATTGATATATACTATATAATACTATAGTATACTAGAGCTTGTTCTGGATCATCGTTATAGTTAGGCGAATTTGCAAATTTTCTCATTGGTAGAAATGCAAATTCGATATGTTTCACAAATTGTATTCCAGACACAACACGCTCCTTATATAAGACGAAAGTTTATGAAAGGAAATATAGACTTATTTTAGTAGCTTCGGAAACTCTTCCTGAGAATCTCCGTAGACAACGAAGCACTCGAGGTTCTAATAAGGCCGATCGAACGGACGACTCACTTGAGTGCCGACTGATGAGGAACTAATATAAATCGATTCAGTGCTTTCGCTTTAAAATTTTGCTCGATCCAAGACTTAGAATTTTTTCATTCATCATAAAGATATAGCATTATTTTCAATGTCTTTCAGAACACAGGAAAAGAAAAACTTTTTAAAAGTATTCTTCTCCTAAAAGAGAACCCTTTTCGTCAAAGGATGTGTATTATATTGATATATACTATATAATACTATAGTATACTAGAGCTTGTTCTGGATCATCGTTATAGTTAGGCGAATTTGCAAATTTTCTCATTGGTAGAAATGCAAATTCGATATGTTTCACAAATTGTATTCCAGACACAACACGCTCCTTATATAAGACGAAAGTTTATGAAAGGAAATATAGACTTATTTTAGTAGCTTCGGAAACTCTTCCTGAGAATCTCCGTAGACAACGAAGCACTCGAGGTTCTAATAAGGCCGATCGAACGGACGACTCACTTGAGTGCCGACTGATGAGGAACTAATATAAATCGATTCAGTGCTTTCGCTTTAAAATTTTGCTCGATCCAAGACTTAGAATTTTTTCATTCATCATAAAGATATAGCATTATTTTCAATGTCTTTCAGAACACAGGAAAAGAAAAACTTTTTAAAAGTATTGTTCTCCTAAAAGAGAACCCTTTTCGTAAAGGATGTGTATTATATTGATATATACTATATAATACTATAGTATACTAGAGCTTGTTCTGGATCATCGTTATAGTTAGGCGAATTTGCAAATTTTCTCATTGGTAGAAATGCAAATTCGATATGTTTCACAAATTGTATTCCAGACACAACACGCTCCTTATATAAGACGAAAGTTTATGAAAGGAAATATAGACTTATTTTAGTAGCTTCGGAAACTCTTCCTGAGAATCTCCGTAGACAACGAAGCACTCGAGGTTCTAATAAGGCCGATCGAACGGACGACTCACTTGAGTGCCGACTGATGAGGAACTAATATAAATCGATTCAGTGCTTTCGCTTTAAAATTTTGCTCGATCCAAGACTTAGAATTTTTTTCATTCATCATAAAGATATAGCATTATTTTCAATGTCTTTCAGAACACAGGAAAAAGCATTATTTTCAATGTCTTTCAGAACCTATATAATACTATAGTATACTAGAGCTTGTTCTGGATCATCGTTATAGTTAGGCGAATTTGCAAATTTTCTCATTGGTAGAAATGCAAATTCGATATGTTTCACAAATTGTATTCCAGACACAACACGCTCCTTATATAAGACGAAAGTTTATGAAAGGAAATATAGACTTATTTTAGTAGCTTCGGAAACTCTCCCTGAGATTCTCCGTAGACAACGAACGATTCATTGCTTTCGCTTTAAAATTTTACGACTCACTTGAGTGCCGACTGATGAGGAACTAATATAAATCGATTCAGTGCTTTCGCTTTAAAATTTTGCTCGATCCAAGACTTAGAATTTTTTCATTCATCATAAAGATATAGCATTATTTTCAATGTCTTTCAGAACACAGGAAAAGAAAAACTTTTTAAAAGTATTCTTCTCCTAAAAGAGAACCCTTTCGTCAAAGGCTTTTCCTAAAAGAGAACCCTCTTCGTCAAAGGATGTGTATTGTATTGATATTATACTAGAGCTTGTTCTGGATCATCGTTATAGTTAGGCGAATTTGCAAATTTTCTCATTGGTAGAAATGCAAATTCGATATGTTTCACAAATTGTATTCCAGACACAACACGCTCCTTATATAAGACGAAAGTTTATGAAAGGAAATATAGACTTATTTTAGTAGCTTCGGAAACTCTCAATGAGATTCTCCGTAGACAACGAAATTTTTTCATTCATCATAAAGATATAGCATTATTGGCAATGTCTTTCGGAGAACACAGGAAGGACGACTCACTTGAGTGCCGACTGATGAGGAACTAATATAAATCGATTCAGTGCTTTCGCTTTAAAATTTTGCTCGATCCAAGACTTAGTTTAAAAGTATTCTTCTCCTAAAAGAGAAAGAAAAACTTTTTAAAAGTATTTCTCCTAAAAGAGAACCCTTTTCGTCAAAGGATGTGTATTATATTGATATATACTATATAATACTATAGTATACTAGAGCTTGTTCTGGATCATCGTTATAGTTAGGCGAATTTGCAAATTTTCTCATTGGTAGAAATGCAAATTCGATATGTTTCACAAATTGTATTCCAGACACAACACGCTCCTTATATAAGACGAAAGTTTATGAAAGGAAATATAGACTTATTTTAGTAGCTTCGGAAACTCTTCCTGAGAATCTCCGTAGACAACGAAGCACTCGAGGTTCTAATAAGGCCGATCGAACGGACGACTCACTTGAGTGCCGACTGATGAGGAACTAATATAAATCGATTCAGTGCTTTCGCTTTAAAATTTTGCTCGATCCAAGACTTAGAATTTTTTCATTCATCATAAAGATATAGCATTATTTTCAATGTCTTTCAGAACACAGGAAAAGAAAAACTTTTTAAAAGTATTCTTCTCCTAAAAGAGAACCCTTTTCGTCAAAGGATGTGTATTATATTGATATATACTATATAATACTATAGTATACTAGAGCTTGTTCTGGATCATCGTTATAGTTAGGCGAATTTGCAAATTTTCTCATTGGTAGAAATGCAAATTCGATATGTTTCACAAATTGGCACTCGAGATTCTAATAAGGCCGATCGAACGGACGACTCACTTGAGTGCCGGAAAGTTTATGAAAGGAAATATAGACTTATTTTAGTAGCTTCGGAAACTCTTCCTGAGAATCTCCGTAGACAACGAAGCGAGAACCCTCTTCGTCAAAGGATGTGTATTATATTGATATATACTATATAATACTATAGTATACGACTGATGAGGAACTAATATAAATCGATTCAGTGCTTTCGCTTTAAAATTTTGCTCGATCCAAGACTTAGAATTTTTTCATTCATCATAAAGATATAGCATTATTTTCAATGTCTTTCAGAACACAGGAAAAGAAAAACTTTTTAAAAGTATTCTTCTCCTAAAAGAGAACCCTTTTCGTCAAAGGATGTGTATTATATTGATATATACTATATAATACTATAGTATACTAGAGCTTGTTCTGGATCATCGTTATAGTTAGGCGAATTTGCAAATTTTCTCATTGGTAGAAATGCAAATTCGATATGTTTCACAAATTGTATTCCAGACACAACACGCTCCTTATATAAGACGAAAGTTTATGAAAGGAAATATAGACTTATTTTAGTAGCTTCGGAAACTCTTCCTGAGAATCTCCGTAGACAACGAAGCACTCGAGGTTCTAATAAGTCCGATGGAACGGAAGACTCAATTGAGTGCCGAATGATGAGGAACTAATATAAATCGATTCAGTGCTTTCGCTTTAAAATTTTGCTCGATCCAAGACTTAGAATTTTTTCATTCATCATAAAGATATAGCATTATTTTCAATGTCTTTCAGAACACAGGAAAAGAAAAACTTTTTAAAAGTATTCTTCTCCTAAAAGAGAACCCTTTTCGTCAAAGGATGTGTATTATATTGATATATACTATATAATACTATAGTATACTAGAGCTTGTTCTGGATCATCGTTATAGTTAGGCGAATTTGCAAATTTTCTCATTGGTAGAAATGCAAATTCGATATGTTTCACAAATTGTATTCCAGACACAACACGATCCTTATATAAGACGAAAGTTTATGAAAGGAAATATAGACTTATTTTAGTAGCTTTGGAAACTCTTCCTGAGAATCTCCGTAGACAACGAAGCACTCGAGATTCTAATAAGTCCGATGGAACGGAAGACTCAATTGAGTGCCGAATGATGAGGAACTAATATAAATCGATTCAGTGCTTTCGCTTTAAAATTTTGCTCGATCCAAGACTTAGAATTTTTTTCATTCATCATAAAGATATAGCATTATTGGCAATGTCTTTCAGAACACAGGAAAAGAAAAACTTTTTAAAAGTATTGTTCTCTTAAAAGAGAACCCTTTTCGTGAAAGGATTGTTCTCTTAAAAGAGAACCCTTTTCGTGAAAGGATGTGTATTATATTGATATATACTATATAATACTATAGTATACTAGAGCTTGTTCTGGATCATCGTTATAGTTAGGCGAATTTGCAAATTTTCTCATTGGTAGAAATGCAAATTCGATATGTTTCACAAATTGTATTCCAGACACAACACGATCCTTATATAAGACGAAAGTTTATGAAAGGAAATATAGACTTATTTTAGTAGCTTCGGAAACTCTTCCTGAGAATCTCCGTAGACAACGAAGCACTCGAGTTTCTAATAAATCCGATGGAACGGAAGACTCAATTGAGTGCCGAATGATGAGGAACTAATATAAATCGATTCAGTGCTTTCGCTTTAAAATTTTGCTCCATCCAAGACTTAGAATTTTTTTCATTCATCATAAAGATATAGCATTATTTTCAATGTCTTTCAGAACACAGGAAAAGAAAAACTTTTTAAAAGTATTGTTCTCCTAAAAGAGAACCCTTTTCGTCAAAGGATGTGTATTATATTGATATATACTATATAATACTATAGTATACTAGAGCTTGTTCTGGATCATCGTTATAGTTAGGCGAATTTGCAAATTTTCTCATTGGTAGAAATGCAAATTCGATATGTTTCACAAATTGTATTCCAGACACAACACGCTCCTTATATAAGACGAAAGTTTATGAAAGGAAATATAGACTTATTTTAGTAGCTTCGGAAACTCTTCCTGAGAATCTCCGTAGACAACGAAGCACTCGAGGTTCTAATAAGGCCGATCGAACGGACGACTCACTTGAGTGCCGACTGATGAGGAACTAATATAAATCGATTCAGTGCTTTCGCTTTAAAATTTTGCTCGATCCAAGACTTAGAATTTTTTCATTCATCATAAAGATATAGCATTATTTTCAATGTCTTTCAGAACACAGGAAAAGAAAAACATTTTAAAAGTATTCTTTTCCTAAAAGAGAAGAACCCTTTTCGTCAAAGGATGTGTATTATATTGATATATACTATATAATACTATAGTATACTAGAGCTTGTTCTGGATCATCGTTATAGTTAGGCGAATTTGCAAATTTTCTCATTGGTAGAAATGCAAATTCGATATGTTTCACAAATTGTATTCCAGACACAACACGCTCCTTATATAAGACGAAAGTTTATGAAAGGAAATATAGACTTATTTTAGTAGCTTCGGAAACTCTTCCTGAGAATCTCCGTAGACAACGAAGCACTCGAGGTTCTAATAAGGCCGATCGAACGGACGACTCACTTGAGTGCCGACTGATGAGGAACTAATATAAATCGATTCAGTGCTTTCGCTTTAAAATTTTGCTCGATCCAAGACTTAGAATTTTTTCATTCATCATAAAGATATAGCATTATTTTCAATGTCTTTCAGAACACAGGAAAAGAAAAAATTTTAAAAGTATTCTTCTGCTAAAAGAGAACCCTCTTTCGTCAAAGTACTATATAATACTATAGTATACTAGAGCTTGTTCTGGATCATCGTTATAGTTAGGCGAATTTGCAAATTTTCTCATTGGTAGAAATGCAAATTCGATATGTTTCACAAATTGTATTCCAGACACAACACGCTCCTTATATAAGACGAAAGTTTATGAAAGGAAATATAGACTTATTTTAGTAGCTTCGGAAACTCTCAATGAGATTCTCCGTAGACAACGAAGTTAGAATTATTTTATTCATCATAAAGATATAGCATTATTTTGGCAATGTCTTTCGGAGAACACAGGAAGACTCAATTGAGTGCCGAATGATGAGGAACTAATATAAATCGATTCAGTGCTTTCGCTTTAAAATTTTGCTCGATCCAAGACTTAGAATTTTTTTCATTCATCATAAAGATATAGCATTATTGGCAATGTCTTTCAGAACACAGGAAAAGAAAAACTTTTTAAAAGTATTGTTCTCCTAAAAGAGAACCCTTTTCGTCAAAGGATGTGTATTATATTGATATATACTATATAATACTATAGTATACTAGAGCTTGTTCTGGATCATCGTTATAGTTAGGCGAATTTGCAAATTTTCTCATTGGTAGAAATGCAAATTCGATATGTTTCACAAATTGTATTCCAGACACAACACGCTCCTTATATAAGACGAAAGTTTATGAAAGGAAATATAGACTTATTTTAGTAGCTTCGGAAACTCTTCCTGAGAATCTCCGTAGACAACGAAGCACTCGAGGTTCTAATAAGGCCGATCGAACGGACGACTCACTTGAGTGCCGACTGATGAGGAACTAATATAAATCGATTCAGTGCTTTCGCTTTAAAATTTTGCTCGATCCAAGACTTAGAATTTTTTCATTCATCATAAAGATATAGCATTATTTTCAATGTCTTTCAGAACACAGGAAAAGAAAAACTTTTTAAAAGTATTCTTCTCCTAAAAGAGAACCCTTTTCGTCAAAGGATGTGTATTATATTGATATATACTATATAATACTATAGTATACTAGAGCTTGTTCTGGATCATCGTTATAGTTAGGCGAATTTGCAAATTTTCTCATTGGTAGAAATGCAAATTCGATATGTTTCACAAATTGTATTCCAGACACAACACGATCCTTATATAAGACGAAAGTTTATGAAAGGAAATATAGACTTTTTTTAGTAGCTTCGGAAACTCTTCCTGAGAATCTCCGTAGACAACGAAGCACTCGAGGTTCTAATAAGGCCGATCGAATGGAAGACTCAATTGAGTGCCGACTGATGAGGAACTAATATAAATCGATTCAGTGCTTTCGCTTTAAAATTTTGCTCGATCCAAGACTTAGAATTTTTTCATTCATCATAGATGTGTATTATATTGATATATACTATATAATACAGAACACAGGAAAAGAAAAAACTTTTTAAAAATGTGTATTATATTGATATATACTATATAATAGAGCTTGTTCTGGATCATCGTTATAGTTAGGCGAATTTGCAAATTTTCTCATTGGTAGAAATGCAAATTCGATATGTTTCACAAATTGTATTCCAGACACAACACGCTCCTTATATAAGACGAAAGTTTATGAAAGGAAATATAGACTTATTTTAGTAGCTTCGGAAACTCTTCCTGAGAATCTCCGTAGACAACGAACAACGAAGCTCTCGAGGTTCTAATAAACGACTCAATTGAGTGCCGACTGATGAGGAACTAATATAAATCGATTCAGTGCTTTCGCTTTAAAATTTTGCTCGATCCAAGACTTAGAATTTTTTCATTCATCATAAAGATATAGCATTATTTTCAATGTCTTTCAGAACACAGGAAAAGAAAAACTTTTTAAAAGTATTCTTTTCCTAAAAGAGAACCCTCTTCGTCAAAGGATGTGTATTGTATTGATATATACTATATAATACTATAGTATACTAGAGCTTGTTCTGGATCATCGTTATAGTTAGGCGAATTTGCAAATTTTCTCATTGGTAGAAATGCGAATTCGATATGTTTCACAAATTGTATTCCAGACACAACACGCTCCTTATATAAGACGAAAGTTTATGAAAGGAAATATAGACTTTTTTTAGTAGCTTCGGAAACTCTTCCTGAGAATCTCCGTAGACAACGAAGCACTCGAGGTTCTAATAAGGCCAATCGAACGGTCGACTCACTTGAGTGCCGACTGATGAGGAACTAATATAAATCGATTCAGTGCTTTCGCTTTAAAATTTTGCTCGATCCAAGACTTAGAATTTTTTCATTCATCATAAAGATAACGAAGCACTCGAGGTTCTAATAAGGCCGATCGAACAAGAAAAACTTTTTAAAAGTATTGTTCTCCTAAAAGAGAACCTTCTTCGTCAAAGGATGTGTATTATATTGATATATACTATATAATACTATAGTATACTAGAGCTTGTTCTGGATCATCGTTATAGTTAGGCGAATTTGCAAATTTTCTCATTGGTAGAAATGCAAATTCGATATGTTTCACAAATTGTATTCCAGACACAACACGCTCCTTATATAAGACGAAAGTTTATGAAAGGAAATATAGACTTATTTTAGTAGCTTCGGAAACTCTTCCTGAGAATCTCCGTAGACAACGAAGCACTCGAGGTTCTAATAAGGCCGATCGAACGGACGACTCACTTGAGTGCCGACTGATGAGGAACTAATATAAATCGATTCAGTGCTTTCGCTTTAAAATTTTGCTCGATCCAAGACTTAGAATTTTTTCATTCATCATAAAGATATAGCATTATTTTCAATGTCTTTCAGAACACAGGAAAAGAAAAACTTTTTAAAAGTATTCTTCTCCTAAAAGAGAACCCTTTTCGTCAAAGGATGTGTATTATATTGATATATACTATATAATACTATAGTATACTAGAGCTTGTTCTGGATCATCGTTATAGTTAGGCGAATTTGCAAATTTTCTCATTGGTAGAAATGCAAATTCGATATGTTTCACAAATTGTATTCCAGACACAACACGCTCCTTATATAAGACGAAAGTTTATGAAAGGAAATATAGACTTATTTTAGTAGCTTCGGAAACTCTTCCTGAGAATCTCCGTAGACAACGAAGCACTCGAGGTTCTAATAAGGCCAATCGAACGGTCGACTCACTTGAGTGCCGACTGATGAGGAACTAATATAAATCGATTCAGTGCTTTCGCCTTAAAAATTTGCTCGATCCAAGACTTAGAATTATTTCATTCATCATAAATATATAGCATTATTGGCAATGTATTTCGGAACACAGGAAAAGAAAAACTTTTTAAAAGTATTGTTCTCCTAAAAGAGAACCCTTTTCGTAAAGGAGTAGCTTCGGAAACTCTTCCTGAGAATCTAATACTATAGTATACTAGAGCTTGTTCTGGATCATCGTTATAGTTAGGCGAATTTGCAAATTTTCTCATTGGTAGAAATGCAAATTCGATATGTTTCACAAATTGTATTCCAGACACAACACGCTCCTTATATAAGACGAAAGTTTATGAAAGGAAATATAGACTTATTTTAGTAGCTTCGGAAACTCTTCCTGAGAATCTCCGTAGACAACGAAGCACTCGAGGTTCTAATAAGGCCGATCGAACGGACGACTCACTTGAGTGCCGACTGATGAGGAACTAATATAAATCGATTCAGTGCTTTCGCTTTAAAATTTTGCTCGATCCAAGACTTAGAATTTTTTCATTCATCATAAAGATATAGCATTATTTTCAATGTCTTTCAGAACACAGGAAAAGAAAAACTTTTTATCTAATAAGGCCGATCGAACGGACGACTCACTTGAGTGCCGACTGAATACTATATAATACTATAGTATACTAGAGCTTGTTCTGGATCATCGTTATAGTTAGGCGAATTTGCAAATTTTCTCATTGGTAGAAATGCAAATTCGATATGTTTCACAAATTGTATTCCAGACACAACACGCTCCTTATATAAGACGAAAGTTTATGAAAGGAAATATAGACTTATTTTAGTAGCTTCGGAAACTCTTCCTGAGAATCTCCGTAGACAACGAAGCACTCGAGTTTCTAATAAATCCGATGGAACGGAAGACTCACTTGAGTGCCGACTGATGAGGAACTAATATAAATCGATTCAGTGCTTTCGCCTTAAAATTTTGCTCGATCCAAGACTTAGAATTTTTTCATTCATCATAAAGATTTAGAATTTTTTCATTCATCATAAAGGTATAGCATTATTTTCAATGTCTTTCTTAACACAGAAAAAGAAAAACTTTTTAAAAGTATTCTTCTCCTAAAAGAGAACACTTTTCGTCAAAGGATGTGTATTGTATTGATATATACTATATAATACTATAGTATACTAGAGCTTGTTCTGGATCATCGTTATAGTTAGGCGAATTTGCAAATTTTCTCATTGGTAGAAATGCAAATTCGATATGTTTCACAAATTGTATTCCAGACACAACGCGCTCCTTATATAAGACGAAAGTTTATGAAAGGAAATATAGACTTGTTTTAGTAGCTTCGGAAACTCTCAATGAGATTCTCCGTAGACAACGAAGCACTCGCGGTTCTAATAAGGCCTTTCGAACAGACGACTCACTTGAGTGCCGACTGATGAGGAACTAATATAAATCGATTCAGTGCTTTCGCTTTAAAATTTTGCTCGATCCAAGACTTAGAATTTTTTCATTCATCATAAAGATATAAAAGTATTCTTCTCCTAAAAGAGAACCCTTTTCGTCAAAGGATGTGTATTGTATTGATAACAGGAAAAGAAAAACTTTTTAAAAGTATTCTTCTCCTAAAAGAGAACCCTTTTCGTCAAAGGATGTGTATTATATTGATATATACTATATAATACTATAGTATACTAGAGCTTGTTCTGGATCATCGTTATAGTTAGGCGAATTTGCAAATTTTCTCATTGGTAGAAATGCAAATTCGATATGTTTCACAAATTGTATTCCAGACACAACACGCTCCTTATATAAGACGAAAGTTTATGAAAGGAAATATAGACTTATTTTAGTAGCTTCGGAAACTCTTCCTGAGAATCTCCGTAGACAACGAAGCACTCGAGGTTCTAATAAGGCCGATCGAACGGACGACTCACTTGAGTGCCGACTGATGAGGAACTAATATAAATCGATTCAGTGCTTTCGCTTTAAAATTTTGCTCGATCCAAGACTTAGAATTTTTTCATTCATCATAAAGATATAGCATTATTTTCAATGTCTTTCAGAACACAGGAAAAGAAAAACTTTTTAAAAGTATTCTTTTCCTAAAAGAGAACCCTCTTCGTCAAAGGATGTGTATTGTATTGATATATACTATATAATACTATAGTATACTAGAGCTTGTTCTGGATCATCGTTATAGTTAGGCGAATTTGCAAATTTTCTCATTGGTAGAAATGCAAATTCGATATGTTTCACAAATTGTATTCCAGACACAACACGCTCCTTATATAAGACGAAAGTTTATGAAAGGAAATATAGACTTGTTTTAGTAGCTTCGGAAACTCTCCCTGAGATTCTCCGTAGACAACGAAGCACTCGAGGTTCTAATAAGGGATCGAACAGACGACTCACTTGAGTGCCGACTGATGAGGAACTAATATAAATGTTTCACAAATTGTATTCCAGACACAACACGCTCCTTAGCTCGATCCAAGACTTAGAATTTTTTCATTCATCATAAAGATATAGCATTATTTTCAATGTCTTTCAGAACACAGGAAAAGAAAAACTTTTTAAAAGTATTAATATAGATTTATTACAGTAGCATCGGAAACTGTCACTGAGAATATCCGTAGATAACGAAGCGCTCGACATTGTAATAAGACCGATCGAACGGACGACTCACTTGAGTGCCGACTGAAGAGGAACTAATATAAATCGCTTCAGTGTTTTCGCTTTAAACTTTTGCTCGATCCAAGAATTAAACCTTTTTCATTCATCATAAAGATATAGAATTATTGGCAATGTCTTTTAGAACACAGAAGAAGAAAAACATTTTAAAAATTTTCTGCTCGTAAAAGAGAACATTTTTCGTCAAAGGATGTATACTGTATTGATATATACTATATAATACTACAGTATACTAGAGCTTGTTCTGGATCATTGTTATAGTTAGGCTAATTTGAAAATTTTCTCAATGGTAGAAATGCAAATTTTATTATGTTTCACAAAATACTATATAATACTACAGTATACTAGAGCTTGTTCTGGATCATTGTTATAGTTAGGCTAATTTGAAAATTTTCTCAATGGTAGAAATGCAAATTTTATTATGTTTCACAAATTGTATTCCAGACACAACACGCTCCTTATATAAGACGAAAGTTTATGAAAGGAAATATAGACTTCTTTTAGTAGCTTCGGAAACTCTCAATGAGAATCTCCGTAGACAACGAAGCACTCGAGGTTCTAATAAGGCCGATCGAACGGACGACTCACTTGAGTGCCGACTGATGAGGAACTAATATAAATCGATTCAGTGTTTTCGCTTTAAAATTTTGCTCGATCCAAGACTTAGTCCAGACACAACACGCTCCTTATATAAGACGAAAGTTTATGAAAGGAAATATAGACTTCTTTTAGTAGCTTCGGAAACTCTCAATGAGAATCTCCGTAGACAACGAAGCACTCGAGGTTCTAATAAGGCCGATCGAACGGACGACTCACTTGAGTGCCGACTGATGAGGAACTAATATAAATCGATTCAGTGTTTTCGCTTTAAAATTTTGCTCGATCCAAGACTTAGAATTTTTTCATACATCATAAAGATATAGCATTATTTTCAATGTGTTTCAGAACTCAGGAAAAGAAAAACTTTTTAAAAGTATTCTTTTCCTAAAAGAGAACCCTCTTCGTCAAAGGATGTGTATTGTATTGATATATACTATATAATACTATAGTATACTAGAGCTTGTTCTGGATCATAAGAAAAACTTTTTAAAAGTATTCTTCTCCTAAAAGAGAACCCTTTTCGTCAAAGGATGTGTATTGTATTGATATATACTATATAATAATATAGTATACTAGAGCTTGTTCTGGATCATCGTTATAGTTAGGCGAATTTGCAAATTTTCTCATTGGTAGAAATGCAAATTCGATATGTTTCACAAATTGTATTCCAGACACAACACGCTCCTTATATAAGACGAAAGTTTATGAAAGGAAATATAGACTTATTTTAGTAGCTTCGGAAACTCTTCCTGAGAATCTCCGTAGACAACGAAGCACTCGAGGTTCTAATAAGGCCGATCGAACGGACGACTCACTTGAGTGCCGACTGATGAGGAACTAATATAAATCGATTCAGTGCTTTCGCTTTAAAATTTTGCTCGATCCAAGACTTAGAATTTTTTCATTCATCATAAAGATATAGCATTATTTTCAATGTCTTTCAGAACACAAGAAAAGAAAAACTTTATAGTTAGGCGAATTTGCAAATTTTCTCATTGGTAGAAATGCAAATTCGATATGTTTTACAAATTGTAACCCTTTTCGTCAAAGGATGTGTATTATATTGATATATAATATAATACTATAGTATACTAGAGCTTTGTTCTGGATCATCGTTATAGTTAGGCGAATTTGCAAATTTTTCTCATTGGTAGAAATGCAAATTCGATATGTTTCACAAATTGTATTCCAGACACAACACGCTCCTTATATAAGACGAAAGTTTATGAAAGGAAATATAGACTTATTTTAGTAGCTTCGGAAACTCTTCCTGAGAATCTCCGTAGACAACGAATGCAAACTAAATTTGCTACCTGCGAAACGTAATCTCTATAGTACAAGGTTATAAAATTTGCTGGCTCCATCCAGGACGGATTTTTCCCTCTTAAAAAGTAGATTAAAACCAGGAAGTATTTTAGAAGAAATTTACACTTTATAATCCCAATATTGAATTTTTCTTTTTATTCATAAATAAAAACCACTGATTCTAAAATGAAATAAATGCTAAATTGTACCTTAGCAGCTATCAAGCCACAGAATTTTCGGAACACAGAAATGAAAATATTGCTTACAAAATTACTCTTTTAAAAGAGATATCTTGACTTCGAAGAATATATAATATGCTATATTATTCTATAGTATTCTATTGTTATATTTTATGAATAACTAAAGTATCTAAAGATTAAAGCATTAAACGTTTTACTGCAAGTATACAGGATGTCGCAAAAGCTCGTTGACAAACTTAACTCGCTGGTCTCTCACATCACGATGAACAAGATTCACATAGGAACTTGTGTATGAAAATGCGAACTGTGACCTCTAGAGTGCTGTAATCACGAGTGGGGAGCAGGTGAAAAAATATGATATCGACAGCGGTGTTCATATGATTTTTACTACAGATGAGGATTACATCACAGCACTGATGAGGAACTAATATAAATCGATTCAGTGCTTTCGCTTTAAAATTTTGCTCCATCCAAGACTTAGAATTTTTTTCATTCATCATAAAGATATAGCATTATTGGCAATGTCTTTCAGAACACAGGAAAAGAAAAACTTTTTAAAAGTATTGTTCTCCTAAAAGAGAACCCTTTTCGTCAAAGGATGTGTATTATATTGATATATACTATATAATACTATAGTATACTAGAGCTTGTTCTGGATCATCGTTATAGTTAGGCGAATTTGCAAATTTTCTCATTGGTAGAAATGCAAATTCGATATGTTTCACAAATTGTATTCCAGACACAACACGATCCTTATATAAGACGAAAGTTTATGAAAGGAAATATAGACTTATTTTAGTAGCTTCGGAAACTCTTCCTGAGAATCTCCGTAGACAACGAAGCACTCGAGGTTCTAATAAGGCCGATCGAACGGACGACTCACTTGAGTGCCGACTGATGAGGAACTAATATAAATCGATTCAGTGCTTTCGCTTTAAAATTTTGCTCGATCCAAGACTTAGAATTTTTTCATTCATCATAAAGATATAGCATTATTTTCAATGTCTTTCAGAACACAGGAAAAGAAAAACTTTTTAAAAGTATTCTTCTGCTAAAAGAGAACCCTTTTTGTCAAAGGATGTGTATTATATTGATATATACTATATAATACTATAGTATACTAGAGCTTGTTCTGGATCATCGTTATAGTTAGGCGAATTTGCAAATTTTCTCATTGGTAGAAATGCAAATTCGATATGTTTCACAAATTGTATTCCAGACACAACACGCTCCTTATATAAGACGAAAGTTTATGAAAGGAAATATAGACTTATTTTAGTAGCTTCGGAAACTCTCCCTGAGAATCTCCGTAGACAACGAAGCACTCGAGGTTCTAATAAGGCCGATCGAACGGACGACTCACTTGAGTGCCGACTGATGAGGAACTAATATAAATCGATTCAGTGCTTTCGCTTTAAAATTTTGCTCGATCCAAGACTTAGAATTTTTTCATTCATCATAAAGATATAGCATTATTGGCAATGCCTTTCAGAACACAGGAAAAGAAAAACTTTTTAAAAGTATTCTTCTCCTAAAAGATCAAAATTGTTTCCCTTCTCCACAATACACGTTTTGTAATGTCGGCGCATGGATTCACGAACCCGTTCAATTTGGCCAGGAATGTCACTGACACGTCCTGCCGATTCCGCGATCCTGGCGATAAGATATAGGTCCGATGTTAGGGTGTCTCGTACACCATGGACTTCATGCGGCCTCACAGGTAGAGCTTGTTCTGGATCATCGTTATAGTTAGGCGAATTTGCAAATTTTCTCATTGGTAGAAATGCAAATTCGATATGTTTTCACAAATTGTATTCCAGACACAACACGCTCCTTATATAAGACGAAAGTTTATGAAAGGAAATATAGACTTATTTTAGTAGCTTCGGAAACTCTTCCTGAGAATCTCCGTAGACAACGAAGCACTCGAGGTTCTAATAAGGCCGATCGAACGGAAGACTCAATTGAGTGCCGACTGATGAGGAACTAATATAAATCGATTCAGTGCTTTCGCTTTAAAATTTTGCTCGATCCAAGACTTAGAATTTTTTCATTCATCATAAAGATATAGCATTATTTTCAATGTCTTTCAGAACACAGGAAAAGAAAAACTTTTTAGAAATCCAGGGGAGTCAGATCGGGGTGTCTCGGCGATCCGCCTGTAATGATCCAGCAATTTTCCTGCATTTATTGCCCTCGCCGTCTAGAGCAGTGGTTCTTAACCTTTTTAAGCCGCGACCCAAATTTGAGAAATATGTTCATGTCGCGACCCAAAAAATGTCAAAACTTTTTCATTGCTTTATTTTAGATCGTATTTTTAAAAAATCTTCAATCCTACGATGATGATTTTTTTTAACTTTCAAATTTTTTATTTATTTTTTTAATAATAAAGATAAACAAAAGTACTTTTCGATCCAAGGAAAATTTAATTAATAATCAAGTGTTTTTAATAATTTGTATTGACCAAATTAAAATATATTTATAACTTTTTGAAAATAATTGACATTTAACTTATTCCGAAATAAAAAGAAAGAAATATCAATACATATGTTAAGTTTTTTAAATTTTAAATGCAAGTCATACAGTTTTAATGAGAAACTTGTGCTTGAATACATTTTGAAAGATCTTCAAACCTCGGTTGTGAATGCTTGTCAAGGAGCACCTTATATCTATTTCAGGATTTAACTTGTTCTAGGAGGTGTTGGTATTACTTATTATTTGGTGTATTACTAACTTTTTTGGTTCGACTCAACGTGACCCAAGAAATATGCTTCGCGACCCAATTTTGGGTCGCGACCCATAGGTTAAGAACCGCTGGTCTAGAGGGTCACAGTTTGCATTTCCGGGCACAGGTTCGTATGTAAATCTATACTATATAATACTATAGTATACTAGAGCTTGTTCTGGATCATCGTTATAGTTAGGCGAATTTGCAAATTTTCTCATTGGTAGAAATGCAAATTCGATATGTTTCACAAATTGTATTCCAGACACAACGCGCTCCTTATATAAGACGAAAGTTTATGAAAGGAAATATAGACTTATTTTAGTAGCTTCGGAAACTCTCAATGAGATTCTCCGTAGACAACGAAGCACTCGCGGTTCTAATAACGCCTTTCGAACAGACGACTCACTTGAGTGCCGACTGATGAGGAACTAATATAAATCGATTCAGTGCTTTCGCTTTAAAATTTTGCTCGATCCAAGACTTAGAATTTTTTCATTCATCATAAAGATATAGCATTATTTTGCAATGTCTTTCAGAACACAGGAAAAGAAAAACTTTTTAAAAGTATTCTTCTCCTAAAAGAGAACACTTTTCGTCAAAGGATGTGTATTGTATTGATATATACTATATAATACTATAGTATACTAGAGCTTGTTCTGGATCATCGTTATAGTTAGGCGAATTTGCAAATTTTCTCATTGGTAGAAATGCAAATTCGATATGTTTCACAAATTGTATTCCAGACACAACACGCTCCTTATATAAGACGAAAGTTTATGAAAGGAAATATAGACTTATTTTAGTAGCTTCGGAAACTCTTCCTGAGAATCTCCGTAGACAACGAAGCACTCGAGGTTCTAATAAGGCCGATCGAACGGACGACTCACTTGAGTGCCGACTGATGAGGAACTAATATAAATCGATTCAGTGCTTTCGCTTTAAAATTTTGCTCGATCCAAGACTTAGAATTTTTTCATTCACCATAAAGATATAGCATTTTTTTTCAATGTCTTTCAGAACACAGGAAAAGAAAAACTTTTTAAAAGTATTCTTCTCCTAAAAGAGAACCCTTTTCGTCAAAGGATGTGTATTATATTGATATATACTATATAATACTATAGTATACTAGAGCTTGTTCTGGATCATCGTTATAGTTAGGCGAATTTGCAAATTTTCTCATTGGTAGAAATGCAAATTCGATATGTTTCACAAATTGTATTCCAGACACAACACGCTCCTTATATAAGACGAAAGTTTATGAAAGGAAATATAGACTTATTTTAGTAGCTTCGGAAACTCTTCCTGAGAATCTCCGTAGACAACGAAGCACTCGAGGTTCTAATAAGGCCGATCGAACGGACGACTCACTTGAGTGCCGACTGATGAGGAACTAATATAAATCGATTCAGTGCTTTCGCTTTAAAATTTTGCTCGATCCAAGACTTAGAATTTTTTCATTCATCATAAAGATATAGCATTTTTTTTCAATGTCTTTCAGAACACAGGAAAATCATGATATGACAGACCAGCATGTTAAGCCCTTTTCGTCAAAGGATGTGTATTGTATTGATATATACTATATAATACTATAGTATACTAGAGCTTGTTCTGGATCATCGTTATAGTTAGGCGAATTTGCAAATTTTCTCATTGGTAGAAATGCAAATTCGATATGTTTCACAAATTGTATTCCAGACACAACACGATCCTTATATAAGACGAAAGTTTATGAAAGGAAATATAGACTTGTTTTAGTAGCTTCGGAAACTCTCCCTGAGATTCTCCGTAGACAACGAAGCACTCGAGGTTCTAATAAGGCCTTTCGAACAGACGACTCACTTGAGTGCCGACTGATGAGGAACTAATATAAATCGATTCAGTGCTTTCGCTTTAAAATTTTGCTCGATCCAAGACTTAGAATTTTTTCATTCATCATAAAGATATAGCATTATTTTCAATGTCTTTCAGAACACAGGAAAAGAAAAACTTTTTAAGTAAACGACCTTTAGGGGCACTCTGTATAATAACACGTGAGAAACGAATTAAATTTGTAAAAAAATCAATATTGGGATTTAAAAGTGTTATCATTGATGTGTATTGTATTGATATATACTATATAATACTATAGTATACTAGAGCTTGTTCTGGATCATCGTTATAGTTAGGCGAATTTGCAAATTTTCTCATTGGTAGAAATGCAAATTCGATATGTTTTACAAATTGTATTCCAGACACCACAAGCTAATTATATAAGGAGAAAGTTTATGAAAGGAAATATAGATTTATTTTAGTAGTTTCGGAAACTTTCCCTGAGAATCGCCGTAGACAACGAAGCACTCGACGTTCTAATAAGAACGATCGGACGGACGACTCACTTGAGTGACGTCTGATGAGGAACTAATATAAATCGCTTCAGTGCTTTCGCTTTCAAATTTTGCTCGATCCAAGACATGATAACATTTTATAATCCCAACATTGATTTTTAAGAAAAACTTTTTAAAAGTATTGTTCTCCTAAAAGAGAACCCTTTTCGTCAAAGGATGTGTATTATATTGATATATACTATATAATACTATAGTATACTAGAGCTTGTTCTGGATCATCGTTATAGTTAGGCGAATTTGCAAATTTTCTCATTGGTAGAAATGCAAATTCGATATGTTTCACAAATTGTATTCCAGACACAACACGCTCCTTATATAAGACGAAAGTTTATGAAAGGAAATATAGACTTATTTTAGTAGCTTCGGAAACTCTTCCTGAGAATCTCCGTAGACAACGAAGCACTCGAGGTTCTAATAAGGCCGATCGAACGGACGACTCACTTGAGTGCCGACTGATGAGGAACTAATATAAATCGATTCAGTGCTTTCGCTTTAAAATTTTTGCTCGATCCAAGACTTAGAATTTTTTCATTCATCATAAAGATATAGCATTATTGGCAATGTCTTTCAGAACACAGGAAAAGAAAAACTTTTTAAAAGTATTCTTCTCCTAAAAGAGAACCCTTTTCGTGAAAGGAGAAATCTTAACTTCAAAGGATATCTATAGTATACTAGAGCTTGTTCTGGATCATCGTTATAGTTAGGCGAATTTGCAAATTTTCTCATTGGTAGAAATGCAAATTCGATATGTTTCACAAATTGTATTCCAGACACAACACGCTCCTTATATAAGACGAAAGTTTATGAAAGGAAATATAGACTTATTTTAGTAGCTTCGGAAACTCTTCCTGAGAATCTCCGTAGACAACGAAGCACTCGAGTTTCTAATAAGGCCGATCGAACGGTCGACTCACTTGAGTGCCGACTGAAGAGAAACTAATATAAATCGATTCAGTGCATTCGCATTAAAATTTTGCTCGATCCAAGACTTAGAATTATTTCATTCATCATAAAGATATAGCATTATTTGCAATGTCTTTCAGAACACAGGAAAAGAAAAAATTTTAAAAGTATTCTTCTCCTAAAAGAGAACCCTTTTCGTCAAAGGATGTGTATTATATTGATATATACTATATAATACTATAGTATACTAGAGCTTGTTCTGGATCATCGTTATAGTTAGGCGAATTTGCAAATTTTCTCATTGGTAGAAATGCAAATTCGATATGTTTCACAAATTGTATTCCAGACACAACACGCTCCTTATATAAGACGAAAGTTTATGAAAGGAAATATAGACTTATTTTAGTAGCTTCGGAAACTCTTCCTGAGAATCTCCGTAGACAACGAAGCACTCGAGGTTCTAATAAGGCCGATCGAACGGACGACTCACTTGAGTGCCGACTGATGAGGAACTAATATAAATCGATTCAGTGCTTTCGCTTTAAAATTTTGCTCGATCCAAGACTTAGAATTTTTTCATTCATCATAAAGATATAGCATTATTGGCAATGCCTTTCGGAACACAGGAAAAGAAAAACTTTTTAAAAGTAATCTTCTCCTAAAAGAGAACCCTTTATTCAAAGGATGTGTATTATATTGATATATACTATATAATACTATAGTATACTAGAGCTTGTTCTGGATCATCGTTATAGTTAGGCGAATTTGCAAATTTTCTCATTGGTAGAAATGCAAATTCGATATGTTTCACAAATTGTATTCCAGACACAACACGCTCCTTATATAAGACGAAAGTTTATGAAAGGAAATATAGACTTATTTTAGTAGCTTCGGAAACTCTCCCTGAGAATCTCCGTAGACAACGAAGCACTCGAGGTTCTAATAAGGCCGATCGAACGGACGACTCACTTGAGTGCCGACTGATGAGGAACTAATATAAATCGATTCAGTGCTTTCGCTTTAAAATTTTGCTCGATCCAAGACTTAGAATTTTTTCATTCATCATAAAGATATAGCATTATTGGCAACGTCATTCGGAACACAGGAAAAGAAAAACTTTATAAAACTTTTTCTTCTCTTAAATGAGAACCCTTTTCGTCAAAGGAACGGATTAAATTTGTCTCTTTGATAGTTGAAACATTTTTATCTTTTTCTGCAGACTGGTTTCAGCATTCTATAGTATACTAGAGCTTGTTCTGGATCATCGTTATAGTTAGGCGAATTTGCAAATTTTCTCATTGGTAGAAATGCAAATTCGATATGTTTCACAAATTGTATTCCAGACACAACACGCTCCTTATATAAGACGAAAGTTTATGAAAGGAAATATAGACTTGTTTTAGTAGCTTCGGAAACTCTCCCTGAGATTCTCCGTAGACAACGAAGCACTCGAGGTTCTAATAAGGCCTTTCGAACAGACGACTCACTTGAGTGCCGACTGATGAGGAAAGAATATAAATCGATTCAGTGATTTCGCCTTAAAATTTTGCTCGATCCAAGACTTGGAATTATTTCATTCATCATAAAGATATAGCATTATTGGCAATGTCTTTCGGAACACAGGAAAAGAAAAACTTTTTAAAAGTATTCTTCTCCTAAAAGAGAACACTTTTCGTCAAAGGATGTGTATTGTATTGATATATACTATATAATACTATAGTATACTAGAGCTTGTTCTGGATCATCGTTATAGTTAGGCGAATTTGCAAATTTTCTCATTGGTAGAAATGCAAATTCGATATGTTTCACAAATTGTATTCCAGACACAACACGCTCCTTATATAAGACGAAAGTTTATGAAAGGAAATATAGACTTGTTTTAGTAGCTTCGGAAACTCTCCCTGAGATTCTCCGTAGACAACGAAGCACTCGAGGTTCTAATAAGGCCTTTCGAACGGAAGACTCACTTGAGTGCCGACTGATGAGGAACTAATATAAATCGATTCAGTGCTTTCGCCTTAAAATTTTGCTCGATCCAAGACTTAGAATTTTTTCATTCATCATAAAGATATAGCATTATTTCAATGTCTTTCAGAACACAGGAAAAGAAAAACTTTTTAAAAGTATTGTTCTCCTAAAAGAGAACCCTTTTCGTCAAAGGATGTGTATTATATTGATATATACTATATAATACTATAGTATACTAGAGCTTGTTCTGGATCATCGTTATAGTTAGGCGAATTTGCAAATTTTCTCATTGGTAGAAATGCAAATTCGATATGTTTCACAAATTGTATTCCAGACACAACACGCTCCTTATATAAGACGAAAGTTTATGAAAGGAAATATAGACTTGTTTTAGTAGCTTCGGAAACTCTCCCTGAGATTCTCCGTAGAAATCTCTGTCATGTCTAAATATTAAATTTAAAGAAGAATTTATGGAATTTAACATTTATTTCAATTTAGGATCAGTTCTTTCTATTTATGAAAAAAAAGAAAAATTCAATATTGGGATTCAAAAGTCCGATCGAACGGACGACTCACTTGAGTGCCGACTGATGAGGAACTAATATAAATCGATTCAGTGCTTTCGCTTTAAAATTTTGCTCGATCCAAGACTTAGAATTTTTTCATTCATCATAAAGATATAGCATTATTTTCAATGTCTTTCAGAACACAGGAAAAGAAAAACTTTTTAAAAGTATTGTTCTCCTAAAAGAGAACCCTTTTCGTCAAAGGATGTGTATTATATTGATATATACTATATAATACTATAGTATACTAGAGCTTGTTCTGGATCATCGTTATAGTTAGGCGAATTTGCAAATTTTCTCATTGGTAGAAATGCAAATTCGATATGTTTTTACAAATTGTATTCCAGACACAACACGCTCCTTATATAAGACGAAAGTTTATGAAAGGAAATATAGACTTATTTTAGTAGCTTCGGAAACTCTTCCTGAGAATCTCCGTAGACTTCCATTTCGGAGAGAGATAATATAAAATATAATTGGCAGTTACCAACTTTGCTTTGGGACGACTCACTTGAGTGCCGACTGATGAGGAACTAATATAAATCGATTCAGTGCTTTCGCTTTAAAATTTTGCTCGATCCAAGACTTAGAATTTTTTCATTCATCATAAAGATATAGCATTATTTTCAATGTCTTTCAGAACACAGGAAAAGAAAAACTTTTTAAAAGTATTGTTCTCCTAAAAGAGAACCCTTTTCGTCAAAGGATGTGTATTATATTGATATATACTATATAATACTATAGTATACTAGAGCTTGTTCTGGATCATCGTTATAGTTAGGCGAATTTGCAAATTTTCTCATTGGTAGAAATGCAAATTCGATATGTTTCACAAATTGTATTCCAGACACAACACGATCCTTATATAAGACGAAAGTTTATGAAAGGAAATATAGACTTATTTTAGTTTGGTATTTTACAAAAAAGGAGTGACGAAATAGCTCACAAATTCTTTAATCTTCAGAAGTATTTACAGATAAAAATGCCACTTTCACTTAATACTAAAATCGTTAGTGTTCCTAAAGCCACTAAAGAAACTTTTTATTCTCGAAATGAAATAGAAGAAGACCAAAAAAAAAATATACTATATAATACTATAGTATACTAGAGCTTGTTCTGGATCATCGTTATAGTTAGGCGAATTTGCAAATTTTCTCATTGGTAGAAATGCAAATTCGATATCACTGCTTAAAGCCTTTTTTTCGTGTTTGATTCTATAAGACGAAAGTTTATGAAAGGAAATGTTATTGTTTATATAAAATAGTACAATTAACTTTAAAAATATTTTGTATCATAATGATAACAATATTCGGCATGGTAGTTTTTTATGTCGTATAAAAGATGAAAAACATTGTTCAGTGCTAATAATATTGTTTAACATTTACCACTTTACAAATAATTACAATACATTTACCACTTTACAAATAATTCCAGACACAACACGCTCCTTATATAAGACGAAAGTTTATGAAAGGAAATATAGACTTGTTTTAGTAGCTTCGGAAACTCTCCCTGAGATTCTCCGTAGACAACGAAGCACTCGAGGTTCTAATAAGGCCTTTCGAACAGACGACTCACTTGAGTGCCGACTGATGAGGAAAGAATATAAATCGATTCAGTTCTTTCGCCTTAAAATTTTGCTCGATCCAAGACTTAGAATTATTTCATTCATCATAAAGATATAGCATTATTGGCAATGTCTTTCGGAGCACAGGAAAAGAAAAACTTTTTAAAGTATTGTTCTCCTAAAAGAGAACCCTTTGCTTCAAAGGATGTGTATTATATTGATATATACTATGTAATACTATAGTATACTAGAGCTTGTTCTGGATCATCGTTATATTTAGGCGAATTTGCAAATTTTCTCATTGGTAGAAATGCAAATTCGATATGTTTCACAAATTTTATTCCAGACACAACACGCTCCTTATATAAGACGAAAGTTTATGAAAGGAAATATAGAGTTATTTTAGTAGCTTCGGAAGCTGTCCCTGAGAATCTCCGTAGACAACGAAGCTCTCGACATTCTGACAAGACCGATCGAACGGACGACTCACTTGAGTGCCGACTGATGAGGAACTAATTATAAATCGATTCAGTTCTTTCGTTTTAAAATTTTGCTGGATCCAAGACTTAGAATATTTTCATTCATCATAAACATATATTATTCTTGGCAACATCTTTCGGAACACAGGAAAATAAAAAATATTAAAAGTATTCTTCTCCTAAAAGAGAACCCTTTACGTCAAAGGATGTGTACTGTACTGATATTTACTATATAATTCTACAGTATACTAGAGCTTGTTCTGAATCATCGTTATAGTTAGGCGAATTTGCAAATTTTCTTATTGGTTGAAATGCAAATTCGATATATTTTACAAATTGTATTCCAGACATGACACGCTCCTTATATAAGGCGAAAGTTTATGAAAGGAAATATAGATTTATTTTAGTGGATTCGGAAACTGTCAATGAGAATCTCCGTAGACAACGAAACGCTCGATGTTCTAAAAAGTCCGATCGAACGGACGACTCACTTGAATCCCGACTGATGAGGAACTACTATAAATCGCTTCAGTGCTTTCGCTTTAAAATTTTACTCAAACCAAGACTTAGAATTTTTTCATTCATCATAAAGATATAGCATTCTTGGCAACATCTTTCGGATCACAGGAAAATAAAGACATGTGAAAATTATTCTTCTCCTAAAAGAGAACCATTTTCATCAAAGGATGTGTACTGTACTGATATATACTATATAATTCTAGAGTATACTAGAGCTTGTTCTGAATCATCGTTATAGTTAGGTGAATTTGCAAAATTTCTTTTTGGTCGAAATGGAAATTCGATATGTTTTACAAATTGTACACCAGACAAAACACGCTCCTTATATAAAACGAATGTTTATGAAAGGAACTATAAACTTATTTTAGTAGAATCGGAAACTCTCTCTGAGAATCTCCGTAGACAACGAAGCAAAATTTCAGACACCATACGCTCCTTATATAAGGCGGAAGTTTATGAAAGGAAATATTGGTTTATTCTAGGATCATCGGAAAATGTACCTGCGACCTTCAGAAGATGTCGATGCGTTCGACGTACCAAAAATTGTGACCGAACCTGCCGATTTATTGGACAGTCGAGCGATATAGATCTAAAATGACTCCCTTCAGCGCCTGAATGAAAAAAAATTTTCCGAATTCAGGACTTTTTTTTATCACTCCTAAAAAGAAGCTTTCCAGACATATTTGAGAAAAAAAAGGAAATTAAAAAATTGTTGAAAAATTATTTATCCTAAAAGAGAACCTTAACACAGAGGGTTGTATACTCTACTAATCTGTACAATATTATATTTTACTATACTATATTATACAATACTTTACTATAGTATAGCTAATCCTGGATCATCGGTATATAAAGGCGAATTTGCAAAATTTCGTATATATAGAAAAGCAAATTCTATATATTCCATAAATCGTATTCCAGACTCCACACTTTATCCTTATATAAGGCGGAAATTTATGAAAATATCTATAGTTTTATACTAAGATCATCGGAAATTGTACCTGCGACCCTCAGCATATTCCGATGCGATCAACGTGCAAAAAAGTGTTATGGAACCTGCCGATTTATTAAAGAACCAAGCAAATCGGAACTAAAATAACTCACTTCAGAGCCTGGATGAAAAAAATATTGGCCGCATCTAGGACTTATAATGTTTTTAAACAATGCGAAAGAAGAAGATTTGTACACATAGATTTTCAGAACACAGGAAAAGAAATAAATTATGAAAAAATATTTCTCCTAAAAGAGAAATCTGAACATGGAAGGATGTATACTCTACTAATCTGTACAATGTTATATTCTACTATACTATAATATACTATACGTTACTTTATCATAAAGTGGAGCATAAAACAACGACTGTTTTGCAAAACTGTTCCGGCGAAACTGTGGCAATATTGTTATGGTAAACTTGGAGCATGAGTAAAGTTCCATCATTGCATGAGAGTTAAGATGTCGAGCGCATGCGCAAACGGTTTCCCGACGAAAGACAAGAGCTACAATATATGGCTGACACGCCGTTCCGCAAGCTGCGATGGAACTTTTAAATGGTATTTTATATTTTATTTATTCAAGTGTGGTTATTTTTTAAAGTAGTATTTCTCTATAATTTGCAACTGTCTAAAATTTCTCATAATTAATTAGATGTGATAATTTTATTAATTCACAAAACAATGCTTTTGTTTTCATGCACATGTATTGGGACATGTTAAACTAATGTTAAAAATTTTAATTTTTAAGTGATTTTTTCTCAATTTTTAAAATTTCGTTTTTATTCCTTGTTTTCCTTCTATCCCGTTTCTGTGTAGAGTTTATAAATTTTAAATTATCTTCATTGTTATTAATCCTTGTTTTTTCTATATGAAGTATTATTTCAGAATTTCTTAAATGGCTCTATTCCAGATAGCAAATTTAGTTTGCTGAAGACTTGCAGCAGTCTTGATTTTCTAGCCTGTAAACTTGAAATAGGTTCATATAACTAGTCTGAAAGTTTGAAACAAGACTGCGGCACCATACCTCCAACTGTACGCATACATGTCATGCAAGTTACAGTGCACTTCTCGTGCAAGTTTGCTGCAAACTTGTCATATCAAATATGAAGCAAGTCCGTAAAGCAGTCCTCGAGTTTGAAAACAACATTTAAATGGCTCTGCTCCGGAGCCGTTGAGTGCAATGGGTTAATTACCAAGAAACTAATTACTAATGAATTTTTAACATTTATTCAAGATTATCTAAAATATTAGCCTTTCCAAAAGCAAAAAAATATCCTTTTGCATATGTTATTTAAACCAAAGAAAATTATATTTTTTTCAAAAACAGCTGGTTTTTTTTTTTTTCAACCAGGGTTTGCAATGAACTTGCAAGTTTGATATGACTAGTTCGCTGCAATTTGGATGTCATGTTTGCTGCAACTTGGAGGAGTGCGTAGACTGGCTGCAGTCTTGTTTCGAACTTGCAGACTTGTCATGCTGAACTTACTGCAAGTTTTCAGGCTTGCAAATCAAGACTGTTTTAATCATTTTTAACTTTTGCCACTTTATAATAACAAATGGAAGCTACAGGCAATCGTTATTGTGGTATTTTCGAAGTAATGTACATATGTATGCACAGAATTATTTTCTGGAGATAAATCTCTTTTAAAAAATAAGATTAAATGACTGGGAATGGTATATTCCTTAGATTTACAAACTTATAATTATAAATGGATGTTAATTGTTCACCTCAAAACTAAATTTATTCAAGTTTCTACAGGTGTTCAATAAGTGCCCCTCCGGGACACGAAAAATGTCTATTTGTTATCCGCTTATTCAGTTCCTCTAAGCCCCGAGGAAGTGGACGCACATCTACTAAAATACTTCCAGGTTTTAATCTATTTTTCCATTTTGGAAAAAGATAATTATAAGTTAATTATTTTAGTGCAAATGATAACATTTTATAATTCCAACATTGATTTTTTCTTTTTTTTCTCATAAACAGAAACAACTGATTCTAAAATTAAATAAATGCTAAATTGCATCATAACAATAAGCACCTATCTAGACAAAGTTTTTCGGAACACATTACTGAAAATATTGCTTACAAAATTACTCTCGTAAAAGAGAAATCTTAACTTCAAAGGATATATACTATACTTTATTATTCTATAGTATTGTATTGTTCTATTTTATGAATAACTAAAGTATCTAAAGGTTAAAGCATTAAACGTCTTACTATAAGTATATAATAACACGTGACACGGTGGTTCTTAACGAAATTTCGTGCGAAAATGTCTTTGCACAATAGTTACCGAGGAGGTTCACCTGCCAACTAGAGACGCTTACATAGCTTCACTGTTATTAAATATATTTTAGTAATACTTATAGTGAGCGAATATTGTGTATAGAAAATCTATTATTCTTATTTTTATGCATTTTTTATCACAAAAAGTGTTACCGCTGTCAATGAAAAAATTTACGCATTATAACACTATCTTGGTTCTTAAACTGAGAAAGCACAATTTAATCATACTGAGGTATTCTTTTTGTCCCGTGTTATCATTTCTACTAAAATACTTCCTGGTTTTAATCTATTTTTCCATTTCGGAGAGAGATAATATAAAATATAATTGGCAGTTACCAACTTTGCTTTGTAATACGTGCATCTAGAAGACATGTAGTAGAACAATATAAATGGTTTTTAAGTAAATATATGCTTGTGTAATAACTAACTGTCAAGTACATAAACAGCGTTAGCTTCAGTATGTATATATATATATATATATATATATATATATATATATATATAGTTATATATATATTCAGAGGATCTGTAACATCATTGCACTACACACACACACACACACACATATATATATATATAATATATATATATATATATATATATATATATATATATATATATATATATATATATATATATATATATATATATATGTATTTTTTTATGTACCAGAAAACATATCAAGTTTTTTGTCTTATTAATCATTTTATCAGCCGCGAAGAATTGTCTTTGACTGAATTCTCGAAATGAAATAGAAGAAGACGAAAAAAAAACACAAATGAAAGAATGAGTAGAATGTAATCAATTTTTTTATACTTCAAGATAAGGAAATAGTTTCTTTTCATCTGCGGCTCATATGAAACACTGCTTAAAGCCTTTTTTTCGCTGTTTGATTCATTTTGACATACCATTTTCTTGAAAAGTTTTGGCAAGAAATATTTCAAATTGCCTCTAAAAAATTGTGATGGTAATCCATCATTTTGTTTTTATTACTGTGTTGATAACTTCAAACGTTTCTTTAATTAAATGTGATTGAAGAGTAATAGCAATAATGTTATTGTTTATATAAAATAGTACAATTAACTTTAAAAATATTTGAAAATGATTTCGTTAACCTAATATGTAGAGGAGATGAATTGCTGCAGCAAATTTTGTCATAGTTTTTTATATTGCGAAGGACTTAAAACATACTTGGTTACTCTGTGAGTTTCACTCTTATTGTAATAAATAACACATCCTAGCTTATGGACTTCAAGCATGTA
>CM063511.1:23701340-23718840 GCA_032207245.1 Pardosa pseudoannulata
GAATATAATTATCTGGAATTGCTTGATAAAATAAATTTTATTTGTTAGCAATATATCTAAAAAATTAGTTAATTCATTTTATTAATATATATATTGTTTTCCAAACATCTTTCTAATGAGACAGCTTAACATGTTTTATTAGCACACATGCACTATCGATTGTATCAATAAACTGGATTGTTGACTGATATTTGTATAAAGTGTAAATGTTTTATCTTTTAGATATTTAACGCTACTATTTATTTTATGCCATCTACGTGTTAGTTGGAAAAAGGATTTAAAGGGAGAAAAATTCTTAAATATTTATTTTTTAAATATTCCGTTGTTAACCGTAGGTTTAAATTAAAAATATTATATAAAATATATAAAACACTAAAATATAGTTGTATTATTAGGTATAGTATTTCTACTACTTTAAGTAAAGTTTATATAAATCAGTTATTAATTTTGGACAATTTGTAATTTTTTTTTTGTCAATTTTTGTCTTTATCTCTCTACCCATAGAAGAATCATGCCCATGTTTTACAAATAGTTTAATTATAAATATTGAGAAATGTCAAAAAAATACAAAATAATAATGCACCTGTAAACTTTAAAAATTAGTACATACAATGGAAGAATGTGTTTTAATGAAACATACTGACTGAATTGCAAATATCTGATTCAATAAAGAATGTGTATATTTAGAAGCCTTCGAATTTCGTTCAAATTGTATTATTATACTTCACAATTTAAGATCTTTTATCCATTTCTATAATGCTTGGAGACTTCTTAAAATCCATATTAAGTTGTGAAGAGAATTCTTGACAAAATATGTAATGAGAATAATTGTTGTAAGATATGAAGAAAAAATAATAGTTTCAAATTCTATTCTTAAAATGAATAATGATTAAAAACTCTTTTCCATTAAAAAAATCCTGAACTGTTTTGTCAGCAATTGTAGAAAATGTCTTGAGAAATTCGATAATTTTTTTTAACACATTGACAACACTTTACAAGACTCAATTATCAAATAAGGGTAAATTAATCTTGAGAGATTTTTTTATTCTCCTTAAACTTCTCGTTAAAATAAAAGTTTTAATGCCTTTTTATATAACATTTCACGAATAATACTTGAGGGGAACAAAACATCAGTTGATAATAAAATGAAAAAGAAAAATTCCTCAAAAACATTAAAAAATATGAGTTATTTCATCGGAAGAAAATATAATAACTGATTTGCTGTTTTGGTTTTGACATTTTTGACAATTTTTTTTTCTAAATTCCATTTTTTAAAATATATTTATGTAATGAAAATAGTCACATTGAATCAAGTAATTTTGTAGAAAGATTGTTTTTTTATTGCATTGGCAAAATGATTTTATAATTTATAGTAGTAAAAAGAAATTTACTAATGCATTTTACCTTAATTTATCTGGATATTAAAACTCATATCTTAGTATGAAATTAATGTTACATTAACTAAAAAGTTTAAAATTTATAAATATAATGGAAAAATAGGTTTTAATGAAACATAACATTGACTGAATTGCAAATATCTGACTCAATAAAGTATGCGTACATTTAGAAGCCATCCAATTTCGTATGAATTCTATTATGTATACTTCACAATTTAAGGTCTTTTATCCATTTCTATAATACTTCGAGACTTCTTAAAATCCATATAAAGTTGTGAAAAGAATTCTTGACAAAATATGTAATGAGAATAATTATTGTAAGATATGAAGAAAAAACAATAGTTTCAAATTCTATTCTTAAAATGAGTAATGATTAGAAACTCTTCTCTAGGAAAAAATCCTGAACTGTTTTGTCAGCAATTGTAGAAAATGTCTTGAGAAATTCGATAATTTTTTTTAACACATTGACAACACTTTACAAGACTCAATTATCAAATAAGTGTAAATTAATCTTGAGAGATTTTTTTATTCTCCTTAAACTTCTCGTTAAAAGAAAAGTTTTAATGCCTTTTTATATAACATTTCACGAATAATACTTGAGGGGAAGAAAACATGAGTTGATAATAAAATGAAAAAGAAAAATTCCTCAATAACTTAAAAAATATGAGTTATTTCATCGGAAGGAAATATAATATCTGATTTGCTGTTTTGGTTTTAACATTTTTGACAATTTGTTTTTTCGAAATTCATTTTTTTTTGGAATATATTTTTGTAATAAAAATAGTCACATTGAATAAAGTAGTTTTGACGAAAGTTTGTTTTTATATTGCATTGGTAAAATGTTTTTTATAATTTATAGTAGTAAAAAGAAATTTACTAATGCCTTTTACCTTAATTTATCTGGATATTAAAACTCATATCAGGTTATGGAATTAATGGCAAATGCACTGGAAAATTTTAAAAAGTTTAAAATTTATTTTTACAAGGATAGACATTATATAAACCTGGATAGATTTCCATATTCTATCATTCTTCTTTCAGTCTTAAAAGTTAGATGGTTAAAATTGTTTCATTTATTACAGTCAATGATAGGAAATGGTATTAGTAAATTTTCATATAAGATTAAAATTTTAAAATATATACTAAGCTTTAACATATTAAGTTTACTGAAACTGTAAAAGACTATTATTTCAGATGCGTAACAAAGCTAAATTAATATGAAGATAAAAAAATAATATCTGGTTTAATTAATTATCGATTTTCCAAGACATGAAGAAGAAATTTCTTTTTATTTGTCCTAGAAATGAAGACATTTCTGCCAATAAAGCATTTCTTATAAAATTATATCTTTAAATTAGTAATGGCATCAAACATTTTAATTATATAAATCTTAACATATTTCAATTATTTTTGAGATTAAAGAAACAAACTTAATCAAGAAAATATTTTTATTTTATTAGTTAATACATAAATATATTTATATCAATATTTAGTAAATCACCAAGTAGAAAATTTTAGAAGCAATAATTTAATCTTTCTAAATCTCATACTTAAATAATATTTTCTAGATCATAGTAAACACATTTACCTTCAAAATCACCTATTAAATAACTTTTTCAAGCCATTTTATCCCTTTAACTGTATCTACCATTTATTAATAACTTCTGAAATATTAACCCCTTAAAGCACGAGTTTGGTTTAGAAATATTTATAAAATATGACATATTTTCTTCACCGAAAATGGATATATAGGTACAATGTAAGTTATTTTTTCAAATTCAGTTTTGGGGGTGACTAGGGAGTGGGGAAAGGGTAAAAAGTATATAACAGATTGTTATACAAACAAAGTGCAAACGATTTGATTACATGTTTAATTTGAATTTCGCACTTTCCAGACACGGGCAAATGCGTTAAAGGGTTAAAGAAAACAATTAAATGTCATGATCTTATTAAACAGTCTTAAGAAGTGAAGTTGCTATAAATAATAAATAATATTATCCCCTCGATAAAAATATTATTATTACTCTTTCTTTGAGTACATTTTCTTTAGTATAATTCAGTAAATGGATGTTTTACATTGTTTCTGTATATAAAAAATATCTGTTTTTAAAACAAAAATTGTGTATGTCTTACTATCATGATACATGCAGATCTAATAATCAGATAAAGGTGACAAAGGTTTTCCATTATTTGTGCTAATAGCTTTATTTGGATGTCTAAACAAATAAATTGAATTTACGAACAATATAGTTTCAAACGTTCTTTATTTTATTACTAATAATACTTTTGCTTTCTTCAGTAATAAGATATTTTACTTTAAAAACAGCTTATTTATTTCAACGAATTAGTTATCTTGCATTACATGAAGAAAACAGTAGTTAGGAAACAGAATGTGATAAGGCGATTTAGATCAGCAATATAATTCATTAATTCATACGAGAAGTAAAATGCTTGGGATCTAAATCTGACCTCATCAAATCTTTTGTAAAGGATACAGGACCGTAAAATATATTCAACGGATTTTTTCGTCTTGTGCGGGGTTCTGATCTCAGTCCCAGATTAGAATCCCGTCTCCTTACATGGCATTAATAAGAATGTACCTTTGTGGAATTATTTATGAGTCCCTAAGTGTCAGTGCCCAATTTGAAGGGGCACGGTTTTTCCTAATTGGTGGTCTGAAGGCGGGGTTAAGAAGACCAATAAATTTTTACAACTATCCCGATTGGACGAACAGAAGGAAGAGGAAACAATGATGAAATTGATATAAGAGAAGAGAGAAAGAGAGAGGTTGAAGAGTGGATTCGAATCGAAAGGAGCATTATATTCGAGTCGAGGAGAGAAGTCCGACTGGCAGTGTTCGAGGAGTCGAGTTAAGTTGAAGTCAGAGTTTGGAGGTTGAGAGCTCTACGGCAGGTGTTCAGGACTCGAGGTCAGAGTACGGTGATCAAAGGAGTTTTTTTTATTTAAAGCCAAAATAGATTTTATGTATTTTATTCAGTGAGTATATACTTTTAATGCAAAATTTCTTAGATTTAATACCCTGTAATTAGTCTGTAGTCTCTCAGATTGGGTTAGAAATCAACAAAAATATAATTACACAACGCAATAAAATAAAATTATACGATGTCTTCATATATATTTAGATATATGTAGTGAGCTCACGACACACTTTACCCATATGTGCACAGATATCAAGAGCAAACAGTCATAATCAGTTCAGAAAAGATCAAACTGGATAATTTTAGAAATAAAGTTTCCTTGTACGCACATTCAAATGTGACACTTAAAATAGTTTAAGCTCAGTCAACCATGTTTAAAAGGAACACTTTCATTGAAATTTATCCCAGATATTAATCTTCACTGCAATATTTTCTTTACTTAGTACAAGGAAGCAATAAAAGGTATTTAATATATAATTTAAAATTATTTCCATTCTTTTATTTATAGTTTAAAATTTCCGTAGTGAAATGATTAAATTTGATTTTCATGAATCTAAATCTACATTACGAATTCATAGATATTTTGATAAGTAAAATATGAAACATTTAATAAAATATTTCATGAAATCAAAAATTAATCGCCTTACAAGAAAAATATTAAGGTTATTAATAATGAAGAAAATACGTTATTAAATATTTGAGAGAAATAAAGACAAGAAAAAATAAATGTTTGATCAATTTATTTGAATGTTTTGAAAACATTTGCTTCTAAACAGTCTTAGAAATTTTTATTATCAAAATATTTATTGTTTACTTGCTTTTCATTTGAATTGGATTCTTTAGAAATTTTAATTTATTTCCTTGAAATAATATTTGGTGGCAAGACGAAATACATGAGTATTTTAAACCGAAAGAAATAAATTGAACAAAGAAATGCATTTGAATGAGTAGACAAATGAATTGTTTTGTAATTTAGGATGGCGTTTATCGAAATGACTTTTTTGTATTTGGAACTCAAGTTAATTTTATTAGAGCATATTTTTAATTGTTATTATCTATTAATGTTTAAAAATGAAGGCAATTCTGTTTTATAATTATAGGAAAAGATAGACAATAGAAAAATAAATATCTCTTCGGCATATGAAAATAACAATAAAATAATTTAGCATGATTTTATTGATTGTGTCTGTACTAGCATTATTAAAGATTTTACTTAATTTGTTCAATCAAAATTAATTGTTCCCGAGCTATGTAACTTATAGTTTCTTTAATTATTGAAATACATTCTATATTATTGTCTTTATATTATATAACTTTTCTATAACAATGCTACTGACAATAAATATTAATTTTTAATGCTGAATATTTTACTTGATGCAATGTTTTTCTTTCCAGCAGCCCGCTGAACTACCTAAGACTTAACTGCAGCAATAATGTTAAATATTTTCATCATACTAGCGAGTTGTCACCAAACATCCACAAAGTAGAGGAATTTTGGACAAGATGCAAAGTTTCACTTTTCAGCAGCACGTTGCCTTGATGGAATTTGAATGCTACAATAATATTAAATATCTTCATCTTACTAACGAGTTGCCGTAAAACACACTATTTTTAAAGGAATTTTGGACTTGATGCAATGTTTTACTTTTCAGGTGTCCGCTGTCTTGGTGGAACTTAAATGCTGCACTAATATTAAATATTTTCATCTTACTAGCATGTTGTCTCAAAAAACTCTTTTTTGTAAAGTAAAATAGAGGAATTTGTGACATGATGCAAGGTTTACTTTTTCAGCTGCACTCTGCGTTGCTGGAACTTAAATGCAGCAATAATATTATTTAATATTGTTGCATCTTCATCCTACTAACGAGTTATCACAAAACACTCTTTTTTTAAAGTAAAAGAAAATAGAGGAATTTTAGACTTGACGCAAGGTTTCACTTTTCAGCAGCACGTTGCCTTGATGGAATATGAATGCTGTAATAATATTAAATATTTTCATCTTACTAGCGAGTTGTCGCAAAACACTATTTTTTGTAAAGTAAAATAAAGGAATTTTTGACGTGATGCAAAGTTTCCCATTTCAGCTGCCTTGCTGGAATTTAAATGCTGCAATAAAATTTAAATATCTCCATCTTACTAGCCAATTTTGGAGATACACTTTTTTTGTAAAGTAAAAAAGAAGTAGAGGGATTTCGAACTTGATGCAAAGTTTCCCTTTTCAGCAGCACTCTGCATTGTATGGAACTTAAATGTTGCAATGTTATTTAAATAACTTCTTAATCTAACTAACAAGCTGTCGTAAAACACACATTCTTCTAAAGTAAAAAGGAAGAGAGGAAATATTATTCCTCCTATTATTACTCATAAAAAAGTAGCTTACACTCCAAGGTCTTCAATTTCAGCCCACAAAGAAATAGAGGAATTTTAGACTTGAAGCAAGGTTTCAGTTTTCAGCTCCACACTGCTTTGCTCGAACTTGAATGCTGCAATAATATTAAATATTTTCATCTTACTAGCGAGTTGTCGGATTACACTCTATTTTATAAAGTAAAACAGAGAAATTTGTGACATGATGCAAGGTTTCATTCTTCAGCTACACGCTGTTTTGCTGGACCTTCAATGCTGCAATAATATAAATATCTTCATCTTAATGCAAGTTGTGGAGATACACACTTTTTTGTAAAGTGAAAAGAAATAGAGGAATTTTGGATTTGATACAAAGCTTCCCTTTTCAGCAGCACTATGCATTATCTGGAACGTAAATGCTGCAATGTTATTTAAATAACTTCTTCATCTAACTAACAAGTTGACGTAAAACACACATTCTTCTAAAGTAAAAAGGAAGAGAGGAAATATTATCCTTCCAATTATTTCTCATAAGGAAGTAGCTTACGCTCCAAGGTCTTCAATTTCAGCCCACAAAAAATAGAGGAATTTTAGACTTGAAGCAATGTTTCAGTTTTCAGCTTCACGCTTCCTGGGTGGAACTTAAATGCTGCAATAATATTAAATATCTTCATCTTACTAGCAAGTTGTGACGATACACTCTTTTTTCTAATGTAAAAAGAAGTAGAAGAATTTTGGACATGATACAAAATTTCTCTTTTCAGCAGCACTCTGCATTATCTTTAACTTAAATGCTGCAATGTTATTTAAAATACTTCTTCATCTAACAAGTTGTCGTAAAACACACATTCTTCTAAAGTAAAAAGGAAAAGAGGAAATATTATCCTTCCAATCATTAATCATAAAAAAGTAGCTTACTCTCCAAGGTCTTCAATTTCAGCCCACACCCTGGTAATTTCACAGTAGCCATGACCTGCTCAAGGAAGTCAGATGGCCTACAAGAAGCGTGAAGGTTTTCATTAATACTTTGTAATTTCTCGGAAAATAAGTATTCCACCCAAATAATAAAATGGTTTTCGTGACTATGGGTAGATGTAGATATATGGGAGAATGTCTAAAGACATTCTCCTTGAAATGTCTAATAGTACACTTATGCCATGGTTCTTAGCATAAAAATGACTCATCCTACCTTCATACTATTATAATTCATTAATAATAGTAAGAATATTTACATAAAATCTTACCTCTGATGTAACAAAAGTAAACTATATATACATCATACTCCAAAATTTTACAAATGGGTTCACCTATGTGTTGCCATTGAAATAATTTTGAAATTTTTTGGTTCATGTAAAAACTGTTTTATAATAAAGAAAGTTTCTTGTATGTCAAATAATAAGCATGGGTTATACATAAAAATGTGCTAAAAACCCATTTTATTATATAAAATAGGTGTGCTTAATACCCAAGTAAATATCGCATTAATATTCTTAGAGTGAATGCTATGTGAAGGGGTTTGAGCCTGAAATGTGACAAAAAATAAATATTAAATTGATAAATAATACAATATTTGACTGACTAAAAGTTTACGGAAATCCTTGGAGATATTTGCCAAAATCCTGTAAATGAAAACCTTTGAAATTATGCTACCTTGAGACATTTTATTTTTTATTATTCATTTCATCATATTACAAATCCATATATATAGTATGATGGAATTAATACTATCAAAATGCAGCCAAATATTTAATTATACAACATAATCTATACTATGAATCAAAATTGTCCTACTAATCGAGTTTACAGATAGAACGTAGCACAACTTGTTGTGATTTTGGAAATCCCATAAGGTACTAATAAGTAGTCAACTGGCCTTCTTAACTAACAATTTTAAGAAATCACAAAAATACCATGTCTATGTTTATTGAAACTTGAAAGATCCTTAAAGCATATTAATTTTTGAATCAATATAGACATAACATAGCTTGGTGGGATTTTGGGGAACATTTTTGAATAGCTGTCGACTATACCTCTAAACTTGAATTCTTACCATTAATTTTTTAAGAAATTTTAAAAGCAGGAGTAGCACATCATGAATAAAACACTGAAACATCCAAAAATTGCTATAAATGGTATTTGAATTTGAATATTAAAATTTGAATGTATATGGACAGTTTTAGATTAACTTAAACAATCATTGGTGTTGACAGTATCACTTATTTTGCTGAAAATATTAAAAATATCATTAATATGTAATCTCTGTGGAAGGCTATATTCAATAAAATATAAAATGCAAAATTACAAACTATTAAAATGCATAATGAAAATATATTCAGTAAAATATAAATATTAAATAGTTCATAAATTTAATATTCATAAACACTAAAGAGTAAACAGTTCAGTAATACAATATTTGGCTGACTGAAAGTTAATGGAACATGCCAAATCCATGGAGAAATTCTCTAAAATCATGTTACTGAAAGCTTTTGAAATTATGCTTTCTTGAAATACTTTATTTTTTATTATTCCTTTCCTCATACTATAAATACATACATATAGTATGATGGAATATAATATCAAAATGTAGCGAAATATTCAATTATACAACATAATCTATACTATGGATGAAAATTTCACGACTTATCGAGTTTACAAATTGAGCGTGGCAGAACTTGGTGTGATTTTGGCAGCCCTATAAGCTACCAATAAGGAGCCAACTGGTCTTCTGCACTACCAATCTTAAGAAATTACAAAAATATGAATACCATGTCATGTGTTATTAAAATTAAATTTAAAAATCCTTAACATATATTAATTTTTGAATTAATATAGACATACATAGCTTGGTGGGATTTTAGCGAACATTTTGAAAAGCTGTCGCTACGGAGTCAATTATACCTCTAAACTTGAAATTTTACTGTTATTCTTAAGACATTGCATAAGCAAGGATGCCATATCATGTATAAAAAACTGAAATGTCCCAAAAACTCATAGAAATTATATTGATTTTTTAATTTATATGGACAATTTCAGATTAACTTCAACAATCACTGGTGTTGACACTATACCTCTAAACTTGAATTTTTACCGTTTTTTTTAATGAAATTTCAAAAGCAGGAATGCCATATACTGTATTAAAAAACTGAAACTTCGAAAAACTCCTAGAAACCATATTAATTTTTCATTCTATATGAACAACTTTAGATTAACAATCACTTCTGTTGACACTATACCTCTCAAATTGAATTATCATCGTTATTTAAGTAATTTCATGATTACTGATCCCTTCATATGACAGGCTATATTCACTATACCGCTAAACTTGAATTTTTACCGTTATTTTTTAAGAAATTTCAAAAGCAGGAATACCATATACTGTATTAAAAAACTGAAACGTCCAAAAACTCTTCGAAACCATACTAATTTTTTATTCTATATGGACAACTTTATATTAACTTTAACAATCACTGGTTTTGACACTATACCTCTAAACATGAAGTATTACCGTTATTTAAGAAATTTCATAAGCAGGAAAGTCCATATCACGTATTAAAAATCTGAAACGTCCAAAGGCTCATAGAAATCATATTAATTTTTGAATATATATGGACAATTTCAGATTAACTTTAACAATCACTGGTGTTGACAGTTTATATTTCTAAACAAATATAGACGAACTAAAAGAGTAAAATATTTCAAAAACTTCATTTTGTCTCTTTCATTAATTTTTTATTCTATATGGACAACTTTATATTAACTTTTCATTAAATGTCGGAGAAACTTTCAGTATTACCGTTATGAAACTATAAATTATTAGGAAGTACGGACATTTTAGATTAACTTTAACAATCATTAGAGCAAACTTTTTTATATATTTTTTTTAAGTAAAAAAGATTTAAAATATTAAACTACATGTTGAGAATATATGCATCCTCTAAAATAATTGGGAGTTCTTAAAAAATGGAAGAGATAAAATACAAATTCGCATTCTTATGCAACAAACAAAAAGATATTTCACAAAACATTAATATTTCAGCATGCGAATTCAGTTCTGTTCTTGATATTAATTTTAAACGAGACATTTTGATTTCTTGATGAAAATTCATTCAGGAGAATTACAATAGATAAATATCCTTTGTAGTTCTCTGAAAATAAGCAACGATATTATTTCCATTGTATAGCCAAACTTTTCAAAAGATAAAAGGATTAACTGAGTGTTAGATAAAATGAGGTTAAGTAAATTACGTGACTAAAAAAGTCTTTATTAAGACATTTTCCTTTGCATCATAAAAACATTCATCTTAATATTGCAAAAATAATATGTTTGGAAATCTGAAATTTACGGAATGCTTCTAAATCTCACTAAAGGATTTTAACAATGGTTATTTCATAAATATTTTTATCCTTACAAATGGTATAACAAATATAATTGTTTTGTATGACAATAAGCATCACTAGTTAAATCTGTTGTTAAGCTTTTCGAAACAGGAAATTGGTTAAATGAAATATTTAGCATTGAAATTTACCATATTAATATTTTTCGTAGATTTTTCCTAATTAAATTTGAAAGCATAGTTAACAAAGAATGCCCCAAATTCACATCATTCCTGTCTCCAGAAATAATTCCCGAAGTAGAAGTTTTGAAACATAAATGTGTCATAAACAAATGGTTTGCTGAAATGTTATTAGATTACACCCCTTACATCAAGTCGTTCTCTTGCTATAATATACATACCTAATAATCCAGCATGACACGGTATCAAATTAATAATGATGTATAAAGTAGAAATGAATTACACGATCAATTTAATACTTTGAGTTCTAAAACAATAATTAAAATTATTCATGTCATATCCTTAAGAACCTAAATTTAAAGAAGAAACATTAAAAGGGCCTATATGCATATTATTATTTATAATTATTTTATCTTAATACCTTTAGAGAAAGAATTCAGAAGTTTAGTGAGCTTAGCATTTAACTGAACTGAAAAAAAAAATTACTTTTCTCTTGATGAGTGAGGTAAATCGTAAGCTTTTAAAATTGGATACAAGAGTTTTTCTCAATAATTTTATCGTAAACATTATGAGAATTTTACACGTATAATTTGCAAAGAATGACATATATATTTTGTTTAACAAGTCCCACAATATATCTGGAAGAACAGTATGTTTATGTTATAAATAAACTTTACCTTAATGAATAAATAAATAGTTATAAGTCTTAATAAATAAGTTTATAAGTTAATAAATAGTTTTTAAACATTTATATATACACATTGTTTTGGAGACAAATGGCTATAATTCCTATAAATTTTTAAAATGTAGCATTCTTGGTTAAATTGTGGGATAGGGTTATAATTTCTTTTCATACCACAATACAAATCAGATCGTGTAATACATTTAAGGACTAGAGGGTTAGGCTTTATAAATAACCTTTAATAACATCGTAAACTTAGTTATGTTTTATATATATATATATATATATATATATATATATATATATATATCTGTACTTTTGTTGCAACATTACACTGAACATGCATTTATTGCTCATCTATGAAAAGTACTATCTTCGCTCATAATATTTATTCTAATTTATAATTTATGTTAAACATCTTCGTTCAAAATAAAAACAGTATAAGATCACCAAAATATTAGTTAAATATTAATTTTGTGGGATAAATTCACTTCTAGAAAATCTTAACACTTGTTTACTCTTCAATGTTTTATCATTCCCATACAACATTTATTTTATTATCAATGTACTTTATCTAACGGGATGGCAGCGGTGACACTTGTGAATAGCTTATTTACTGAAGTCACCAGTGTAAACACAGAGTCGAGAAGGAAATTAGCTGCTAAATACTGCACAACAGAAATTAATTATATATATATATATATACATATATATACCGGGTGGCCATAATTAAACTGGCAGTGCTCACAGTGTTCTGTAGTGTGATCTATTTGCGAGAATGACGCCACATTTTGTATTAAGATTAAACAAGACGGGGGACGAAGGATTAAGCGAAAAAAGAAATTATTTCCAAAAGTCACCGGATTGTTCATAGAAATTACATAATTTGATATATTTTAATATATTTGGATATATTTTCTATAGATCACATATTTTAATGTCTGAAATATTACACTCTTTAAAATAATAAATATTTAACTTTAAATTTCAACTAATTTTACAAATATTCAGGATGCATAGTAAAGTTCTTCAAAGACCTTTTTAGCTTATTGCTGTAGAAACATATACTTTAAATGGCAGAAGAATTTTTTAAGTTGAACATTTATTTTATGGATGAAAACTGAGTTACAAAATTTATATACAAACTCACTGTGGTATAACTAGTTATAAGTTTGGCGATCTTTTCCAAAAGCTTTTAATAAGGTTCCAACTGTATTCTACTTAAATTATGGTTTTAGAAACATATACTTTAAATGGAAAAATGTTTGTTGTAAGATGAAAACTGCATTACAAAATTTATATAGAAACTCACCGTAGTATAACTAGTTATGAGTTTGGCGATCTTTTCCAAAAGCTTTTAATAAGGTTCCAACTGTATTCTACTTAAATTATGGTTTTAGAAACATATACTTTAAATGGAAAAATGTTTGTTATAAGATGAAAACTGCATTACAAAATTTATATACAAACTCACCGTAGTATAACTAGTTATGAGTTTGGCGGTCTTTTCCAAAAGCTTTTAATAAGGTTCCAACTGTATTCTACTTAAATTATGGTTTTAGAAACATATACTTTAAATGGAAAAATGTTTGTTATAAGATGAATATTTATTTTATGGATGAAAACTGCTTTACTAATTTATATACAAACAAAACGTAGTATAAGTTTGTCTGTGTTTGGCGATCTTTTCCAAAAGTAGTTAATAAGTTAACCAAGAAGTGCATAAAATGTATTAAACGAAAGAAGTTTCAGCTCCCAGTGCGGGTTGGTTTTAATAATGTTATTCAAAGTGTGCTTTCCTTCATTCCACAAAGGCAGCTTTTATCAACGCAGCTATTGTTGTAAAACTTTTCGCCGCAAAAAAAGATAAATCGGGATTAATGTGTGTGTGTGTATATATATATATATACATGCATATATATATATATATATATATATATATATATATATTTAATGATAGAGTTATTGTGTTTAGTATTAAAAGCATCGGTGGAATTAAGTGACTAAAAATTGGAAATTATTTCCTAGAGGAGTGTACTATAATCTTTAATAGCGAAAGTAATTGTTATACATAAGAGATGTCTTTTAAGAGACGAAAAAGGAATTGTCTGTGTCTGTGTGTATGTATGTATTTGTATATATACATAGTGAGCGGAAGATCTATAAAAATTATTTTTCGTAATATTCTGAGACCAGGAATTTAAATTCTAAAATAACACAAAACAAATTCGATTTAAAGCCTTTATTTCCATTTAAAAGAATATATATATAAAAAACAAAAATTGTGGATATAAGCCTGGAGTAGATTTTCGCTATGCATCTTGTATTTCTACAAATATAATAGGAATTAAAAGTAAATTTAATTTTCGGGATATAGATTATTTGTTGTGAAAAATAGTTTTTAATTTTTATTTTCCACGAACATTCTTTTCCCACAAAATGTGTAAATTGTATAGAATTCCTTTTATATTTTGTAGTGAAATTTAATGCATACTGTAAGAATTAATAGAAAATTCTCAATGGTTAGAAATAGTAATTTGTTTCAATATCAATTTTTCAGGTACATTTTATATCAAATGTTTGATATTAATAATTAACAGTAAGGCATTTAAAATCAATTGAGATTTAACATCCGCCTTATATTATGTGTTACAAGACAATGTAACTAGTTAATATATTTTATCGGTAATTACATTTAGAAATAAGAACAAAATGTTTCAAATATTCATAAATATAAAAATTTTTTTTCTCCATTATTTAAATTATTTTATGAATGCTATTGTGTGTTTAATACTAATTATACCCATAAGAGTATGAAAATATAAAATTCGATTTAATTTTTAAAGTTTTAAATGTTTAAAAACACACTGAGAGAGAGATACCAATTTATTTGTGACCTTACACCTGACTCATATCTCACTGTTGATTTAAAATAACCCCCTATATAATAAAAGCCTAAGTTATTTGTCCATCTGTCTTCGCATTTATGAAGCTGTAAATAACGAACTACCTTTATATAAAAATTAGTTTTTAATTTTCTTTATGAGTTAAAAAGCAAAATTCAGAGCTAGTAAAGTTTATCTTCTCCTAAACTATCAGTCCGATTCTAAAGTAAATTTGTATTAATATGCTTCAAATCACAATGAAAAATTCTGACGTCTTTAAAACGTTCATATTTTTGCATATTGGATTCCAATGAACTGATAAACACAAATCATTCTCAAATTTTAAGTTAATGCTATAATAAAACGGTAACTTCCTGATATCAATTGCTAGCTTTTAATACCATTATTTCAAGCCCTATTTTTCCCAGTTAAGAACAGTCGATTAAGTTTATCAAATAACAAAAAAGTAAAATTAACGTTTTTTTTCCAGCTCTATAGCATCATTCCTTTAACCATCTCATTTAATCATTTCTTATTTAAAATTATTTAAATGGAATCGGCTTTAAGCAGTAGGTCGGCTTTAAGTAGTAGGTAATAATATTCTCTTATATTTGGTTTAAATAACAGATTAGGTACGTATGTGATTATTTTAAATTTAATTATCGATTTTTTTTTGCAAGATAATTCTCAGCCAAAAAAATAACCATTTTTTTACCTGCCTCATAAGATACTTATAATTCTGGAAAATTAAAAATTTAATGCGATACTAATGGGAGGACAGAGGTGAATGCAAAATGTGTCCTTGGCCTAGTGTAGTACCAGCAGAAGGAATGATCCTCGATTTTCGTATTAGTCTTCTTGTAAAAGTTAATTCGACTCAAACTGAAATGTCGTTTCTCACCAATTTAATTTCAGTCAATTTAGTTCTGAGTAAAAGTTTTATTGTTTAAGTATGACGCTTTCAGAATCTATTTTAACCTTTATGTATTCTTTCTATTTCTTTAACAAAATATTGAAAGATACTTCTAAATATTTCTCAGGTTTTGAATGATCTTTAAATTACTATTTTGTACAATTGAAGATAAGTTTGTCACATACTTAGCGCAATGTATTTTTACAAAGGGAGAAATACAGTTATACAAAAATGAATCATTGAGGACAGTTTTTATTTTATGCAAATTCTGGACTCTACATAATATTATTTTTGTGGGGTTACCAAAAGTTCATTTTCTTAGAATAGAAAAAGCACGCGGAAAAGAATTTCGATGTATTCGACTCAAACTGAAAATTTTATTTCTCAATAATTTAATTTCAGTCAATTTTAGTTCTTAGTAAAAGTTATATTGTTTAAGTCTGACACTTTATGAATATATTTTAATTATCAATGTATACATGTTAGAGTTGTGTTATGGTTCAAACATGTTAAACAGTTATACAAAAAATGAATCATTTAGGACGGTTTTCATTTTATGCAAATTCTGGATTCTACATAATATTTTTGTGTGGAGTAATTAGAGTTACCAAATAAGAAAACGCACGCAGAAAATAATTTCGATCTACATTTTTGAAAAAAAAACAATAATAAAAATTATATGTTTTGCATTATTCATTTTTTTAGTTTTATAATTATCTAAACGAGATGATTGAAACAGTACGAATAGAACAGTTTTTGAATGTTAATGCAAATGTTAACATAGTTGTAATTAAAGTACTGAAAAAGAATAAAATATATGTTTAACTACTTAGAAATATAAACATACTCAAAATATGTTGAGAGAAACATAATACGGATGTAAATGACATTATGTCAGAAAATTTTCAGATGTATAATAAAGATTGTTTATGGAAGTGTTTGAGTTGGTCATTCTTAGATCAAACATTTGTATATATTTTTGATGTAAAAAGGAAGATAAAATGTCAGTAAACATATTAAAATAATAAAATAATATATTAAATGTTTAAATGCGGGACTTTACTTCCATACCATTAATAAGACTGTAATCATTGTATCCTGATGCTATTTCTGCTGAAACAGAAAATAATCTTTGCATTACAAGTTGCATCAGTGAGTAAGACCTGGTGAAAAATACTAACCCGATTACTAGAACTTTTTCATAATATAACTTACTTAAGGAGGTGCCAATAATTGCTATCTATTTTAAAAAATATGTGTAAGATATTTTGCATAAAGAAAACGTATTAACACCGTAGGGATTGGACTTACGATATATTAGGATGTCTAAAGAATCCAAGAAATGTACCAAATTAGCCTTCTATCATTATTAAAATAACACAAATTAATATATTAACTTTAACTTAATAATTGTTAATACCTAATTCTGTTTCAAAAAAAGAAACTTAAACTATTCATAAAAGAAACTATTTGATTGCATTTATTGCTCAGAAAGAAATAGAGTTTCTTGAAATGTTAAATATTCATTTTGTGGGATAAATGCACTTCTAAGGAATATTTGATATGGACATCTTTTGAGCTATTTTTAAGAGACACTTGAGACATGTGGAATTTCTTAATGAAAAAAAATAATGATTATTAGATTAGAATATCAATAAAAAACTATTTAGAGCCCCATATTTAAAAAAAAACAATAAAAAGTAATGTTGGTTTTAATAATGTTATTCAATGAGGTATATATATATATATATATATGTATATATATATATATGGCTAATATATATATAAGGCATATATATATATATATATATATATATATATATA
>CM063511.1:23731340-23743840 GCA_032207245.1 Pardosa pseudoannulata
AGTTTTTTTTTCTATCAGAGGTGTCCAAATACTTTGTAGAGTAGTAGACAGTGTACTACTCTACAATGGAAATGTGCGGAAGATCGTAGATCGAATAGTATTTGGCTCTATCTATATTTGAATCTAAATAAATTTTCACTTTAAATTAACTAGAAAAAGGCTTTATAAATTCAGTTTCCTTCGTTTCATATAATATGAGTATGCTATTTTTACACTGTACTACATTAAGACAAATGTATAGGTAAAACCTGTAATGGAAGTATGTTACTTAAGTAAATAAAGATAAAGAAATTTCCATGTAATTTGCCCTATGTGCCAATACCTTTTTGCGTGTTGGCATCATTGTCAATCAACCAATTTGGAAAGATATTTCAATAGAATTACACAGATTTTAAAAAAGCTTCGCCATCTATTTACTAGCAACAAAAACGCAATAAATATTCTTAAATTTTAAAGTAATTTTTTTCGTTAAATAAAAACGATTTTTTATATACATTTTTGTATATCTTGTAAAACTTGTAAAATTGTATTTTACTCCTTTATTTATAAAAAGTAAGAGGAGTTCACCCACTAGATTTTGATGACTTTTTAGCTTATTTAAGTTATATCTTAGAAAAAAATTAAAAAAAGGATTTTCGTAATACATTTCTATTGAATTAATTTTTTTATCTCTTAAAAGTTTACAAATTCTTGCAATCTACTTTAAAAATAAGCCAACAGGGTAGGATTTAGTCTTAGAATTATTTTGGGCATATATACAAAAAAACTTGCAATCCTATTTATTTGCAATAAAAGCTTTCTAAAAAACAAGAGTATGCAGTATTTCTTATGTTTTTTAAAAAAGTCCAAAAACTTTTAGATTAATTCAGCAACTTACAAAAATATTTATAAATATTCCCTTAATTTTTTTCACTAAAAAATCAGTAGACATGATAGTATATCAAACCGTTTTATTTACTAATATCATTATTATTTTAATTTTAAGAAGTTACAAAGGAACTATATGACCCACTGTCGTCTTCTTATCATCACGATACTATTTTCATAGACAAGAAGCTAAATTATTACAGAATTTAGAAAAATGTTGCATTTTTGGGGACTTTTGACATCATATTTGGCTACATTTTTCCACCTATTTTAGGTCACTTCACATTTCGTTATACAAGTCCATTACACATTTCAGTTACACAATTTCTTAAAGCAATATAAAAGTAAAAAAAAATAACTTGCGCTTAAAGAATAAGTAAAATAAAACTTCTATTATTTGTAATAAAAACTTTCTAAAAAACAAGAATATGCAGTCATTTTTATTAATTTTAATGAATTTGCAAAAACTTTTCTGTTTAACTCAGTAACTGATAAAAATAACTATAAATTTTCCCTTAAATTTTTTCATTTAAAAACAGTAAACAGGGGTATAAATAAGACAATTTTATTTACTAATATCATTATTCTTTTAATTGTAAGCAGTTAAAAATAGTTTAACAAGCAACTATAGTAATTTAATAAACAAAAAGTTAATTATTTACTGAATTTCACAAAGTAATGCAAACTTTAAGACTTTGGACAACGTTCTAAGCTATATATATTTCACCAATTTGAGGTCACTTCGCACTCCCTGTCACAAGTTATAGAATTGCACATTTTAGTTAAACAATTTCTTAAAGTAATATAACAGCATGTTTATGTATTCAGCTGAATAATAAAAACCATACATCTTGAATATTGTGAATTATAAATCTGAGATACAGATGAGACGTAAATATACAGTTAAAGATATGTAATACTTAATCATGATATTTTTTTGATATGCAAATTAAAATAACATTAATTATATGACGGTTTGAATAACTCATAGGTTATATGATCTTTATTTTCCATCATACAATTCTTTTTAAAAAAAATTTCTTTCTAAACTGATAATTACTAAAAAGACCTGTACCGTATAAAGCCATGTTATGTAAATATCAAACACGATTAAAAACAGAAAAAAGAGAACTTTATTATTTGTCAGGAGACTGTTTTTCTTGCACATTAACTTCTAATCTGTGTGAATAAATTTGAGCTTTTGAGATCAAAGTATTTGAAACGTTCAATAATATTTGCAGTTTAAATATTTGAGTAAGCCCGAAAACACCTTTTTTCGGAGTACTGTTATATAAAATTCCTTTATCTGATACCTCTTCTAAGCTAATTGCTTAGCAAATATTTTGTGAATGCATACAGAGAAGTTTATAGCTCGACATTTTGTTTTAAAATTTTACGATAAAATTTTGCTTTTATATGTGATTGATTTATTTAAGCTCGCTTAATTTTGTTATAAATTACAGTTGATACTAGTTAAAGATTTTAGTAAACAGTAATATTTTAAAGATATAGATTAATTTTTTTCATAAATTCAGAAGAAAAGGCCTATTGTATTATTGCATATGCAATCTGATGTTTAATGACAATCTAGGTTTTTAATGACATGATATAATTTTGATAAGTGTAATAATGATAAGTTATCTCTCTCTCAGTATATATATGTATATATATTTCAAGTTTACAATACTTTTCTGTAAAAAGAGTAAAAATATAAAAAAAAAGATTTTAAGCACAATTTTACTCTAATAACACTTCTGTAATTTGTATTCATTTTTAAACATTTTTTTCTTTACAAACTTTATGTTTAAATGACATATTTTCCACAGTTATGTTTAGTTTCTAAACTTGAGAAACTATATTTTGGTAAAATTGTTTTTATTAATTTTATGATCGTTTCTTTATGCTTAATTTCATCAGACTTAATGATCTCAAATGAAATAAAAAATATAAACAATAGGAAATCCCATAAGTTAAACAGAATTTCTCCTTAGAAATATCGTAAAACACTATGCTTGGAGAGAAAAAATAGCATTTACATAATTAGGTATCGGAGAATCATGAATATTAATATTCTTAATCTAGCTTCAGTTAGAATAATTAATCATTATCAATGGCTGATGAAGAATTGACTTTTCCGTTTTGATGACATACGCATATTGTTTTACTAAGGTGAGATTATTATTTATGCATGAAAAGAGATAATGCTTTAAATGAATTGATACGGGGGTATTGAAATGGTATTAATTTCTTACTATCTTTAGTTGATGAAATTAAGTGATTTAATTAAGGTAAATAATCAAATAAATTTAATAAATTTATTTAATAAATGTTAGTATATTACTCTTAAATAGAAATTCAAACATGCAGGCATTTAAGCGGAAGCTTAATTAAAATATATATAAATCTTTAAAAATATCTTTAAAAATATTTAATATATATACATTTTAATCTCTAAATAAGCTATATATATATATATATATATATATATATATATATATATATATATATATATATATATATATATATATGTATGTATGTATATAATTTTTATTTCCAAAGAAGCTGAAAAATTTTAAAAAATAATACCATCAGAATTTCTTTTAAAATTCAAATGTCTTTTAAACAATAATAATTTATTAAATCTAAAAGATAGATAAATTTATAATATGCTGTGCAAAGAAATATGTAGTAAATTTGTTAAATAAGTTAAATCATTTTTTAGAAAATTTAATATAATAAATTGTAATTATTTTAAAGATTCATTTAATTTATTGTAATTAAATGTTAAGATGTATCTGTATTAAAACTTTCCTAAAAGTTTCAGGATGATTTTACCTATTTTCTAAATTTGTATCATTAAGGTAATGCTAAAGTATATATATATATACATATATATATATATATATATATATATATATATAATATATATATATATATATATATAATTTATCAGAATTGTTTAACTTTAATATTATTTAAAAAACTTCCTCTGTACCATTCTAATTCCTTAAAATATTTTCCCAGCCACTAAATGTCTTAATAAAATTAGTGTCCTCGACTTAACGTTCTTTTGATACATTTCCCAAAGTTTTCTGTCCTAAAGATATAAATCTTCCGTTATGACTCATCGATTTTCCTGATCTTTACATATTAATTTGCTAACTAAGTTTCTAGTATCCTTGGAAAATTCTTTCTGTCTTCGCTCTTGGGTGCAACTCTGTTAGAGCAGAGTGATTTCTGTGTGTTTCTTTTGTCTGTCATTGGCTGGTAAAGATATCCGTTTTTAGCTGCTCTAAAATAAAATTTTAATTAGACGTGTGTCGTTCTCTTCAATGTGGCTAGACTGTATCGCACTTTTATTACTGCTAGGCTTATTAGGTTAAACCTTGCACAGTAGCCTGGGCAAGTAAAAACAATAGGGTCTACATATTTATTGGAACCGGCCGTATTTTTTGATAGATTACATACACACACAAAGTGCTTGGATAACAGTGTGGAGAATATTCCTTTATAAAGATTTATTGTTTAATGTTTATAAAACAGATGTGTAGTTAACCTATTAAAGAAGTCAAAATTTATGTAAAACAATTAATGTAATGAGTTGTAACTTATTCATAAAGAGTTATAATTAAAGTTTGCTTTAAAGATTATTTTATCTTAAGGTGACATGCGACCGTTAAATTGACAAAAAATATGATTTTTGAGAAAAAAATATTTCTGAACAGAACTTTAGTTATGAACCTTTTATAACAATCCGATTAAAAAATGTCAATATTGAGAGGAGTTATGAATAAAAACTTTTCAGATGTTTACTGCAAACAAATTAACACTTGCAAAACTTTAATTTAATTTTTCTCACAAATATTTTTCTGTAACGTGCTTGTTATCTCATAAATTTTTTTATCATTTTTTCATGAATTTTTACAGGTTGAATACAATATAATTTTCATCCGATTGAACCGAAATTTTTTGTATATTTCCCAAGATATGATTGTTTAATAATACATTTTTAATTTAAAAAATAACCCCTTTTTTCAAATATTTTTTAAAAATATATTTGAGATATTCCTGAACGTGTTAAAAACGTGTTAAACGTTTCTGTAACGTGTATGTTATCTCATAAGTTTTTATTATTTTTTCATGAAATTTTTACAGGTTGTATACAATATAATTTTTATCCGATTGAACCTAAATTTTCTTGTATATTTCTCAAAATATGATTGTTTAGTAATACATTTTTAATTAAAAATAACCCCTTATTTTTTCAAATATATTTTTAAAAATATATTTAAGATATTGCTGAATGTATTAAAACAATAAATGTGTCTTAAACTTAATTTTACTTTTAGTATTTTTAGTATATTTTTAGCATTAGCCTTGATATTATTTTAATTGACAACTAAGTGTGTCGTATTTAAATTTTTTTACAAAAACATTTTTGTGTTTAATATTTAAAAATATATTTGTTTCCTAATGAGTTGGATGTGTGTTGTACAGACAATAATTTGTTCTCAATTTTGAAAATAATATGTTTGAAAATTTGGTAGTTTTTCAAGGTATAAAAAATCGAAAATTATGATTATTTTACATTTTTTTTTAAATTTTAAGATTTGTATGACCCCTTAATAATGATATATTAAAAATCAACCTTTTGTAAAAGCTCAGTTTTTATACATTTTGACTTTTTCTATACTTGGAGATACTATACTCCTTAATGAAGTTGTTTACTTCTCTATCTAAACATTATAATGATTGTAAAAAGAAATATGTTTAAATAATGATTGATATGCTGAAGAAAATAAACTTTTATAAAAAAAATTAAAGTTTAATGTAAATTTATGTGAAGAAGACATGTGATATTCATTTTTTTATTACTTTCATTTTTAAACTGTCAATTTATAGGAAGAATATGTAATGCTTTTTCCTGAAAATATGACACTGTATTAAAAATTAAAGTTTGAGACAATTTATTAAAAAATATTCTCAAACAATAATACTTAAACAAGTTGTTAATTACTATTTACTTTCTTTACTTATACAGTTACCAATTAATTTATAATACTAAACAATTGGATTGATTTTATTATTTTATCTTTCAAATTTTATATAATAGTATTAATTTCCACTTACGTCAAACTTTATTTATATAACACTATTACTTCAAGTTACATAATGTATTAGAAATTGCCGTATCCGTTTTACTGTATTAAATCTCTTATAATATTAAAAAATACTAGAATGGAAAATCACGAATATTTTAAATTTAAAAATGCATAAAAGTTATACATATTGAACGTATCGAAATTACTAAGTCCATACATAAATCGAAGGGAAAATGATAATAAATAGAGGAAAATGGTATTTTTGAAAGTTTAAAGTTGGTGTTGTATCCAATCTTTCAGGATCTAGACTATCCATGAGACCATTAACCGTAGCAATGTTTAGCATCAGAAGTGGACTCGCATGGACATCTTCCAAAGCTAACTCCAAGAAATCTAGGATATGTTCAGGGGAAAACAGCAATACCTTTCAACCATATTCGTAGGTCATGCATTTCAAATGTCCATTGAGTAATCTGGGCACAGATGTTTTATCCTTTATGTCTTCGTCAAATTCACCTCATGGCCAATAAAGCACCCCATGGGCTTTTCCTACTAATCCCTGGAGATTCGGAAGGAAAGTTTAAATAAAAGATGAAAGAGGAAAAAAAAGTTTTTAGGGCAGAAAAATAATTATGTGTTTCGAAAAACATCTTTTCATAATGAACTAACTCGATTTTTTCAGAAAAAAATATCATCTTATCCGGTAAAAAATCTTCCTCATTCTCGTTTAAAATAATGTGTTTGTAAGAAAGCTAGCACTTGCTTAAATAGCCAATAAATTAAAACTTTCATATGCTGCATAATTTTGATATATATTCCGGACAATATTGATGATAATTTATTTGCATATTCCTGTTCTATTAAATTAATTTATATTTACATTTAAAACTAAGCCTGTTTATTTAAGATGTCATTAAAGACTGTTGGTCGATGCTGTTTAACATTTAATTTTTAATGCAGTCTCTCAGACATTACTGCATATGTAGACTAAAAAACTAAATTGAAATCAGAATCCCGCACCAGTCAAAGTTGACTTTATTCATTACCCGGAAATTTAACTAAGAGTTGCTTTGGAGAGCTTAAGTATTTCTCTTTATATTCCGGCTGAATTAAAAGCTTTCAAACTAACCGAAGTTAATTTCTACAGGCTGTAAATTAAGAAGTTTCCATTCAGGGTGAATTTAACTCGTTGAAGGATAAATTTACTGAAACTACGATGAAAGCTCAGCTTTTTCTTATCCGCACTTCTCAATGCTGTTAAATGCAAGGGTCTGGTTTTCCAAGGAAATGGGAATATATTTGTTTAGTGAGCATTAAACTTTTAACATTAATCTTAAAATTCCTTTTTCTCTACAAGTATAGAAAAATTTAGTGAATGCTATATAATTACGAATGTTTTGTAATAGACATTATCTTTGCTATTTATTTTTTTAAAACTAGAAGCTTCAGAGCTGTTATTTTAACAGTTTTTTTTTTCTATTTGAGGTTGGATTCTTAAAAACTATTTATTGTAGTAAGTCAGATTTTCCTAGAACCCCTTTATCTTTATTCGTACCAATTAAGAATCAAATCAAAATAAAATCAACGAAGTTATGTTTGGTTATACCTAGAGCACGAATGGTCAAATTGACTGCTAGTATATTTAAGTAGATTCTACATTTTCTATTGCTCAAAAATCAGAAGTTTTCTTTTACTGATACCTTGTACACGTTAAATTATAAAAATATATATATATATTTTTTAAAAAACCAAGGAAAAACTGCAAGAAGAATTAAAGTTCTACAACAAAACATTATCTTTGCTATTTGCTTTTTAATACTAGAAGCGCCAGATCGGTCTTTTTGACATTTTTTTCCTATTTGAAGTTGGATGATAAAATGATCTATAGTAGAAAGTCAGATTTTTATTAGTGTTCCTAGAATTCCTTAAACTTTATTGGTATTAATTACTAATCAAATCAAAATAAAATCAACGAAGTTTGGATATTATCCTAATGCTATACATAAATCGATGTACAAAATTAAACGTAACTTAATCAGTTGACCAAATACTAATTTAGAGCATAGAAAATATTTCTGTAAGCAAATATTGGAATATTTAAATAAATTTACTTTACACGGTATTGACACATTAATCGTATATTTTTAGATATATGTGTCAATAAATTTCAAACTATATGATGTCTTATATAAACTACATACAGTTTGAAATTTTTCTCGAGAGTTGGAAGTGAATTTGGATAAGATGGCACAAGAAACACTGCTTTTCTTTGCAAGAAGTTTACAATTTAGTACAGCTCAATCCACAGAAATCAAAAGTCCAGAATATCAATCTCAGCTCAGATAGCGTTTAATAATCCATTACTCTGTAGTACTAAATACTTTAGATCTTGTACTTATTGCATAGAACATATAAATACACTTATATATAGCGAACGCTCATTCATTACAGTGTTGAGAGATATAAAATGCTTCTTTTGACTCTGATGTCTGCAATCTCGAAAAATTTCCGCGTTTCAAAGATTCTAAAAGTACTTGGTTATGGCAATCATATGACCAAATTGTCGGCAAGACCCGAAACTTGTAGCTGTAGAAATATGGTTGCTAAAAGTCTTGTTAGAAAGCCAAAACAGGCACCTTTATAAATTTCGTAAGAATATTGTTATCTGTAGACGCAATAATATCTGTACCATTTTACGTCTCAGGATAAGATTAAGAATATAGTCATCCAGGGTATGAAATATATTTGCAAGTGATATCCTACAAAACTCTATTCAACCAGTTTCTTTATTACAATTGAAAATACGGATGAACCAAAAGACGACTAAAAAATCTTTATGCCAATAAAATATTCGGGTACATCAGAAGAGGTCATTTATAGGAAACACATATTTTACATGGGTAAACCGGTTAAGGGTGCGTATAAAAAATTTACGTTAAAAATTTGCAATTTTCTATCAGCTCGACGAATACAAAATACCTTGAAGTACAAATTTATGTAACAAAAATATATAATTTCATATCGTTTTTTATTAATTTAGGAATCGAAGTAAAACCATTCTGAATTATAATAACATAACAAGTTATGCATTTTGACTTAAGAAAATATTCTAACGCTGTAATAGGAAAGAACATACTCTTTTTCCGTTTTATCGGAAATAGTGTACCCGTTACTTCTGTTCTGAAGATAATTTCTTTTTTTAAATGAATTAGCGGAACAAGTCTCGTAAAAAGTTCCTTAGTCAGTATATTTAGTTCCTAGGAAAGAAAAATTCCAATTTATTTAGGCGAATAAAAAAGGAGAAGTTTCTTTGGTATTCTTTCTAAAAAAAGAGAGAGATCTGTCAATATCTCAGTGTAAGTTTATTACGCAACTTAATCCTTAATTTCATGCATAATTCTTTTATCTGCATACATTTAAATTCAATATTATTTTGTTTTATTTAAAGATACCATTTTCAGTGGTAATTTAATTTGATTCAAGATTAAAATAATATTGTTTATTATATAATATTGTTTATTATATAATATTGTTTATTATATTGTTTATTATATAATAAAAGTTTATATAATTTTTTCCCAATTATAATTCAAAACTTACAAATCTTGATTCGGGATATAGATTTTGACTAGATAGATTTTATACTGAATTTTGTAGTTTGAGATTATAGTGTTCGTGATCTTTTAAAAATATTATTTATTGTCGTCAATGAATTTGGTTGAAAATATATTATGCTAATCAAACACACACACACACAAACACACAAACACACACACAACACACACACACACTCACACACAAACACACACACATAACACACAACTATATTATATATATATATATATATATATATATATATATATATGTGTGTGTATATATATATATGTGTGTGTGTATGTATGTGTGTGTAATGTAAAAATTTAATACTTACTCTAATCTTAAACTAAAATTACTAACTCCTACATTAAAAAACCACCAAACCCGAGGTTTCATTGTCTTCTTGGTAGCATCTTGGTGTTAAACTCTTTTGTCTTAAAAAATCTCCTTCCTGTTTTCGAAATTAACTAGCCAACCTACTTTGCTGATTAACCACATACCTTTTATCATGCATGTGGAGTCCGACCCCAAAGTTATAAAAGGCTGCAAGACCATTTTTTTAATCAGAAATCTTAAAAATGAGATTCTACTTACTAGTTAACTTAGATACGTTCACTATCCTTTTTGATACCTATCAGCGAAGATGTGATTAAAGGAATATCGTTTATATTTAAGGGGATAAAGCAAAACAGTGCTAGAGATGAATTGCTAGCCTAGACATTGGTATCGACTGAAAAAAATGACGCTTTACTTTATTATTTCTTCATCAGGAGAATTTACAAATTGAATATTGATTGTTAGCTAACTTACAGGTGTTTTATATACTTTTTGACACGAAGCAGCGAATACGTGATCATAGGCAATAAAGCGGTGATATCAATAAGAAACATTATTTTTTTATGGCATATGCATTTTACCACAGGCCGTCCACTTCTTATATGGGGCAGCAACGAACTCGCGACTTAAAATTTCTTAATCCTGTCTATGCGGTACACGTCAGTGGTCCTCCATCACCTCGTTAATATAGTGATATTCCCATGATACCAAACTGGTATTCTGCCATCCTCACAATAGTGTTAAAGCTAAGTGCAATATTTAGGCGCATTTTCTTTTTTATTTTTTCAACCCATTAATAGTTAGACCAACATTATAAGGATATTTAAAACTAGTTAGAATTTTTTTTTATTTTAACATTTGTCGAATATTGCTCATATGAATGGCTGTTCAGGAAGTCAATCAGTGCAGATTAATCTTGAAAAAATTGTAAATAACCATAAAATTGAACAAATTTTGTACAGCATACATCCTAAAGTATCGTGGTATAACTTGGAAGACCTTACGACAAAGATCCTATTGGATTTAATAAATAAGGTGATAAAATATAATAGATAGCATTAATTAGTATATTACAGTAGAGTAATATACTATAGTATTCATATATTAGCACAAATATTAATTAATATAATACATTAATAAATATATTGAATTATTAAAATATCTTTTTGTATATTTAAAATGGTTGTAATATAATATTTTTGGCACTTGGCCAAACTAAGAACAATTGAGCCATATGCTACTCGTATTAAAGCAAAAGGGTGCGTTTTTTTCTAATGCGCACCTCAAGAGTGTAAGTAAGACTTTTTTTGCTAAGTGGACCCTCGTGAATTTTAAACTGGTACCAAGCAGAAGACCCATCGGCTTGACCTGCCACCTCCAGATGTATTGATTGAGAATCTTGAAGAACTTTGTGACCACGAACATATTTTATATTCCTCAGTCACATTCAACGAGCATGACGGATCTTGTTATGTCTCTGGCTCTGAACCAACAACTATGCAGTTACGATCGCTTTACCTTTGCCGTCTGAGCTACCGCGGATAAATGCATGATCAATTAAATGAAGTAAATGATAAAGCTCACACTTTCAAATGAACAATCTATAAGCGTAAATGTTTAGGCGACAATCGATGATCTATATATTAAAAAAATTATACTGCGTCATAAAAATTTATATAGACATTCTAATTTTTGCTTGAATTTAATATGTATATTTCAGTAATACAGCACAATTCTATAACACTGGAATCTAAAGCGTAATACATAGAAAAATCTTAACACATTGTATGCGTGACAAGTACAAGTCCGTTTTCTGATGATTGATACTCGAGCGCAGGTTAAGTACTAGTACTTTTTCTGACGATTGATACTTGAGTCACGTACTAGTATGGTTAAAGTAACAACGTGGTTTATCTGGGGGTACAAAAATAATGGTATATACAGAAAAAAGAAGCCGAATGTCATTTTCTACTATATAGATTCTGAAAACATTTAGACAAATAAAAGCTAGTTTTTACATCAATGGATGTAGAACCACAGAACGGTAAAAAATTAAAACTATATACTACTATTTCTATTTGATTTTTCCTATTTACGATACTATTATAAATTTATCCACTAAAAATGTATATATATATATATATATATATATATATTTACACAAATCTTGTGGTTGGTATTTATACATTTCTATTTATATATTAGTATATTTTTCAATATAAAATACGGAAAGTTGGTTAAAAATTTAAAATAATTTTCAATCTATTGAGATTTAACTAAATAACTAAATTTAAGCGCAAAACGTCTTCTCCCGGTACAATTCCGCTGCGAAATGTTCCAGCACACAATCTGTTAAGAAAGAAAAAAAAATTAAAACTATATACTACTATTTCTATTTGATTTTTCCTATTTACTATATTATTATAAATTTATCCACAAAATACATATATATATATTTTACAAAAATCTTGTGGTTGTTTTTTATATATTTCAATTTATATAATTGTATATATTTTTCAATATAAAATACGAAAAGTTGGTTAAAAAATTAAATAATTTTCGATCTTTTACGTTTTAACTAAATAACTAAATTTACGC
>CM063511.1:23748840-23763840 GCA_032207245.1 Pardosa pseudoannulata
TTTGTATTTTTTTATGAAAGTCATCCAAGATATTTAAGTGGTGCAATTAGAATTACATATGTTACCGCAAACAAAATACATCAAAATAGAGATGAGCCATGACAAGCTACAAAGACATGAAAAGCTATCAGCGTCTTTGTGTCTCAGTGGGTAGGAGTGCATCCCTCAATAAATGTCAGTCAAGGAGGGGTGCAGATCCTAAACAATCGACCTGACCCTCCAACCGCAAAACTAAATGGGAGAAAGCACTATCAGAAATGTACATTATATACAATTTCGGAGCGTTTTCGGAGGACGAAAATTGTACGTTTTGAAGGCATCATCGGTTTCACGGAATTGTACGTGAGAATCGCTTAGAGGGTCAATTCTTTCACTGATAGCGAAATTTTCATCTTACATCTAGTCCAGGTTATCCAGTTCATATTGGTATGCATTAATTGATATGCCATTAAGAATATTTATATCACCCATATTGTTCATGGACAGGTCTTGCTGTCTAGCAAGTCATGAACGCCTAGATTGCACCTATTTTGAAGAAAACAAAATAAATACTGTAATACAGTAATACACAAACAAATCTCTCCAATACATATGTTCTACACACAACATCTTCATTACTAATACATAAAAGAAAGTCTGAGATTCTTAACATAAAAGGGAAAAACGAAGTCTCGAAATTTTAAATAAAGCATACATTTTTAGGTAAAGTTTGACTAACGAAATAATTTTAAATATCACTGACTGTATAATGTTTTCTTATCGCAAAGTATTTTCTTTTGATGTTTCGAATAGTAATTTTTATGCTGGTGTTTAATTCTTTTTCTCGGAACAATTTCCGTTTCAGAAACACTATTAGAGTTTTCACTGACAATCTCAAAGCAGGAGTAATTAAATTAACGTGTTTCTGACTAATGCCAGATTATTTTATTTTGATTACAAGGATTTATTTAAAACTTCTGAATATCTCTCAAATTCGTTTTTTTACTCTCAATTTCATTAAGGGATAATGAGTAAATGCAAAAGGATAGCTTCCAGGCTTTGAATGAATGAGTTTAGAAAAATTCCAGACTCTACAAAAGTTTTCTACTCTTTTATCTATAATGCATGAATGCCGATATAAAATTATACGGCTAGATTTAAAATTCTTGTGTATGGAACTCAGTAATTTTGAAGTAAGACATGGGTGGTTCTGTCTGCAGGCATTTTAGTCTAGTCGAATTAATAATTAAATAACCGAAGTTCTTATTATACATTATAAGGGAATACAGAGCCGAAATTCGTGGTATTTTTGAAATGTGTGAATACTTGTAGAAATTAGATTTTAATAACTATCATTTGTTGACAATGTTTGGGAAATAATTTGCAATCAATTAAAGGAAGCTTTTTGAGCAAAATTTTCCAACAAAATCGAAATAAGTTTTAACAATTGTCATATAAGAAAAGATTGATCACATTCCGAAATTGTGTCCGATATACCAATATATATACAAAATTATGTGTAAATTATTAGTTACGTACATTAAAAAATATTTTAATATATTAAATCAGTGATTCTCAACCTGTGGGGCGCGCCCCCCTAGGGGGGCGCGAGCACACTAATGGGGGGGCGCGAGCATATCCAAGAGAAAATGTTATTTAAAAAAATTGATTAAGTGACTGAAAGGAAAGAACAAACACACACATACAAAACAAAATACATTTCGACATATTTAATAATTAACTTATTAAATTAAAACAACTTACTAAATTAAAAACACATTTAATAATTATTAGTGACTTCCTTGGGCCTGTCTTTCAGAGCAAAGTTTTTCGAAATAGGGTTTAATATTAGAAATAGACACTCTCAGTTCTTTTTCTATATTTAGCTGAGATCTATATTTTGTCTTCAAAGAAGCCACCACAGAAAATTCAGTTTCACAAAGGTAAGATGTTGAAAATGGTAGTAGAATGCGAAATGCCTTTGTTTTTAGTGCAGAAAACTCATCATCCACTCCTGCCCAAAATTCAAAGAGTGATTTATTACTAAATTGTCTTTTGGTTTCGCCGCTTGCCGTGAAGTCTATGAAGGTTTCTTCCTCTTCAATTGAGAGTCCTTCGGGAGTATTTTGAAATGGATCCCTCACCCACTTGTAACTTGATATCAGTTTGTCGTCAGCAAGAAAGTACTTTTTAAAATTCTTTGCTAGCATTGCTAAATGATTTTCAATGGTTGCAAAAACAACTTTTACATGTTGTTCTTCAGCCTTGTAAGTTTTAATACAATCATTCAAATTTGCAAACATTGTTAAGTTTTCTTGCTTTAAATTTCTGCTCCACAATTCCAATTTCCTACAAAAAGCATTAACTTTATCACTCGTATCGAATATATGTGTATTTGCTCCTTGCAGATGAAGATTCAAGTTATTTAATTTCTCGAATATGTCGACCATGTAGCTCAATTTCATCAAAAGTAAACTATCGCGAAAATTCTCAGCTTCCGGTCTGTTTTCCTCTTCTAGGTAAACGGCGATTTCTTCTTTTAATTCATAAACACGTTGCAAAAATTTCCCTCATGATAACCATCTTGCCTCGCAATAAAATAGTAACGCTGAATGTACTGCACCCATGTCTTTACAAAGTGCGGAAAAGATTCTTGATTTCAGGGGTCTCATTTTTATATAATTTACTACGGTTACAACCGTAGTTAACACAATATTCAAACCAGGACTCATTACTTTGGAAGCCAAAGCTTCTCTGTGGATCATGCAATGTGTCCAGACGCACTGTGGCGATTATTGTTTCACAAGTGCTTGAATACTTTGGAATCTTCCGGACATAGAACGAGCACCATCGGTGCATATTCCGACGCAATTTTTCCATTCTATGTTTGCCTCGTTCATAAAATCATTTAAGATAGCAAATAATGCGAGTGCTGTTGCTTTGAGTTCTATTGGTTTGCAGAAAAGTAATTCTTCTACTACTGACAAATCATCACAAAATCTAACATAGGCAATGAAATGAGCATCTTTATTACTATCTGTTGCCTCATCGAGTTGTATTGAAAACAATTTGTCACGCAACTTCGACAAAAGCTGACACTCTACATCTTCAGCTATATCAGCAATTCGACGGGCAACAGTATCATTTGAAACAGGTATAGACTGCAATTGTTTTGCAAAATTATCTCCAAACATAATTTCTACAATCTCAATTGCGGCTGGCAAAATAAGCTCTTCACCAATGGTGTGAGGCTTTTTACATCTGGCTATTTTATATGAAAGTTTGTAAGAGGCAATTAAAGCTTTTTCATTCACAGACATAGTTTTTTTAAACAATGATTTTTGCTTTTCATATGATTTTAATTTTAATTCGAAGAATTCTCTGGGTTTGTTTACGTACTCACTATGAAGCGTTTCCAAATGTCGTTTAAGTTTATTAGGTTTCATGCTGTCTGCCGCAAAACATTTTTGATTAAATGATACACAGGGGCCTTTCTTCTTCATTTACTTCAGTACTAGTGAACCCAAAATTTAAGTATTCTTGAGAATATTTTCTTGATTTTATTTTCGGAACCACGCTCGTCTGTGTACTTGTTGATGCTTGTCTATCGTCTAATGCTCGCTTACGCCCGCTTAAAAATTTATCCATGATTCTGCATAAGTCTGCTGCCGTGAATATTTAATACCGTGAATTGCAATTACACGAAAATATATATAACATACACATTAAGAATAGATTCAATAGCGATAAGAAGGATCGACTCGAATGAGATTGTCTGGAATTGAAATTGGCGTCATAGAACTTTCTCCTTCTCCCTATGAGAAAACATTTGTTCACATCTGCGCACGCTACTAACTTAACTTTTAAGCTGACCAGACAAATTCCAGACAAATCGAAACTTCTCGCGAAACCGTGAGAATGCCCGACATGGCGGGACGCAAGAGCAATAAAAAGGCATAGGATTATTGTTTTTTCAATGCTGAGTATCAGTGTTGCAAAATGTCAATAAATTTCCGTATTCTTGATAATTTGCAAAGTTTAAAATTAAGGTTGTAGTGCAGGTTTAGCGCCATAATGCTCAAAATACATTATTATTGTATACATTTTATTGTACGCGGTGGGGAGGGGGGCGCGATGAAAATTATGATTGAAAATTGGGCCGTGAATACTAAAAGGTTGAGAAACACTGTATTAAATGATTAAGCATGTGTGAACTTCAGAATAGAAAATTATATAATATATAAAAATATTTCTTAATATTGAAAAGTTTTAATTCAAATTCAAGAAATTTATTTAAATCCTACCCATTTAATGCATATAAATCTATTTCCACGTATATATATGTATCTATCTATCTATCTATCTATCTAACTATATATATATATATATATATATATATATATATATTATATATACATATATATATATATATATATATATATATATATATATATATATATATATATATATATATATATATATATATATATATATATATATATATATATATATATATATATATATTATATATACATATATGTGTGTGTAATGTCATTTTAGGCCAAAAATAGTGAACTTAATTATACTTGTATTTCAAAATAAATGTTTGGTTTATTATATCCCTAAAATTACAATATTTTGCGACATGTCTTAGTTTCTGTTCTAATGCTGGTAATATTGTATAATTGACATACAAAAAAGTTACTTGAAATTAAGTATTCTAATATAAATTCCTTCGTATTAACACTCTCCTTCAAAATTAACGCTGTCAAGGATTGTATTACTTTCGGCTCACACCACTATAAATTCCTATGTGCACGTTTTGTCGTCACAAGTACCATAGACATGATATCAAAATGATTTACCTGTATTACATTTACTTCAAATTTTGATTTTTTTAAGGTATATCTATTTTGGATATCATTTTACATTTGTGGTTGGTCTAATACACCATTACACACACACACACACATTCACACAAACACACAACTCAATATAAGTGTATAGATTAGAGCTGGGCGATATCAGAAATTTAATATCGGGACATATTCCCAAATTTATATTTTTATCATTGATATACCTTGATGATACTTTAATCCCTGAGGGTATATTTTTGATAGTACTGATTCAGATATTACTAGTCTTGAATAGCCCTAGTTTTCTTCAATTCCAAACCTTTTTTTTGTTTGTTAATTAACATTTTTACAATGCAAGCAGTGGTATCTTTTCGGTCTAGATGCGAATGCTTCCAGAAAAGTGACTGCGATCAAGCATTCAATGTCAATACTGTCAATACTTTTGATATATCCCTACATTATTCCAATAAACCAAAACGCAGGTGAAAAAACAACCAAGTTATCTACTCATATTTCAAGCAGTACAATTTCCGTTGTTGACAAGAATGCTTCTTTATCGTGACATTGGGCAATACCACTGAAGACCTGGACAAGGTAATCATTAAGAACAATTTTTTGGCTTGTTTTTTTTTTATCAAGAATACGGGTAACTACTCGAAACAGACTTCAAACGAATGCAATAACTAAGAAAAATATTACTTTATGTAGAATATTTAAGAAGTATTTTGGCGATCTACGTTATCGCTCTAGGGGAAAAACAGTATTGTCGACGGAGATATATCAGCAGAGCAAAATTTTAAAGTTGTTATTGCGATACATAAAGTATATCAATATTTGGTAGACGAAATGCAGCCCACTTACATCCTCCAGATAACATCCAACAACCCAACCAGATGCTGATTCAGGAATGGGGACTCCAACCTCAATAAATGTTAGATCAGCTGGTTCTGAGTATGTGGAGACGGTGTGAAGAATCCATTGCAGTTAGAGGAGGGTATATCCCCTATTAAGGAACAACTGTTTTTTGTTCTTCCTCTTGGATAGACTATCATGAGTCACGGTACTATGCGTTTAATAAAGCTTGCTTTTGTTTCATTCCATACTGTATGCATTTTTCAGCGCCGATGCTTTCGTGGTCCTTTGCGTTCATAATAATCTCCCTCATTTCTAAATTTTTATGTCTATCAGAAGATTTTTCTTGGGGTTATGCAAAAAACCACCTGTTGCTTAAGTTTCGCACACCAGTGTATGTTCAGGATCCTATTGTTCCAAGTTCTCAAATGGTAATTCTGACCAAGCTTTTGGGTTTTCTGCTTAGCCCCTGCTTTTAAATTATGAGTTCATCTCCTTAAGATTAAGTCAGTCTTCAGCCAACGTGCTTCATCGTTAAAAGTGAAGAAGTATATTACCCTTAGCAACCAATTTGTTACATATTACGTATGGGCTTTCCTACATTAGGGGAAAGAGGACGAACTACAAGATGAACATTTAGCAGACGTTCTTATTGTTATTGAACTGAATTGCAATATGGAATAAAATGCTTCTTAATCAATTAATTTTTACTATAACTGTACTAGCTGTAGTCAGTACTAGCTCATATGCTCTCTACTAAACTGTACCAAAACTGACCCCCCATAATTTATACATACAGAATACAATTTCAGAAAAAAGTGTAACTTTCTTTGAAAATAATCCCAAATATAACTAGTAGTATTTTTTATTAAAAAGTAATTTTTTTGATGCTTTAAATCGATTTTTTTCATATTATTATTGATTAGTATTTCTCTAAATTACCTCCATTTTGGGTAATATTATTACAGTTTTCACTTACAGGGTAAAAGGAAAAGTAATTAAATTAAAATAATTCAGACAAATGCTCGATTATTTTATTTCGATAGCAGGGATGTAGTCAACACTACAGAAGATTTTTCAAAATTGTTTTTTATATGAATTTCATTAAAAGGTGATGAATAGATGCATACATGCATACACTTGGAAATATATATATATATATATATATATATATATATATATATATATATATATATATATATATATATATATATATATATATATATATATATATATATATATATATATATATATATATATATATATATATATATATATATATATATATATATATATATATATATATATATATATATATATATATATATATATATATATATGTATATATATATGTATATATATATGTATATATATATATATATATGTATATATATATGTATATATATATATAGCATATATATGTATATATATATATATATATATATATATATATATATATATATATATATATATATATATATATATATATATATATATATATATATATATATATATATATATATATATGTATATATATACATATATACATATATATATATATATATATATATATATAATATATATATATATATATATATATATATATATATATATATATATATATATATATATATATATATATATACATATATAATATATACATATATACATATATATATATACATATATACATATACAAATATACACACACATATATATAATATATTTTATATATATATACATATATACATATACAAATACACACACACTAGATATATATATATATAATATATTATACATTCATTCAGAACATTTATTCAAAAGTACAGCACATTTTTCAAATTTGATATTTTTCTCTCAATTCAATTAAGGAATATTTTGTAGAGGCAAAAATTACTTCGACTCGTCATTTGTAAAATTTATTTCTAAAAATTCCATCCCTTCAAAAGTTTTCTACACATTTACCTGTAACTCCTAAGTGCTGAAATATAAGTATACGGCTAAATTTAAATTTTTCGTACATAATATTTAGCTCTTCTGAAGTACAGCATAGCTATTTCTTTAAGAAGAACTAATATTACTCTCTCCGAATTAATAACTAAACATTTAGAGTGAACGTTATAATAGAATTTGAAGCCTTAATTCTTGGTATTTTAGAAATGTCTGAACTTTTATAGAAATTTATTTTAATAATGTTATTCTTAGAAAATAGGATGCTTGTGAGCTAAATATTTTTATTTCAGTGATTAAATACTCAATACATTTTGGATGGAACAGAAAAAGAATAAGTACATTTCAAAATATCTTTCATATGTTAGGGAGTATAATTATATTTTAGAATTGTTTTATAAATGATAAGCAGTTAATTTCACCTGACATTAAAATATAATGTATAATCTATTTTATTTTGTATTAGATAAGTTTTAATGAAATAACCCATTATATTTTAAACATATTTACTGTCATTATATATGTATATATATTTATGTGTATACATATATACACTCAAGAGCAAAAACATTATGACCACCTGTCAATAAGGAGTTGGTCCACCTTTGGCGCTCAACACAGCTTCAACCCGCCTTAGCATGGATGGTACAAGTCCTTGGTAGATGGCCGGAGACAGATTGTACCAGATGTAGCAACGGTTACTCAAATGCGGGATATTGAAAAATGGTGGTCTTTGAACACTGAGCTGCCGCCCCATGACATCCAAAATATGTTCTATAGGATTGAGATCCGGTTAGTTAGGTTGCCAGGACATTAACTAGAATTCAGTATAATGTTCCTGAAACCACACCAACACAATTTTAGCCTTGTGACAAGGGGCGTTGTCCTGTTGGACCATTTCCAGCTGAAAAACAGAGATCATGTAAGGGTGCAACTGGTACGCAATGATGTTCAGATACCCTGTATCATTCATAGTCTACCAAAACCACTGGTCCCAGAGAAGTCCAAGAGAATGTCTCCCAAAGCATAACATTACCACCACTGGTCTGTGTATGACCTAATGTACATTGCGGGAGAAACTGTTTGCCTGGAATACGGCGTGTCCTGATATGGCCATCGGCGTGATGAATGACAAACCATGATTCATCTGACCAGGCAACTGTCTTCCACTGATCCATGGACCAGTCGTGATGTTCACCGACCAAGCGTTGGCGGAGTTGGCGAAGACGCTTGGTCAGTAAAGGCACACAAGTTGGACGTTAGCTGAGTAGCCCCATATCCAACAGTGTCCGCTGAACAGTGTGCTCCGATACTATTCTACTTGGCACTGCATTGTATTGGGTTGTCAGATGAGCCACTGTCTGGCTCCGGTTTTGATTAACCATGCGAGACAGTCTTATGCGAGACCTTTTTATTTCATAGCGCGTGGGCGTCCAACACCATGTAGTCTACTGCTGGTTTCATCGTCATTCATCCACTTTGCATACGTAAACAACTGTAGATAGAAAACAAGAAACATTAAAGTTAGGATTTTACTTTAATAGAACTTTATTATTATATACATACATTATGCGTGTGTTTTTATATATTAAGTATTCGTATATCCCATAATGTACTAATAGATGTAATGTCAACATAAAGTAAGAAATAAAATATTTAGAAAATCCATCTGTTTGGCAGATATGAAATATTTTCTATATCACTTTGATGAAAAGTGTATTGCTTATAGCCAATTAAAACTCCTTTACAGTAACTTCTTGAAATTTGCTATCTTGACAGTGAAACTTATGGCATGTACACATATTTACAAATGTGTTTTTATATATTTTAAAACATTGCATTTTTGTGATATTAAATTTAGTCTCTAATTTATAATCTACGAAAAATCATCTGTTTGGCAGTTAGGAAATATTTTCTATATCACTTTGATCAAAAGGCTATTGCTTATAGACAATTAAAACTCGTTTACAGTAACTTCTTGAAATTTGCTATATTAACAGTGAAACCTGTGGTATAAACACATATTTCCAAGTATGTTTTATATATTTTAAAACATTGCATTTTTATTATATTAAAATTATCCTCTAATTTATTATCTACGTATATATCAATAATATCGGAAATAACCTTTGATTTTATTTAAAGATATTGATAATTAAATTTATTGCAAGTCTCTAATAATGAAATGGAATGTTCTTTTCTCTCTTCCACAGAAATAAAAAGCAAGATATTCGACAAAAGTGGCCTCGGAGTAAGGAAAATACAGATATTTATAGATACTATCTTTTCGGTTCATGCATTATAGATAAAGTTCTGGAAACTTTCGCTAGAATTTCGAAAGAGGGATAATGTGATTGAATATTTTAAAAAGTCGCACTCTCTTTGAATTATAACTGGAGTTACGGTTATTTCAACTTACGTAACACTCAGGATTTACTAAGGGCGGAACAGTGATACTAATCATCTTGTTATAAATATCCAGCCTTTTCCGTATTTGTTTTGTAGCTTAAAATGTTCCTTAAAATATACAAAAGCTAGATTAAAAGGAATCTTTAAAGCCAAAATATATTTCTGATTTTTGAAGATTTCTTTTTCGTAAATATTAATTGTATTCTTTCACTTATTGATTTTTTTTAGTTTTTTAAGATTAAACCTTAATCTAATATCTACGTTTGATATGGATAGACATTTTATAACATACCAAAGTTATATAATATAAATCTATAAAAATTCTGAATTCAAACATTGAAGAAAACTGTTACAAATTTTAATTGTTTATGAACATAAATGTTGATGGTTAGAACTTCCAAAGACTAATAACCCTCCGAGTGGAACACACCCATTAAAAAAAGTCTCCAAAAATACGCTAAAGTTTTAATGTGTCAGTGATCAAAGTGTTCTATGATTTTTTACTTCCCTTTGTCGACTGGATTGGAATACGGGAAACCCACCCTCGTTATTGTCCCTTTACTTCCAGTTATAAATATATATATATATATATATATATATATATATATATATATATATATATATATATATATATATATATATATATATATATATATATATATATATATATATATATATATATATATATATATATATATATATATATATATATATATATATATATATATATATATATATATAGATGTTATAGATTGTTAATTTTTAGTACACATAAAGCTCGTCAAGTCTCGAAGAGCATTCCATAAGAAATAATGGATTCTAAAAGAATTATTTATATTTCTTTACGAAAGTCATCCAAGATATATAAGTGGTGCAATTAGAGATACATGTGTTACCGCAAACGAAATACTTCGAAATAGAGATTGACAAAGCCATGAAAAGATATCAGCGTCTTTGTGCCTCAGGGAGTAGGGGTGCATCTCTCAATAAATATCAGTCAAAGAGGAGTGCAGTTCCTAAACAATCGACCTGACCCTCCTACCTCAAAACTCCATGGAGGAAAGCACTGGCAGAAACGTACAATACATAAAATTTTCGGAACGTTTTTGGAGGTCGAAAATAGTACGTGACAACCGGTGGAATTGTACGTGCGAACCGCTTAGAGGGTTAAAATTAATATTAACATTTATGCCGCTATAGCTCTAAGTTATTTTCTTTGACTTGAAGATGTATTCAGAAGGATAATAAGAAAGGCACAGTAAATAAAATATAATTCATTAGAATCGTAGAAGAAACCAATTTTTTTTTACTAATTATATCAGAGTTAAATCTCTTCAGACAATATGGAAGTTTTAATGATCAATTGTAATAAGGTAATTATATATAAAAAAGTATAACAAAGTTTTGTTAATTAATAAATTAATATATGAGATGCATCCAGAAAGTAAGTTTCCCAATGTTTTCCCCTTTAAAGTAAACGTAATTAGCCGTCTCAATTGCGCGTGCGTAACAGATTAATTAAGACATTAACAGTTTTGTAATGATTTACTAAATATTAAAAATTATATAGGGATGATATCCTAAGATTCTATTCTAAATTATTTAGTATTGCGAACAAATACCTATGTACGAGACGCAACTCTAATTAAGTTTCCCGATGATTTCCCCTAAGTAAACGTAATTAGCCGTGTCAATTGAGCGTGCGTAACAGATCTATGACGTATTAATCATATGCCATCTGGACAGGTCCCGATTCGTGCCAGTAGCGTGGTAGCAGTGGTCCGAAATGGAAACTCTAATTCCTTCTCCCGCCGCCTGCAAGGTTCGGTCGGTGATGTTGAGTGCACAAAGCATTGCGCCAATTGAAATTCACCGTGAGTTCTGTCAGGTCTATGACCCGAAACTGACACCCGAACACAAAATTCAACGCTTAGGAGCAGCACTGATATTTCTGCTACAGTATCACGACTACGACGACGAGGATCGTCATTGGCAATGAGACTTGGATTTCGTACTGTCGGTACGTAAAGGTATGTGCACTGTGATCTGGGACAGGAAGGCTGGCTCCATTCACTATCGGCAAAGTTCTATGACAGAAGTATACAAATGTTGATCCCACAATACAACTGACTCAATTCTAGTATTGGCTATGTTGAAAAATAGCTGAAACATTGCTGTACTTGTTTCCAATAAATATTTCCGTGAAAGTGTGAGTTATTTTTTTTCTTTTAAATAAGGAAACTTACTTTCTGATGCACCTCGTATATTGAATCAAGCCTCATACATGTTAATAGTGATTGAGAAGAGATGATCAAAAAGTCTGACAAAATATAAAGGATGGTTTATGACTCTTCATAGAGGTCTAAGATTGCTAAAGAGTGATAAAAACGATGTCTCCAACGACAACACCAGGGGTACATAAGGCTGGGTGAAAGATTTACAAGCGACTGCAGATATAAGGATCTTAATGGGAGGCTGGGATAAAAGCCGGTGATTTTATGATCATGGATAGAACATGATCTGAGGCAGCAAATAAAGTATCTGAAAGATGTCAATTGGAGTTTTGCTTTAGAAAGGAAGAGCGTAATGAAGTAAATCAGAAAGCAGCTAAAAGCATGGATAGGAAAGACCAGGTGTGGAGGTCAAAAGGGTAGAGAAATTTGACGAAACAGAACGCAGAAAGTAGAGGACAGAAAGCTAAATCTATCACCAAATATATTTATTACTAATTATATCACAGTTAAATTTCTTCAGACAAAATGGAAGTTTTAATGATCTCATTGTAATACGGCGATTCAATATAAAAAAGTATAACAAAGTTTTGTTAATTAATAAATTCATATATATTTAATCAATCCTCATATATGTTTACAATGACTGAGAAGAGAGGATCAAAGAAGTCTAATAAAATATAAAGGCTGGTTTATGACTCTTCAAAGAGGTCTAAGATTGCGATAAAGAGAGATAAAAACGAGAGAGAGATGTCTGAAACAATGACACCATTTGCGATATGGCTTGGGAAAGATTTACAAACGACGGTAGAACTAAGGAGAGGATGTAATAAAAGTCGTCGATTTTATGATCATAGGTGGAGCATGATCTGAGGCAGAAAATAAAGTATCTGAAAGATATCAATTGGAGTTTTATGTTAGAAAGGAAGAGCGTAATGAAATAAATAAAATGTGTAAGCAGCTAAAAACATGGCTAAGAGAACAGGTGAGGAGGTCAAAAGGGTAGAGAAATCTGATGAAACAGAACGTAGAATGTAGAGGACACAAAACTAATTCTCTCACCAAATATATTTATCATTAAATATATCACAGTTAAATTTCTTCAGACAAATGGAAGTTTTAATGATCTCATTGTAATACGGCGATTCAATATAAAAAAAGTATAAGAAAGATTTGTTAATTAATAAATTCATAAATGCTCATCAAGCCTCATACACGTTTACAGTGACTGAGAAGAGAGGATCAAAGAAGTTTGATAAAATATAAAGGCTGGTTTATGACTCTTCAAAGAGGTCTAAGATTGCGATAAAGAGAGATAAAAACGAGAGAGAGATGTCTGAAACAATGACACCATTGGTGATATGGCTTGGGAAAGATTTACAAACGACGGTAGAACTAAGGAGAGGATGTAATAAAAGTCGTCGATTTTATGATCATGGGTTGAGCAAGATCTGAGGCAGCAAATAAAGTATCTGAAAGATGTCAATTGGGGTTTTGCTTTAGAAAGGAAGAGCGTAATGAAGTAAATGAGTAAGTAGCTAAAAGCATGGCTAGGAGACACCAGGTGAGGAGGTCAAAAGTGTAGAGAAATATGACGAAACAGAACGCAGAAAGTAGAGGACACAAAGCTGAATCTCTCACCAAATATATTTATTACTAATTATATCACAGTTAAATTTCTTCAGACAAAATGGAAATTCTAATGATCTCATTGTAATAAGGCGATTCAATATAAAAAAAGTATAACAAAGTTTTGTAAATTAATAAATTCTTATGTACTCAATCAAGCTTCACACATGTTTACAGTGACTGAGAAGAGAGGATTATAGAAGTCTAATAAAATATAAAGGCTGGTTTATGACTCTTCAAAGAGGTCTAAGATTGCTAGAGAGAGATAAAAACGAGAGAGAGATGTCTGCAACGATGACACCATTGGTGAATAAGGCTTGGGAAAGATTTACAAACGACGGTAGAACTAAGGAGAGGATGTAATAAAAGTCATCGATTTTATGATCATGGGTTGAGCAAGATCTGAGGCAGCAAATAAAGTATCTGAAAGATGTAAATTGGAGTTTTGCTTTAGACAGGAAGAACGTAATAAAGTAAATAAAATGAGTAGGAAGCTAAAAGCATGGCTAGAAGAGAACAGGTGAGGAGGTCAAAAGGGTAGAGAAATCTGACAAAACAGAACGCAGAAAGTATAGGACACAAAGCTAATTCTCTCACCAAATATATTAATTGTTAGTCAAGGGAACGATATCAACTCCGCCGGAGAAAAGAAGTCAACGAGAAGGACGGAAAGTTTCCTTTACAAGCCTAGCTGCCCAGCGATAACGCCATTACATCCTTGAGCCCCAGGATAACACTCTACGCTTGTTATCAATCTCTTTTCTAAGTATAAAAGCTTCACTGATAAGTTATCATCTGTCTCACTTGCATTTGAACATATCAGATATCTTTTATTTTTTATTTATAATTTTTATAAATTTATCATGATCTTCTCTTCAAAATGAAAATTTTTGGATTAGAAATTATAGTTACTGATTAGGTGTGATGAATTTCATAAATCCATTTACCACCATTAATTGACGAGTATAATTTTAAACTGTAAATAATAGTGTAAATAAATCTTGTATATTAAATAAATATCTAATCAGTTTTTTATATTTTTGATGTCATTTCGTCCTTATACCATTAAAGCCGAATGGTTAGGGTGCCGACCT
>CM063511.1:23771340-23788840 GCA_032207245.1 Pardosa pseudoannulata
AGTGCGGTTGCCGATGTGTTAATACGAGGGCACTCTGAAAATTTTGAGATAAAGTAGGTTTTTAAAGTTATACTTACAAAATTTTAAGTGTGTTGAAAGCATCGATGCACTTTTGTAGACGAATTTTCCACAGATTAAATGCTTCAAGCCATTAATTTCTTGGAATATGTGAAAAATGCTTTTATAGCCACATAAATATATTCTTCTGAATGAAAACGACTTCCACTTAAATTCTTTTTAGATTAAAGTATAACCAAAAGTCCCATATAGCTAGATCAAGTGAATACGGTGAATGTTCTATCACTTTAATTTGTTTTTGTTTAAGAAACTTAACTGTTAATCCGGCTGTAAATGAAGATGCATTGTCATGGTGAAGCATTAGTCCCCTACATTCACTTCTTCTAGAATTTGTGGAAGACGTTTAGTAGTATCCTAGTTTACTGTTACTGTCTTCTGTCTTTTCTCTCCTTTTCTTCTGTCTTCTGTCCTTTGGCTTTGATAAATCCCGTGCTTCTGAAGAAAATGAGAAAGTCATGCATCAATTTTTAGCTTTCGTTGTGTTTTCACCATTGTCGGCTTGGAATCAAAGACCCATACTTTGCTTTCTTGACGTTATGGAATGTCATAAAACGGTATGTTACAATTTTAGAAATGATGCGGTGGCCACCATCCTTTAGCAATTTAATAGTTTCTTTACTGATTATGACACTCTTCCTCTTTTGGTGCTCAGTTAGATTATTTATGTCACATTTTATGTCTGTATTTATGTTTAATTTCCAAGATAGTATTTATACCATAACAGAAACAGAGGAATTGTAAACTGATTTCATTGCTTTCAGATAGCATACAAGTTGATGTGTAACAAGACTTTCAGAAACACAATTAATATGCCAGTCGTGGATGTATTTAAAAAAACGATTCTTACTAATAGGAATTAACTTGCTTTATGAACTGAGGTAGCTTAATCGGCAAAGGTAATGATATCGTATCTTGGAGGTTGGTTTGTAACCCCAGTCGGACTAAGATCCACCGTTTTGGTTAAAGATGACTGTGACACGTAAAAAATATCCATGTACATGATGTCTGCCAAGTTCTTATTCAATACCTCTGGGGGTGGCAGGCCAAGTCCATGGGTATTCTGCTTGGTCCCTGCTTCAAAATTGCGAGGACCTACTTGAGCGAAGTCTTTCTTTCACTTTAATGGTGCTCATTAAAACGAAAAGTTCACCGCTTGGCCTTAATAACAGAGCCTGCAGGTTCAACAGTGCTTGGTTTGTCCAAGTGGTAGGACAAGTCTATGGATCTTCTGCTTGATCCTTGCTTGAAATTTGCGAGGACATACTTCAGCAAAGTCGTTCTTTCGCCTTAACGGTACTCATTAAAACGAAAGGTGCAAACTTTGGCCTTATTACGAGAGCCTGCAGGTTCAATCGTGCTTAGTGTGTCCAAGTTCCAGGCGAAATCTATGGATCTTCTGTTTGGTCATTGCTTGAAAGTTTCGAGGACACACTTCAGAAAGTCGTTCTTTCACCTTAACGGTACTCATTAAAACGAAAAGTGCACCCCTTTGGCCTTAATAAGAGAGCCTCCAGGCTTAACAGTGCTTGGTTTGTCCAAATGGTAGGACAAGTCTATGGATCTTCTGCTTGGTCCTTGCTTGAAAGTTGCGAGGACACACTTCAGAAAGTCGTGCTTTCGCCTTAACGGTACTCATTAACACGAAAGGTGCAAACTTTGAGTCAATACAACTATCATATCGCTCAGTATTGCTTGGTGTGTCCAAGTAGCTTCAACAATACTTTTGCTTTATTTTAAGTGAAAAGCGTAATAATAGGTATGACTCGGAGTTATTTAATTTTCTATATAATTTATAAAATAATGCACAGATTTCATGGATGACTGCTTAAACCTTCCATACCATTTATTTTGTTTTTGGGTCACAAAAGAAAAATCTATTTAATCAGTTGATTTTCAAGATAACACTTAAATTGCTTTTTCAATGCTTTTAGATTGATTGATAAGACCTTTTGGACACAATTAATTTAGTGGTTGCGGATGTGTTTAGATAACAGAAAAGATATTTTTAACTTTAAGTATTTATTTTGATCTTTTCTCTATTTTATGTTCAAAACATGAAGAGATACTGCTCTGTTTTATTATTTTTTTTCAGTGATAAAGAATAATACACAGATATTTCTTGTGATAGTTAAACGTTTTCAAATCACTTATTTTGGTTAGGTTGGTATGACTAATCTGTTGGTATGTTGGTATGTTAATATCGTTCAGTCGTGCTTGGTGTGTCCAAGGAGCTTCCACAACACTTTTGCTTTATTTTAAATGCAAAGCGTAATAATAGGTATGGGGGGCCGAGTTATATAATTTTCTATATAATTTATAAAATAATGCACATATATCATATTTGACTGTTTAAACCTTCTATCCCATTTATTTTGTTTTTGATTCAATAATGTGAAAGCTATTTAATCAGTTTATTTTCAAAATAACACTTAAATTACACTCTGTTTAATTCGGGAAAAATAACTATCAACAGAATTCATTGCTTTTTCAATGCTTTTAGATTGATTGATAAGACCTTTTGCAACACAAATAATTTAGTGGTGGCGGATGTGTTAAAATAACAGAAAAGAGGTTTTTAACTTTAAGATTTTTGCTTTAATCTTTTCTCTATTTTATGTTCAACATATTAAGAGATACTGTTTGGTTTTAGTATTTTTTCAATGATTAAGAATAATGCAAAATTTTTTTTGTGATAGTTAAAAGTTTTCAAATCACTTATTTTAGTTAGGTTGGTATGACTAATCTGTTGGTATGTTGGTATGTTAATATCGTTCAGTCGTGCTTGGTGTGTCCAAGTAGCTTCCACAACACTTTTGCTTTATTTTAAATGCAAAGCGTAATAATAGGTATGGGGGGCCGAGTTATATAATTTTCTATATAATTTATAAAAGAATGCACATATGTCCTATTTGACTGTTTAAACCTTCCATCCCATTTATTTTGTTTTTGGTTCACTAATGAAAAAGCTATTTAATCAGTTATTTTCAAGATAACACTTAAATTACACTCAGTTTAATTCGGGAAAAATAACTATCAACAGAATTAATTGCTTTATCAATGCTTTTAGATTGATTGATAAGACCATTTGGAACACAATTAATTTAGTGGTTGCGGATGTGTTTAGATAACAGAAAAGAGATTTTTAACTTTAAGTATTTATTTTGATCTTTTCTGTATTTTATGATCAAAACATGAAGAGATACTGATCGGTTTTATTATTTTTTTCAATGATAAAGAATTATACACAGAATTTTCTTGTGATAGTTAAAAGTTTCCCAATCACTCATTTCGGTGAAGATGATATGTTCTAAGGAGTTTATAGTTGATAATATTTAGTTATAACACGTAAAATCTGCAAATTATTTATTAAGAAAATAAATTGTAAACTGTATTCATTACTTTTACAACGCGTATGATTTGACGTGCAAATTAGCTTTAGAAACACAATTAATTTCGGATGTGATCATATTACAGGACTATACTTATACTGAATCATCAACAAGTTGAGGTGTGGCCCAGTTTCAACAAAATTTTTAAAGCTCAAACGAAATAATAGTTTATTAAATATTTTTCTTTATTGAAAGAAAGCAAATATTACAAGAATTAATTTCACCACTACTCATTTAGTGTCAACATTCTTTGTTAACCCTCTAACTGCTCAATGTGTAAACCGAGATATCTTTAAAAGTTGCGTATTTTCTTTGTTACAAGGTTAAAGTATTTACATAAATTGGAAAATAGAAATACTAATCTTTTTTTTCAAGAAAACATTTTTTATATTGACTTTTATCATGAGAAACTAAGCTTTCAGAAAAACTAATTTCAGTTGTTATCGCATAAAAAAATTTATTTTTTAATAAATTTCAATTGAAATACAGTTAATTTCTATTTATAATATAGTATCTATAATTCTATTATCTAATATAACCATAGTTCTACTCATATAATTCTATTAATTATCTAATTAAATGTCTAATCTGTATGTAATTGATTCCACTGGTTAAACGGTGAAAAAGCGGGATGTTCTTTTAAAAATGGAAGAAAAACACATGCCCAAGAAAATCGCGGAATGAGCAGTCAGAGGCTTAATACATGCAATAAATATAGTATTGTAAAAATAATGTTACACTTTCCTAGTGCTTGAGAAAGAAGAAATTAATACTCATAAAAAAACACATGGACAAATATGTCTTGACTAAATGAATTTATAGATTTAAATAAATGCCTAAGGAAAACAACTGTAATCAACTTATCATTTATAGATATCGAGTCGGCGCTGGACCCCCAAAAACAATACGGCGATGGTTTTTCTCAAAAGGTCTATCCCTCAAGCCGGGAAAGCCAGCAGAGTTAACCTTCTACTCTCTTCTGGTCACAACCTTGTCCTCTACAAAAATCAGACTGCCCAGCGGAGAAAAACAGGGTCCACTCCCTAACGGAGGGGTCAGAAAAAGACAAACCCACTGGCTAGTCTATTGGTTGGGAGAAGTCCGAAGATTCTTTCTAGTTCAAACCGCTGCTGTTCTGGTATGCTTTTGAAAATGACTGACTAGAAGAGGTAAAAGAGCTGAACCGAATGTAAGTTATTGTTACAAGTATTACCTTTTACAGCTGTATATATAATTAATTGCCATCAATGCAATTAGAATATTTATGTTACAAATAAGCATTTCCAATTTCTTTCGATACATTTCAGATCAGGTTAAATTATTCGTGTATATCAATTCTTGTATATATTATTAAAATACTTTTACTTCGACTACAAGCAGAACTTTTCCTTCCATGTTCCAGTAAAACCTTCCAGGCTATGATCTCCTTCTTCCATCTTACTTCTCTAACAATTAATATATTTACCTGTCTTGAAATTGCAGTTGTTAAAATTTTGTTTATTTTATTCCAAGATAAATGTTTTTTTCATAACTATACATCTTTATTTTGGCATTGTAAAGAATACGGAAAAGTGAAATATTTGTTAAAATTGAAAACTTAATCTTGTTAAAATTAGAAAATATCATGCCGAAATTTTAAGCGTATGTAAATTTGGAACTCTTACGTTAAGGAATGCAAAAGAGTGGTATTTTATTTATTACTCTAATTTTTATTTCATTGCTATTAAGGTAATTCTTGGAGTAAAGTAATGCATTAATTTTAAAAGTATTTAAAAGCATTTAAAAGTATATAAATTTGGAACTCTTACGTTAAGGAATTTAAAAGAGTGGTATTTCATTTATCACTCTAATTTTTATTTCATTGCTATTAAGGTAATTCTTGGAGTAAAGTAATGTATTAATTTTAAAAGTATTTAAAAACATTTAAAATTATATAAAATTGGAACTCTTACGTTAAGGAATGCAAAAGAGTGGTATTTTATTTATCACTCTAATTTTTATTTCATTGCTATTAAGGTAATACTTGGAGTAATGTATTAATTTTAAAAGTATTTAAAAGTATTTAAAAGTATATAAATTTGGAACTCTTAAGTTAAGGAAAGCAAAAGAGTGGTATTTTATTTATCACTCTAATTTTTATTTCATTGCTATTAAGATATTTCTTGGAGTAATATATTAATTTTAAAAGCATTTAAAACTATTTAAAAGTATATAAATTTGGAACTCTTAAGTTAAGGAATGCAAAAGAGTGGTCTTTGATTTATCACTCTAATTTTTATTTCATTGCTATTAAAGTAATTCTTAGAGTAATATATTAATTTTAAAAGCATTTAAAACTATTTAAAAGTATATAAATTTGGAACTCTTAAGTTAAGGAATGCAAAAGAGTGGTCTTTGATTTATCACTCTAATTTTTATTTCATTGCTATTAAAGTAATTCTTAGAGGAAAGTAATGTATTAATTTTAAAAGTATTTAAAAGTATTATTTTGGGTCATCTTTATACTCCTGTAAAGTATTATTTTTCTTATTAAATGTACATTACAAAGCTAAATGTACCATGGAAAATGATGAAATTTTACGATGAAATTTCTCAATAAAGTTATGAATTTTATATCGTATTTATCGAACATGAATGATTAATATCAGATTATACATTTTTCAAATTTTTCAAACATTCTTATGATAATCAGATTGGTAGGACTCTGTCTTTCAGTGTCGGAATATATGAGTTCAAATCCCTATGCTCTCAGAGTTGTTCTTAATTATTTGAAATTGGTTTATGCATTAGGTATTCGTCTTTCTAGTTCAAACGTAGCAAAATGTAGCCCATGTAGGTACAAAAAAGAGAAAATCATGTAGTCTACTCTATATATATTCCAGATTCTGAGAACACCAGACCAAATTGAGATTAGTTTTCTAAAAGTACTGAAATTCTTGATATCATGTTCAATACACAGATAAACATTGCTTACATTTCCTGATATAAGTTTATTTTATTTCTTTCCAACATTTTATTGTTGCCGGAGACTTACACATTTCTATTTTTGACAAAATCCTTGGCATACATCTGGTGAATCTTAATACACATGGTCCCTTCATCCTTAATCCTTTTTCCTGAATATATATTAATGACTATACCAACTAAGTTATAATAAATTCCACAGAGCATGGAATTAACACTTGAATGGCATGGAAATTTACAGAAATCTGGCCTAAAATGAATACTTGATTTAATAACATTATATTAATAAAAACTCTAATTTGTGGACAAATATTCAACACTCCTGAATTATTTGTTTTTCAAGAGCGCTGATTTTTTGTTCTTTGCCCAGAAGCCATCTATGGATGTTAGCACTCATATACTACGAGTTTATTTGTAGCTGCACAAAAATGGCAGGTAAACAGAGTACGAGATAACTCGTCATAGAAAAGAGCGCAATCTACTAGTTACCTTGTAGTTGGCAGTCAACGTGTTATTCATGTCAACGAGTTAAGTATGTTTTCATTAAAGATCAGTAGTAATTTTATGCAGCATAGGATATTATAAATAAGTAAAACTTTGTAAAAAGATATTTGTATCCGATACAAACCCTGTACTGTAACGTTAGCCTTTATAATAGACACAGTTTTCCGGCATAAATTGAAGTTATTTGATGAAAAATAAATTTATCTACGAAGCATGATGACCGTTAAATATAAACTCCTAATGGAAGAATTATAAATTATAGCAGATATACTAAAATTTGGTAAATTGTTTAAAGAACTGCCTCTTTCCTTCCATGAAAAAGAAAGCTATTTCTGATCAAATGAAAAAAAATCTCAAATACTTTATCTGTACTTATGAATGGATTCTATGATGGAATTATTTTTTTCGTTTCCTTGGACAACGTATTCTGTACAATACCAGTAAAGAGCTACATCCCTGATTTCAATCAATAAATCGAACCAATGTATAATATTTTGAATATGAAGATACTTATTAATAATTGTAATACATAAAAGTCAAACGAATTGATTCTAGATATACGGCTGCATGAAAATCTATCCCAATCCTAACGACTAATAAATCCAACCATCTTAGGTTTGGTTTGGTTTGGAGTGCTACGGTCTACTTTTTGCAACACGAGGGCTAATGAGACCGGGATCTACTGCTTAACGCCGATTCCGAACGGCTACGAACAACCATGCCATAGTGGGATTCGAACACACGAACCCCGGTTCCGAAGGCCAGCACCCTAACCATTCGGCCATCGTTCGGCCGAACCATCTTAGAATTTTAAAAAGTACAAATAATTATTTGTACATTAGTGCAGTACATTCAAGCGAATTAAAATTAGTTTACTTACCATAAAAATAACAAACATTTTTTATTGTTTATTAGTGTAACTTCCTACATCTATTTTCATACTTGAAAGGAAGAGTTCGTCAGCAAAATTGTAGATATTCTGATATTTTATGTTAATATATGAGGTTCTAGGAATATATTAACACTATGAAATGCAAAGAAGAGATAAAATACAATAAAAAATCAAATGTTAAATCATTAGAACATCCATAGTTTGTATATCTTCCAGGTGTTTAAGACCATAGCTGCCCAAACCAAACCAAACCAAATCTTATAAGAGTTTAATACTGTATTTAAAAGTTTGTGAATGGTATATTATTAGTAAATAGTAAAGAATATTTTAAATTTCCTTTAAATATTTAAAACAGCATTTTAATCGTAGTGATAAAAAATGGTTAAAAGTTGAATTATGATTAGTATGATTGTGTAATACAGTCAGCTCGGTTTTAAGCTGTAGGTCCCGGTCTCATTAGCCCTCGTGTTGCAAAACAGTAGACCGTAGCACTCCAAACCAAACCAAAACCAAAAATACAGTTAGCACCTAAACCTGTTAGATAAGCTTCTATATCGAACATGAGTTTGACATTTTTTGTGTTTCGGTAACATTTAGAAAATTTTAAATGAAAGTTTAAACTTAAAAATTCAAACATTCAAAAATTCACTAAATTTACTTCATAGGCACTTCAAATTTTTAACAGAGGTACTTCAGGTTTCAGTACTAAACATTTCTAAATAAAGTAAAATTATATTTAATGTGTTTTTGTAAAGAATCTCAAGATAAAAAAACAAAAACACTACATGGTTTAAGTGCTACATAAACACTTTTTGCCTAATTTATTTCGGAGTATTTTTTAATGGATTTTTTTTTACTTCTCTCTTCCTGACTACTGAGAATTTTAGTAAAGTTAAAACTAAACTTTAGTTTTATTTATTTATTATAAGTTAAAAATAATTTTCAAATCTCCATGCCAGTTTTCCTAAAACAAATTCTAAAATTAAATATTTATACTTTGATGTAATGAATAAATGGAGCTAATAAAAAAAAATCTGAATTAAGCATGCGTTTAAAATGCAATGATTATATCTCGAATATTTTAAATCAGGTAAAAAATTAAAAAAATAAATGTAATATTTATTTATAATTTAAAGTTTTAAAAGGGATTTAAAAGATTTTTAAATGTAAAATTTAGTGCTAAAATGTTTTTAGTATTTACTGCAAGGAAAAGAAACAAATATTGCACAAACAAATCAGTTGACGAACAAAGTAATGTCACTTGCAGATCAACTTAATTATAAAATATTGAATACATGTATAATGCTTTAAAATGCAAACATTTATTCCTGATGTACACATGTATACCATTCTAGTAAGACCATTCTCATGTTGAGCATTTACTCAACTCGACTTTATCATTTTTATCCATTGTTAGACCAATTTGTTATAAATTAAATAACTTATATCGAATTATGTGTTTATATAAAATTAAAATAAAATGATTGCTGAATTTTACATTTATAAAAAAATATACATTCTGTGGGGTAAGCAAGCTTGTGTGAATGTGTAAAAGTGTGTGTTATGTGTGAGAGAGAGAAAGAGTTTCAATACAACAATTATTTGTAGAAATAAAATCCTAGTGAATCCCTTTAAATAAATAAAAATGTTTATAATACCTGAAGAATTCATCTCGCTTTCTTTATACATATAGTAAAAAAATATTCCCTATATTAAATCCATAACCTCCTAATATAATAATATGTGTTATAAATTTAATACTGCATTTTCTTCTTACTTTTCATAAAACCAATAAAATGAAAGTAGTTCCAAAAAGTATTTAATTTTTTAACATTCTAGAAAGTATTATGTGAAAAAATGTGATATGAACATTTAATGGATATTAAAGATAGTTTCATTAAAATAAAATATTCCTGATTATAAAATCGTCAAAATTTTACTCAAAAACTAATAAATTTCTAAAAGAGAAATTACTTAAAAAATAGAAATTAAAAAATCAAAACCCAAAATAAATTAGTGGTTTCATTGAGGATTTAAAATTTAATGTATACACTATTAATAAAATTCAAATAACAGGTTTCGAGAAATATTTTAATTTAAAACATTAATCTAAAAAATTGATTAATCAAAGCTTTTATTTCAATATAGAAGTATTTTTAATAAGCATTTTTACACAGACTTTTATATCTACTCATTTACATTTTATTGGAAGCAAAATTAGCGAATCTATTAAGGAAAATATTTTATCTTGATTTTTTAAATATGATATTAATACAGTTAAATAAAATTAGAGTTTTTATTTTTAAATTTACTTTATTTTAAATGAAATTTGTACGTATATATGTATTTCTGCAAGTAAGTACCCCGCAGAATTAAAAACATTAGTCATAAAATATAGAAATTTGTAATTAGGCCTGATGTAACATCTAATTATGAACTTATTTTTCAGAATTTAAATAATATCATAAACCGGGAAATTTCTATTTAACTGATAGTATCGCTGTCGATCAAATTCAAAAATGATTAATAAACGATTAAGTAAGTGGGAATTTTTTATGTAGGTATGTTGTTACATTGAACTGTATTCATCTATTTTTAATCGAAATCTCCATTCTCTAGAAAGAAAAATTCTGATTTTATCTATATTAGATCATCAACGATAGTAACAATTTTATCAACACATTCAGAAGTAGTTGAAATAATCAGTGAGAATAATGATCTTTTAAGTCTAATTTAGCAAATCTAATCCGTTAGTATAATATAAGCAAGTAAAAGTGGAATAAATATGTTTCTTGAAAAATGTTTTTTCTTAATATTGATGTTTTTATTTTCATTATTGTTCTTACTATTTCTATTTAACGGATTTCAACGCTGTAGGTCACAATTCAAATATGATTAATTAACGTTTGAGTAATTGCGAATTTTTTAAGTAGGTTTGTTGTAACATTTAATTGTACTCAATTATTTTTAATTGAAATCTTCATTCTCTAGAAAGAAAGATTCTGCTTATAACTTAGATCTACCGATCTTCAACGATAGTAACAATGATATCAGTGCATTTACAACTACATGAAACAGTGTTTACAATCAGTTAGAATAATGGATTTTAAGTCTGATTTAGGAAATCTAACCACTAGTCTAATATAAGCAAGTAAAAGCGGAAATATCTCTTTCGACCAAAATGCTTTTTCTTAATATTGGTGCAATTACATTTTAGTTTAACGAAAAATGGAGAGAAATCTTAATTAATTAAGATTTGTTAATTAATTAAAGTATATTAGTGTTGTCAGTGGCTGCTAGATGTTAGGACTTGAACTCTATCTCTGATACATACAGTGACTTCAAGAACGAGATCTTACTTTCAAGTTTCAAATGAAAGTGAAAAAAATCTGCTGAAAAATCGAGCCATCGAAATTTAAACAGATGTCTCACTTCATAGGTCTGCAAGAAAATCATGTGATGATCTCATTAGATTAATTTTGACCATATCCAATATATATATATATATATATATATATATATATATATATATTTATATATATTTAAAAAAATATATGAAAAAATATATATAAAAATATATAGATAGATAGATAGATAGATAGATAGCATAGGTCTGCAAGAAAATCATGTGATGATCTCATTAGATTAATTTTGACCATATCCAATCATGTAAATAAAGTACCGACGATTAATAACAGCTTTAGTAAGTCCCATGATCTTATAAGGAAGAAAATTTTGGTAGATTTTGAGAAAGCTGGATGAAGAAAAACTATTGATCATTGAAAAAGTGTTTTATGAAGCAATTAAGAAGAAAGAAATTTGGAGAATAAGATTTAACTTTGAATAAAAAAATTTAGAAAAAAATTTAAGAAAAAAATTAGAGGAACTTATAAAAAGGGATTAAATCATAGCAATTATGATGCCTTGGACATATATGTATGTACAGATACAATGAGTAATTGTTTCCAGGGCCAAACGTGTAAATAAAATACTGACGGTTAATAACAGCTTTAGTAAGCCCCATGATCCTATAAGGCAGCAACTTATGTAAGAATCTAAGAAAGCTGAATGAAGGAAAATTATTATTATTGGTCTGTGACAAAAATGAAGAAGAAATTTATGGAGCAATTAAGGAGATATAAGAATGGAATTTGGAGAATAAGATATAACTTTGAACAATAAATATTTAAATAGATTTGTACAGAAAGTATTAGAGGAACTAATATAAAGGGCTTGAAGCATTGCAGTTATGATGCCTTGGACATATATATATATATATATATATATATATATATATATATATATATATATATATATATATAGATATATATATATATATATATATATATATATATAGATAGATAGATAGATAGATAGATAGATAGATAGATAGATAGATAGATACATTGCTGAAATCCAAGAAAAGTCAAGAAATTAATTTTCATGAAGCCTAGGGGAAATAGAAGGACAGGGAGACTGTGTGTGTAGATGGTTCGATAATGTGAATCTGAGAATTTTTGGAGTCAAGAGATGGAGGACTATATCTCTAAATAGATCAAGATAGAGTAAATTGTTGGAAACGGTCTTATCTGGGAACCAGCTGAAGTGCTTGAAAAGAAAAAAAAAGTAGAAAATTAACAACAGTGGTATTAAAACATAGGAAATTAGGTTTGTATAGGCAAGTGTGTTATCATTAACCCTCGAGGACATTAGTTACACGAGTTACTCCGCATTTACAGGAGAACATGCGCCGGGCCTTAGAGGACAGGTACAACGTTCTTGCACAAGATTTGTAGAGCACATATGTAGAACATTTTTCTCAATCAATTAACAGCAAAATTTCTTTTGATAATCAAACACAAACTTTTAATAAAAATACTTTTTTAAAGTATTTAATAACTAAAAATAATGACTTAAATTGATAACTTGAATAATAGCTAAAAATACTTTATTAAAAACTTAAAAATATTTAAGAAATATTAAGTTTTAAAATCATTTTGGGCTGTAGATCTTGTTTCATTATCATTCCGAAAGTACAGACATAAGACCACACACAAGTTAAAAACTTGAATGAAATTTTTATATGTCATCATTTTAATTAAATAACGATGCATTTTTGAGAGCATCTCTCCTACAGCAACTAACATAAAAATGCAAAAGTGTATGAACGTGCACTGGGTTTTTGGAACCTGAATAACTTAAATGTATCTCTTTCTGAGAAAAATATACAGAAAAATTTGTGGAAATGCATATGGTTGTTGTTACAAATACATATAACATAATTACTGAAAATTTGGCAATTTTATTGCTATTTGGCGATTTTGTATGTAATGTTTTTATAACGCTTGTGCTTCAGAGGCACGGTGAGAGTTCTCGCTGGTTAATAAAAATAAAAACTGTAAATTTAATTAGTGCATTTAATTTAAAATTCCTAAAACATGATTTTGAATTGAAAACATTTTATTAAAAACCACATGAATTATTTGTTATACTAAATTTTCATTTAAAATTTTAATTATTTTAACAGATCATTTTACTGCACTGTTTCTAGTATGATTCTTCATAAAATCCATTAAAAGCTGTTTAAGCTTCAAGCACGATTTATTTTACACGCTGTTAAATTTACATACGTTATACAAAACTCTGCATTAAAAGAGAATTTAAAACCATTTATTTAATATTTTTCGATTTATTTTGATAGAAGAATTTTCATTAGGGGAAATTTCACCTCTTTGTAACTTTCTAAAAATGTGAAAATGATTTTTTTTATTTTTAAAATTATTTCTTTTTTCAATTTTCCCTTTTAAAGTGGAAGACGTGCTTTTCTTTTCGTGACTTTTACAGGAAGTGATTTCAATGCATGTTCATGAGAACGAACCCGTCTGTAGCTGCATTTTCATACGAAGAATAAAGTTGCTCCGTCTAGAGTTCGCGTGTCTGCCCCGGTGAAGCAATTTTTCATTTCTGTTGAAATTTATCAAAGTTTTCAAAAGATTGAAAGCCTTTCATTTCACTTAAAGATTAAATAACTTACTCCTTTAATGAAGTTAATTACTCGGAAAATAAATTTTGGAATTATGGTGTTAAGTGCATTTAAAGCTTTATTATAACTGCAGACTTACTTAAAATAGGTATTTATTTGCTTGTAGTTTTTCATTTGTAACGGGAAAGGGTATTTTATTTTCAGCATTTATGAAACTGCATATTAATTAAGAACTTCAAATAAATCTCACTTAAATTATTGTGTATATGTTTCATTATAATTATTCAAGGCATTGAATTTTACGTATTAATTATTACTTACTAGTATTTCTAGACTAGAGTCAATACATTTGAGTTGATCATAGTTTATTTGACGTAAAATATTTTTTAATTTCCTTATCAATCGTTATCTACACAAACTCATTTCACTTGTAAAGCGAGATTAATTTATACAATAAAGGTTAATTTTGCTTTAAATATTTATGATGTTGCACAATACTTATTCATTTCTCAATTAATATTTGGATTAATGGAATGCGTATTATTTGATCGTTTTTTATTTGGATTATGTATTACACGATGCATTAGTTACTAATATAGAATATCTTTTGAAAAAATAAAGATATTTACTAATTTCACTTGTAAAAGGTAAACGCATTTTGCTTTGATTATTTACCTTACTTTGCATTACTTATCATTCTAATCTACCGTGCTTCTATATGGATATTATCTGTCTGTATGTAAGATTTAAATCATTCTACTCAAGTTTCTAGTAAGATTTTTCATTGAATCCATTAAAAGCTGTTTCAATTTATGGTATTTAATATTATCTATTAATTCTTTTGTATGAAACGTAAGGAATAATTTCCCATTCTCAGATCACAGGTAAAAACAAAGTCAACTGTGAAACAAAAAGGCGATTTATTTCGATTATTTACAACACTAAATAATAATTATCTACTTAAAGTATTCATTTCATGATACTATTTTGCGGTACATAAAGTATTCATTCTACGGTAAATACGCACTCTAGAATTTAAACCATTTGGGTAATTTGTGGCTAAACATTCCAATTATTATCTTAATTATAAAACTTTTTATCATATATTCTACTTAGATGTAGAAGTTTGGAACCTTTCACTTTGATTTTTTTACGCAATTTCATATTAATTTCGTGAATATCTTCTACTGTAATATTAATAATTACAAGTATTTTGTTTGGATAATTTAAGGCACTACGTTACCATGATCTAAATATCAGTTAATATTTTACTGCACTCTTGAGGGTCACTATCACATAATTATTACTACTGTAAAACAAACTGGTATTTTTATTTGGTTATGTAAGATTATTTATTGATTACTGCATTACTGCTTTTCATTTTTGGATATACTGACTATATGCTAAGAAATTATATTTTAAAATGATTTTTTATGACAACATATTCTGAAAGCAGTCAAAAAAAATTATTCCGTTGAATATTTAGCATGCTGAATTTTCATTTCCATAGTTTCTGAAAATAAGGTAATATGTAATAAATAAGGTGCTGCTTATTCCAAAAATTAAAATACGCTATATTTCGTAGTAATTAGCAATAGGCCCTATTTCTAGCATTAACAGAAGCTATTTAGTTCGATATAATTAATAGAATAAATCAGATTTTAACGAGTATATTTCTAGTATGAAATTGGTATTTAAACCACATTAAGTAGATATATAAAATGTTAAAGTAACACTGCAAATAGAGTTATATGAATTCGTAAAAATAGTATTTCAAATTACTTTATAGAACTAAAGAGGCGTCTAGAATAGTTTAGATAGTTCCCATAGGTAGGATTAGATTACAAATCAAAATAACAGATTCGTATTTAGAAGCTACTTTACAGTATTACATTCAGGAGCTTGATTCAGATATTCAATTGCTTTCCATTAAGGAAAATATGTAAATACCCCGCCAACCTAAATTTTCCATGGGATAAAATATTTTACGTAATTTAATTCCATATTATTAGTTTTCAAGTATATTTCTGTGTAATATTCAGAAAAAAATATTTAAAAGTACTTACACTAATATTATGACTATTTCTGCTTAATATTATTATTGTTAGCTTTGTATTTGTTTATAATATTATAAACATATTTAAAACTTTTTGAAAGGGGCTCTCTGAAGAACTAATTCATTTCCGGGACACATGCTGTCCCAGCCTATCTGAAAAGATTATTAAAATGTTCTGCTTTATAAATGTTAAATATGTATTTAAATATAATGCCAGTTATTAAAATTATCAAAGAAATAATTTAAAAAAATATTTCATCCCTATGTGATTAAAATATTTCATATCGTAATTTTTATAATTCAAAATTTAATTAAAGATATAATTTAATATTACTTGTATGAAAGAAAATAAATGCATATGATAATTATCTGTGGTAAAAAACGATTAAAAATTATAGCAACCTCATAAAAGTCGCAAATATCAACTGATAGTTACATGTAGTTAAGGAACCTTCTAGTTTTATCTAATTAAAATTTAGTGTCTTATTATATAAAATTTCTATACATTCGCAATAGGTTTGAATCGAAAAGCGGCGTTTTTATTACTCTCCTGTGGCAAAACTTCACTTTCTACCTTTTCTACCCTATAAAAATGACTGTGTAAACATTTTCCAGCTAAATTATTTAATTAAAACTCTTGTTTATAAATTTATTAAACCAGTTTGTGATTAGTGAATATATGCGTGTGAGTAGAATATATTTCTACTAAAATATGTTATAAAACTCATAAATGTGCTATAAAAAATAAATCCCATCCCTCTTTAAAATTCCCTAACAAATTCCTATTCTACGATACGTAAAATAGTATTTGACAGAAGTTTAAGCACACAAAAATTAAATTTCATAAAATTACTAGTCATGAAACATTTTCCAGACAATGTCTGAATAAGAATTTTATTAAAATTAACGTTTGAAAAATTAAGTATATTTCTCGTACATTATTTAACTTCATAGTTTTGAATTTACCTTCGCCTAAAACTCCAGTAAGTTATATTTTCTTATTTCCACAAGATTAAATTTCAAGTCTTAATAACAGTTTCTTATTTATATTTCTTTTACGCAGTCGGAATAAAAATCTCGTAGTTTAGTTGAGAGCATTAATTAATCTTAGGATAAAATAAACAAAGTTTTAACAAACTTCCAAACCGCGAAATATTTCAATTTCGAAAGCATGCAGCTAAAGAGAACAAAGAATTAATGTTTCGGATAATTTGAAAATTATAATATTTTTTATATATATAAAAGAATAATTCATAATGAATTAAAGAAATATCCTCAAGCCTAAATTTTATTGTTTTTAGTTTATGTCAACAAGGTTGTTTGCTGTACAAATTTTTTTCCTTAAAACTTTGTTTCATTCACACATATGTACACAAATTTATGTATAAAATATAATGTTCATAAAGCCTAAAGATAAAATTTTATGAAAAAAAAATTGGATTTGTAATTTTTTATATTCTAATATATGTTATTCTTAGAATAAAGAAATAATTTTTAGCTTTTGTAAAAAAAAGTTAAATCAAACTTTATTCTAGTTTCGAAAACGGGTTATTAATTTTTATTTACCAACTTCTTGCATTAAACTTCATATTTGTTCACTTTACTTTATTATTACTATAATAAAAAAATGAGTA
>CM063511.1:23801340-23823840 GCA_032207245.1 Pardosa pseudoannulata
GTTTTTAAATAATTTTTATTTACCACTTCTTGCATTAAACTTCATATTTGTTCACTTTACTTTATTATTACTATAATTAAAAAATGAGTAAATTTTTTCATTCATTTTCACTTTCGATTTTTTATTAAAAAATCTTAGAATGGAAAATATATATATATATATATATATATAATATATATATATATATATATATATATATATTTATATAGTATCGTATATTATATATATACATATATATATTACATATAATATATAATAATAATATATATATATATATATATATATATATATATATATATATATATATATACATTATATTTTTATATTTAATATATATATATATATATATATATATATATATATATATAATATATATATATATATATATATATATATATATAATCACATTTCATAAAATTAATATTCATGAAACATTTTCCAGACAATGTCTGAATAACAATTTTGTTAAAATAACGTTTGAAAAATTAAGTATATTTCTCGTAATTATTTAACTTCATAGTTTTGAATTTACCTTCGCCATTCGCCAAAAACTTCAGTAAGTTATATTTTCTTATTTCCACAAGATTAAATTTTAAGTCTTAATAACAGTTTCTTATTTATATTTCTTTTACGCAGTCGGAATAAAAATCTCGTAGTTTAGTTGAGAGCATTAATTAATCTTAGAATAAAATAAACAAAGTTTTAACAAACTTCCAAACCGCGAAATATTTCAATTTCGAAAGCATGCAGCTAAAGAGAATAAAGAAGTAATGTTTCGGCGAATTTCAAAATTATAATAGTTTTTAATATAGGTAAAAGAATAATTTATAATTTATTTACAGAAATAACTGCAAGACGAAATTTTATTGTAGTTTAGTATATGTCAACAAGGTTGTTTGCTGTACTAATTTTTTGCAAAAAACTTTGTTTCATTCACAGATATTTACGCAAATTTATATATGAAATATAATGTTTCATAAAGCCTAAAGGTGCAGTTTTATGAAAAAAGAATGGATTTGTAATTTTTTATATACACAATCTAATATATGTTATTATTAGAATAAAGGAATAATTTTAAGCTTTTGAGAAAATAATTTAAATTGCAATTTTATTCTAGTTTGGAAAATGGGTTAAATTAATTTTTCTTTACCAACTTCTTGCATTAAACTTCATATTTATTCATTTTACTTTATTATTACTATAATGATAAATAAAGAATTTTTACATTCATTTTCACTTTTCGATTTTTATTAAAAAAAATCTTAGAATGGAAATATATATATATATATATATATATATATATATATATATATATATATATATATATATATATATATATATATATATATATATATATATATATACATATATATATACATATATATATATATATATATATATATATATATATAATCACATTTCATAAAATTAATATTCATGAAACATTTTCCAGACAATGTCTGAATAACAATTTTATTAAAAATTAACGTTTGAAAAATTAAGTATATTTCTCGTACATTATTTAACTTCATAGTTTTGAATTTACCTTCGCCTAAAACTCCAGTAAGTTATATTTTCTTATTTCCACAAGATTAAATTTCAAGTCTTAATAACAGTTTCTTATTTATATTTCTTTTACGCAGTCGGAATAAAAATCTCGTAGTTTAGTTGAGAGCATTAATTAATCTTAGGATAAAATAAACAAAGTTTTAACAAACTTCCAAACCGCGAAATATTTCAATTTCGAAAGCATGCAGCTAAAGAGAATAAAGAAGTAATGTTTCGGAGAATTTCAAAATTATAATAGTTTTTAAAATAGGTTAAAGAATAATTCATAATGTATTTAAAGAAATATCCTCAAGCCTAAATTTTATTGTAAGTTTAGTATATGTCAACAAGGTTGTTTGCTGTACAAATTTTTTCCATAAAACTTTGTTTCATTCACACATATGTACACAAATTTATGTATAAAATATAATGTTTCATAAAGCCTAAAGATAAAATTTTATGAAAAAAAATTGGATTTGTAATTTTTTATATTCTAATATATGTTATTCTTAGAATAAAGAAATAATTTTTAGCTTTTGTAAAAAAAAAGTTAAATCAAACTTTATTCTAGTTTCGAAAAACGGGTTATTAATTTTTATTTACCAACTTCTTGCATTAAACTTCATATTTGTTCACTTTACTTTATTATTACTATAATAAAAAATGAGTAATTTTTACATTCATTTTCACTTTTCGATTTTTATTAAAAAAATCTTAGAATGGAAAAATATATATATATATATATATATATTATATATATATATATATATATATATATATATATATATATACATATATATATACATATATATATATATATATATAATATATATATATATATATATATATTATATATATATATATATATATATATATATACATATATATATACATATATATATATATATATATATATATATATATATATATATATATATATATATATATATATATATATATATATATATATATATATATAATCACATTTCATAAAATTAATATTCATGAAACATTTTCCAGACAATGTCTGAATAACAATTTTGTTAAAATTAACGTTTGAAAAATTAAGTATATTTCTCGTACATTATTTAACTTCATAGTTTTGAATTTACCTTCGCCAAAAACTCCAGTAAGTTACATTTTCTTATTTCCACAAGATTAAATTTTTAAGTCTTAATAACAGTTTCTTATTTATATTTCTTTTACGCAGTCGGAATAAAAATCTCGTAGTTTAGTTGAGAGCATTAATTAATCTTAGTATAAAATAAACAAAGTTTTAACAAACTTCCAAACCGCGAAATATTTCAATTTCGAAAGCATGCAGCTAAAGAGAATAAAGAAGTAATGTTTCGGAGAATTTCAAAATTATAATAGTTTTTAATATATATAAAAGAATAATTTATAATTTATTTACAGAAATAACTGCAAGACGAAATTTTATTGTAGTTTAGTATATGTCAACAAGGTTGTTTGCTGTACTAATTTTTTGCAAAAAACTTTGTTTCATTCACAGATATTTACGCAAATTTATGTATAAAATATAATGTTTCATAAAGCCTAAAGATAAAATTTTTATGAAAAAAAATTGGATTTGTAATTTTTTATATTCTAATATATGTTATTCTTAGAATAAAGAAATAATTTTTAGCTTTTGTAAAAAAAAGTTAAATCAAACTTTATTCTAGTTTCGAAAACGGGTTATTAATTTTTATTTACCAACTTCTTGCATTAAACTTCATATTTGTTCACTTTACTTTATTATTACTATAATAAAAAATGAGTAATTTTTACATTCATTTTCACTTTTCGATTTTTATTAAAAAAATCTTAGAATGGAAAATATTATATATATATATATATATATATATATATATATATATATATATATATATATATATATATATATATATATATATATATATATATATATAATATATATATATATATATATATATATATATAAATATATATATACATATATATATATACATATATATATATAATATATATATATAATCACATTTCATAAAATTAATATTCATGAAACATTTTCCAGACAATGTCTGAATAACAATTTTATTATAATTAACGTTTGAAAAATTAAGTATATTTCTCGTACATTATTTAACTTCATAGTTTTGAATTTACCTTCGCCAAAAACTCAGTAAGTTACATTTTCTTATTTCCACAAGATTAAATTTTAAGTCTTAATAACAGTTTCTTATTTATATTTCTTTTACGCAGTCGGAATAAAAATCTCGTAGTTTAGTTGAGAGCATTAATTAATCTTAGAATAAAATAAACAAAGTTTTAACAAACTTCCAAACCGCGAAATATTTCAATTTCGAAAGCATGCAGCTAAAGAGAATAAAGAAGTAATGTTTCGGCGAATTTCAAAATTATAATAGTTTTTAATATAGGTAAAAGAATAATTTATAATTTATTTACAGAAATAACTGCAAGACGAAATTTTATTGTAGTTTAGTATATGTCAACAAGGTTGTTTGCTGTACTAATTTTTTGCAAAAAACTTTGTTTCATTCACAGATATTTACGCAAATTTATATATGAAATATAATGTTTCATAAAGCCTAAAGGTGCAGTTTTATGAAAACGAATGGATTGGTAATTTTTCTTATTCTAATATATGTTATTCTTAGAATAAAGAAATAATTTTTAGCTTTTGAAAAAAAAAAAAGTTAAATTAAATTTTATTCTAGTTTGGAAAATGGGTTATTGATTTTTATTTACCAACTACTTGCATTAAACTTCATATGTGTTAACTTTACTTTATTATTACTATAATAAAAAGTAATTTTTACATTCATTTTCACTTTTCGATTTTTATTAAAAAAATCTTAGAATGGAAAATATTATATATATATATATATATATATATATTATATATATATATAGTATATATATATATATATTATATATATATATATATATATATATATATATATATATATATATGTATATATATATATATATACATATATATATACATATATATATATATATATATATATATATATATATATATATATATATATATATATATATATATATTATAATCACATTTCATAAAATTAATATTCATGAAACATTTTCCAGACAATGTCTGAATAACAATTTTATTAAAATTAACGTTTGAAAAATTAAGTATATTTCTCGTACATTATTTAACTTCATAGTTTTTGAATTTACCTTCGCCAAAAACTCCAGTAAGTTACATTTTCTTATTTCCACAAGATTAAATTTTAAGTCTTAATAACAGTTTCTTATTTATATTTCTTTTACGCAGTCGGAATAAAAATCTCGTACTTTAGTTGAGAGCATTAATTAATCTTTAGAATAAAATAAACAAAGTTTTAACAAACTTCCAAACCGCGAAATATTCCAATTTCGAAAGCATGCAGCTAAAGAGAACAAAGAAGTAATGTTTCGGATTAATTTGAAAAATTTAATATTTTTATATATATAAAAGAATAATTCATAATGTATTTAAAGAAATATCCTCAAGCCTAAATTTTATTGTAATTTAGTATATGTCAACAAGGTTGTTTGCTGTACAAATTTTTTTCCATAAAACTTTGTTTCATTCACACATATGTACACAAATTTATGTATAAAATATAATGTTTCATAAAGCCTAAAGATAAAATTTTATGAAAAAAAATTGGATTTGTAATTTTTTATATTCTAATATATGTTATTCTTAGAATAAAGAAATAATTTTTAGCTTTTGTAAAAAAAAGTTAAATCAAACTTTATTCTAGTTTCGAAAACGGGTTATTAATTTTTATTTACCAACTTCTTGCATTAAACTTCATATTTGTTCACTTTACTTTATTATTACTATAATAAAAAATGAGTAATTTTTACATTCATTTTCACTTTTCGATTTTTATTAAAAAAATCTTAGAATGGAAAATATATATATATATATATATATATATATATATATATATATATATATATATATATATATATATATATATATACATATCTATATACATATATATATATATATATATATACATATACATATATATATATATATATATATATATATATATATATATATATACATATATATACATATATATATATATATATATATATATATATATATATATATATTATATATATATATATATATATATATATATATATATATATATATAATCACATCATAAAATTAATATTCATGAAACATTTTCCAGACAATGTCTGAATAACAATTTTTGTTAAAATTAACGTTTGAAAAATTAAGTATATTTCTCGTACATTATTTAACTTCATAGTTTTGAATTTACCTTCGCCAAAAAACTCCAGTAAGTTATATTTTCTTATTTCCACAAGATTAAATTTCAAGTCTTAATAACAGTTTCTTATTTATATTTCTTTTACGCAGTCGGAATAAAAATCTCGTAGTTTAGTTGAGAGCATTAATTAATCTTAGGATAAAATAAACAAAGTTTTAACAAACTTCCAAACCGCGAAATATTTCAATTTCGAAAGCATGCAGCTAAAGAGAATAAAGAAGTAATGTTTCGGAGAATTTCAAAATTATAATAGTTTTTAATATAGGTAAAAGAATAATTTATAATTTATTTAAAGAAATAACTGCAATCCGAAATTTTATTGTAGTTTAGTATATGTCACAACGTTGTTTGCTGTACTAATTTTTTGCAAAAAACTTTGTTTCATTCACAGATATTTACACAAATTTATGTATGAAATATAATGTTTCATAAAGCCTAAAGATAAAGTTTTATGAAAACGAATGGATTGGTAATTTTTCTTATTCTAATATATGTTATTCTTAGAATAAAGAAATAATTTTTAGCTTTTGAAAAAAAAAAAAGTTAAATTAAATTTTATTCTAGTTTGGAAAATGGGTTATTGATTTTTCTTTACCAACTTCTTGCTTCTTTACCAACTTCATATGTGTTAACTTTACTTTATTATTACTATAATAAAAAGTAATTTTTACATTCATTTTCACTTTTCGATTTTTATTAAAAAAATCTTAGAATGGAAAATATATATATATATATATATATATATATATATATATATATATATTTATATATATATATATATATATATATATATATATATATATATATATATATATATATATATATATATATATATAATATATATATATATATAATATTATATATATATATATATATATACATATATATATATACATATATATATATATATATATATATATATATATAATCACATTTCATAAAATTAATATTCATTGAAACATTTTCCAGACAATGTCTGAATAACAATTTTATTATAATTAACGTTTGAAAAATTAAGTATATTTCTCGTACATTATTTAACTTCATCGTTTTAAATTTACCATCGCCTAAAACTTCAGTAAGTTAAATTTTCTTCTTTCCACAAGATTAAATTTTAAGTCTTAATAACAGTTTCTTATTTATATTTCTTTTACGCAGTCGGAATAAAAATCTCGTAGTTTAGTTGAGAGCATTAATTAATCTTAGAATAAAATAAACAAAGTTTTAACAAACTTCCAAACCGCGAAATATTTCAATTTCGAAAGCATGCAGCTAAAGAGAATAAAGAAGTAATGTTCCGGAGAGTTTAAAAATTATAATAGTTTTTAATATAGGTAAAAGAATAATTTATAATTTATTTAAAGAAATAACTGCAATCCGAAATTTTATTGTAGTTTAGTATATGTCACAACGTTGTTTGCTGTACTAATTTTTTGCAAAAAACTTTGTTTCATTTACAGATATTTACACAAATTTATGTATGAAATATAATGTTTCATAAAGCCTAAAGATAAAAGTTTATGAAAAACGAATGATTTGTAATTTTTTATATTCTAATATATGTCATTCTTAGAATAAAGAAATAATTTTTAGCTTTTGAAAAAAAAAGTTAAATTAAATTTTATTCTAGTTTGGAAAATGGGTTATTAATTTTTCTTTACCAACTTCTTGCATTAAACTTCATATTTGTTCACTTTACTTTATTATTACTATAATAAAAAATGAGTAATTTTTTACATTCATTTTCACTTTTCGATTTTTATTAAAAAAATCTTAGAATGGAAAATATATATATATATATATATATATATATATATTATATATATATATATATATATATATATATATATATATATATATATAATATATATATATATATATATATTATATATATATATATATATATATATATATATATACTATATATATATATATACATATATATATATACATATATATATATATATATTATATATATATATATATATATATATATATATATATAATATATATATATATATATAATCACATTTCATAAAATTACTAGTCATGAAACATTTTCCAGACAATGTCTGAATAAGAATTTTATTAAAATTAACGTTTGAAAAATTAAGTATATTTCTCGTACATTATTTAACTTCATAGTTTTGAATTTACCTTCGCCTAAAACTCCAGTAAGTTATATTTTCTTATTTCCACAAGATTAAATTTCAAGTCTTAATAACAGTTTCTTATTTATATTTCTTTTACGCAGTCGGAATAAAAATCTCGTAGTTTAGTTGAGAGCATTAATTAATCTTAGGATAAAATAAACAAAGTTTTAACAAACTTCCAAACCGCGAAATATTTCAATTTCGAAAGCATGCAGCTAAAGAGAATAAAGAAGTAATGTTTCGGAGAATTTCAAAAATTTAATATTTTTTTTTATATATATAAAAGAATAATTCATAATGTATTTAAAGAAATATCCTCAAGCCTAAATTTTATTGTAATTTAGATATGTCAACAAAGTTGTTTACTGTACTAATTTTTTGCAAAAAACTTTGTTTCATTCACAGATATTTACACAAATTTATGTATGAAATATAATGTTTCATAAAGCCTAAAGATAAAGTTTTATGAAAACGAATGGATTGGTAATTTTTCTTATTCTAATATATGTTATTCTTAGAATAAAGAAATAATTTTTAGCTTTTGAAAAAAAAAAAAGTTAAATTAAATTTTATTCTAGTTTGGAAAATGGGTTATTGATTTTTCTTTACCAACTTCTTGCTTCTTTACCAACTTCATATGTGTTAACTTTACTTTATTATTACTATAATAAAAAGTAATTTTTACATTCATTTTCACTTTTCGATTTTTATTAAAAAAATCTTAGAATGGAAAATATATATATATAATATATATATATATATATATATATATATATATATATATATATATAATATATATATATATATATATATATATATATATATATACATATATATATATATACATATATATATATATATATATATATATATAATCACATTTCATAAAAATTAATATTCATGAAACATTTTCCAGACAATGTCTGAATAACAATTTTATTAAAATTAACGTTTGAAAAATTAAGTATATTTCTCGTACATTATTTAACTTCATAGTTTTGAATTTACCTTCGCCAAAAACTCCAGTAAGTTACATTTTCTTATTTCCACAAGATTAAATTTTAAGTCTTAATAACAGTTTCTTATTTATATTTCTTTTACGCAGTCGGAATAAAAATCTCGTACTTTAGTTGAGAGCATTAATTAATCTTAGAATAAAATAAAACAAAGTTTTAAACAAACTTCCAAACCGCGAAATATTCCAATTTCGAAAGCATGCAGCTAAAGAGAACAAAGAAGTAATGTTTCGGATAATTTGAAAAAATTTAATATTTTTATATATATAAAAGAATAATTCATAATGTATTTAAAGAAATATCCTCAAGCCTAAATTTTATTGTAATTTAGTATATGTCAACAAGGTTGTTTGCTGTACAAATTTTTTCCATAAAACTTTGTTTCATTCACACATATGTAACACAAATTTTATGTATAAAATATAATGTTTCATAAAGCCTAAAGATAAAATTTTATGAAAAAAAATTGGATTTGTAATTTTTTATATTCTAATATATGTTATTCTTAGAATAAAGAAATAATTTTTAGCTTTTGTAAAAAAAAGTTAAATCAAACTTTATTCTAGTTTCGAAAACGGTTATTAATTTTTATTTACCAACTTCTTGCATTTAAACTTCATATTTGTTCACTTTACTTTATTATTACTATAATAAAAAATGAGTAATTTTTACATTCATTTTTCACTTTTCGATTTTATTAAAAAAATCTTAGAATGGAAAATATATATATATATATATATATATATATATATATATATATATATATATATATATATATATATATATATATATATATATATATATATATATATATATATATATATATATATACATATATATATATATATACATATATATATATATATATATATATATATATAATCACATTTCATAAAATTACTAGTCATGAAACATTTTCCAGACAATGTCTGAATAAGAATTTTATTAAAATTAACGTTTGAAAAATTAAGTATATTTCTCGTACATTATTTAACTTCATAGTTTTGAATTTACCTTCGCCTAAAACTCCAGTAAGTTAAATTTTCTTATTTCCACAAGATTAAATTTTTAAGTCTTAATAACAGTTTCTTATTTATATTTCTTTTACGCAGTCGGAATAAAAATCTCGTACTTTAGTTGAGAGCATTAATTAATCTTAGAATAAAATAAACAAAGTTTTAACAAACTTCCAAACCGCGAAATATTTCAATTTCGAAAGCATGCAGCTAAAGAGAATAAAGAAGTAATGTTTCGGAGAATTTCAAAATTATAATAGGTTTTATATATATAAAAGAATAATTCATAATGTATTTAAAGAAATATCCTCAAGCCTAAATTTTTATTGTAATTTAGTATATGTCAACAAGGTTGTTTGCTGTACAAATTTTTTCCATAAAACTTTGTTTCATTCACACATATTACACAAATTTATGTATAAAATATAATGTTTTCATAAAGCCTAAAGATAAAATTTTATGAAAAAAAATTGGATTTGTAATTTTTTATATTCTAAATATATGTTATTCTTAGAATAAAGAAATAATTTTTAGCTTTTGTAAAAAAAAGTTAAATCAAACTTTATTCTAGTTTCGAAAACGGGTTATTAATTTTTATTTACCAACTTCTTGCATTAAACTTCATATTTGTTCACTTTACTTTATTATTATTACTATAATAAAAAATAAGTAATTTTTACATTCATATTCACTTTTCGATTTTTATTAAAAAACCCCTCAGAAATGGAATATATATATATATATATATATATATATATATATATATATATATATATATATATATATATATATATATATATATATATATATATATATATATATATATATATATATATACATATATATATATATACATATATATATATATATATATATATTATATAATCACATTTTCATAAAATTAATATTCATGAAACATTTTCCAGACATTGTCTGAATAACATTTTTATTAAAATTAACGTTTGAAAATTTTAGTATATTTCTCGTACATTATTTAACTTCATAGTTTTTGAATTTACCTTCGCCAAAAACTCCAGTAAGTTACATTTTCTTATTTCCACAAGATTAAATTTTAAGTCTTAATAACAGTTTCTTATTTATATTTCTTTTACGCAGTCGGAATAAAAATCTCGTACTTTAGTTGAGAGCATTAATTAATCTTAGAATAAAATAAACAAAGTTTTTAACAAACTTCCAAACCGCGAAATATTCCAATTTCGAAAGCATGCAGCTAAAGAGAACAAAGAAGTAATGTTTCGGATAATTTGAAAAATTATAATATTTTTTATATATAAAAGAATAATTCATAATGTATTTAAAGAAATATCCTCAAGCCTAAATTTTATTGTAATTTAGTATATGTCAACAAGGTTGTTTGCTGTACAAATTTTTTCCATAAAACTTTGTTTCATTCACACATATGTACACAAATTTATGTATAAAATATAATGTTTCATAAAGCCTAAAGATAAAATTTTATGAAAAAAAATTGGATTTGTAATTTTTTATATTCTAATATATGTTATTCTTAGAATAAAGAAATAATTTTTAGCTTTTGTAAAAAAAAAGTTAAATCAAACTTTATTCTAGTTTCGAAAACGGGTTATTAATTTTTATTTACCAACTTCTTGCATTAAACTTCATATTTGTTCACTTTACTTTATTATTATTACTATAATAAAAAATGAGTAATTTTTACATTCATTTTCACTTTTCGATTTTTATTAAAAAAATCTTAGAATGGAAAATATATATATATATATATATATATATATATATATATATATATATATATATATATATATATATATATATATATATATATATATATATATATATATATATATATATATATATATATATATATATATATATAATATATATATATATATATATATATATATATATATATATATATAATATATATATATATATATATATATATATATATATATATATATATATAATCACATTTCATAAAATTAATATTCATGAAACATTTTCCAGACAATGTCTGAATAACAATTTTATTAAAAATTAACGTTTGAAAAATTAAGTATATTTCTCGTACATTATTTAACTTCATAGTTTTGAATTTACCTTCGCCTAAAACTCCAGTAAGTTATATTTTCTTATTTCCACAAGATTAAATTTCAAGTCTTAATAACAGTTTCTTATTTATATTTCTTTTACGCAGTCGGAATAAAAATCTCGTAGTTTAGTTGAGAGCATTAATTAATCTTAGGATAAAATAAACAAAGTTTTAACAAACTTCCAAACCGCGAAATATTTCCAATTTCGAAAGCATGCAGCTAAAGAGAACAAAGAAGTAATGTTTCGGATAATTTGAAAAATTTAATATTTTTATATATATAAAAGAATAATTTATAATTTATTTAAAGAAATAACTGCAATCCGAAATTTTATTGTAGTTTAGTATATGTCAACAACGTTGTTTGCTGTACTAATTTTTTGCAAAAAACTTTGTTTCATTTACAGATATTTACACAAATTTATGTATGAAATATAATGTTTCATAAAGCCTAAAGATAAAAGTTTATGAAAAACGAATGATTTGTAATTTTTTATATTCTAATATATGTCATTCTTAGAATAAAGAAATAATTTTTAGCTTTTGAAAAAAAAAGTTAAATTAAATTTTATTCTAGTTTGGAAAATGGGTTATTAATTTTTCTTTACCAACTTCTTGCATTAAACTTCATATTTGTTCACTTTACTTTATTATTACTATAATAAAAAATAAGTAATTTTTACATTCATATTCACTTTTCGATTTTTATTAAAAAAATCTTAGAATGGAAAAAAAAAAAAATATATATATATACATATATATATACATATATATATACATATATATATATATATATATATATATATATATATATATATATATATATATATATACATATATATATATACATATATATATATATATATATATATATATATATATATATATATATATATATATATATATATATATATATATATATATATATATATATAATAATCACATTTCATAAAATTAATATTCATGAAACATTTTCCAGACAATGTCTGAATAACAATTTTATTAAAATTAACGTTTGAAAAAATTAAGTATATTTCTCGTACATTATTTAACTTCATAGTTTTGAATTTACCTTCGCCAAAAACTCCAGTAAGTTTACATTTTCTTTATTTCCACAAGATTAAATTTTAAGTCTTAATAACAGTTTCTTATTTATATTTCTTTTACGCAGTCGGAATAAAAATCTCGTAGTTTAGTTGAGAGCATTAATTAATCTTAGGATAAAATAAACAAAGTTTTAACAAACTTCCAAACCGCGAAATATTTCAATTTCGAAAGCATGCAGCTAAAGAGAATAAAGAAGTAATGTTTCGGAGAATTTCAAAATTATAATATTTTATATATATAAAAGAATAATTCATAATGTATTTAAAAGAAATATCCTCAAGCCTAAATTTTATTGTAATTTAGTATATGTCAACAAGGTTGTTTGCTGTACAAATTTTTTCCATAAAACTTTGTTTCATTCACACATATGTACACAAATTTATGTATAAAATATAATGTTTCATAAAGCCTAAAGATAAAATTTTATGAAAAAAAAATTGGATTTGTAATTTTTTATATTCTAATTATGTTATTCTTAGAATAAAGAAATAATTTTTAGCTTTTGTAAAAAAAAAGTTAAATCAAACTTTATTCTAGTTTCGAAAACGGGTTATTAATTTTTTATTTACCAACTTCTTGCATTAAACTTCATATTTGTTCACTTTACTTTATTATTACTATAATAAAAAATGAGTAATTTTTACATTCATTTTCACTTTTCGATTTTTATTAAAAAAATCTTAGAATGGAAAATATATATATATATATATATATATATATATATATATATATATATATATATATATATATATATATATATATATATATATATAATATATATATATATATATATAATATATATATATATATATACATATATATATATACATATATATATATATATATATATATATATATATATATATATATATATATATAATCACATTTCATAAAATTACTAGTCATGAAACATTTTCCAGACAATGTCTGAATAAGAATTTTATTAAAATTAACGTTTGAAAAATTAAGTATATTTCTCGTACATTATTTAACTTCATAGTTTTGAATTTACCTTCGCCTAAAACTCCAGTAAGTTATATTTTCTTATTTCCACAAGATTAAATTTCAAGTCTTAATAACAGTTTCTTATTTATATTTCTTTTACGCAGTCGGAATAAAAATCTCGTAGTTTAGTTGAGAGCATTAATTAATCTTAGGATAAAATAAACAAAGTTTTAACAAACTTCCAAACCGCGAAATATTTCAATTTCGAAAGCATGCAGCTAAAGAGAATAAAGAAGTAATGTTTCGGAGAATTTCAAAATTATAATAGTTTTTAAAATAGGTTAAAGAAAAATTTATAATTTATTTAAAGAAATATCCTCAAGCCTAAATTTTATTGTAATTTAGTATATGTCAACAAGGTTGTTTGCTGTACAAATTTTTTCCATAAAACTTTGTTTCATTCACACATATGTACACAAATTTATGTATAAATATAATGTTTCATAAAGCCTAAAGATAAAATTTTATGAAAAAAAATTGGATTTGTAATTTTTCTTATTCTAATATATGTTATTCTTAGAATAAAGAAATAATTTTTAGCTTTTGAAAAAAAAAAAAGTTAAATTAAATTTTATTCTAGTTTGGAAAATGGGTTATTGATTTTTCTTTACCAACTTCTTGCAATTAAACTTCATATTTGTTCACTTTACTTTATTATTACTATAATAAAAAATGAGTAATTTTTACATTCATTTTCACTTTTCGATTTTTATTAAAAAAATCTTAGAATGGAAAATATATATATATATATATAATATATATATATATATATATATATATATATATATATATATATATATATATATATATATATATATATATATATATATATATATATATATATATATATATATATATATATATACATATATATACATATATATATATATATATATATATATATATAATCACATTTCATAAAATTAATATTCATGAAACATTTTTCCAGACAATGTCTGAATAACAATTTTATTAAAATTAACGTTTGAAAAATTAAGTATATTTCTCGTACATTATTTAACTTCATAGTTTTGAATTTACCTTCGCCTAAAACTCCAGTAAGTTACATTTTCTTATTTCCACAAGATTAAATTTTAAGTCTTAATAACAGTTTCTTATTTATATTTCTTTTACGCAGTCGGAATAAAAAATCTCGTACTTTAGTTGAGAGCATTAATTAATCTTAGAATAAAATAAACAAAGTTTTAACAAACTTCCAAACCGCGAAATATTCAATTTCGAAAGCATGCAGCTAAAGAGAATAAAGAAGTAATGTTTCGGAGAATTTCAAAATTATAATATTTTTATATATATAAAAGAATAATTCATAATGTATTTAAAGAAATATCCTCAAGCCTAAATTTTATTGTAATTTAGTATATGTCAACAACGTTGTTTGCTGTACTAATTTTTTGCAAAAAACTTTGTTTCATTCACAGATATTTACACAAATTTATGTATGAAATATAATGTTTCATAAAGCCTAAAGATAAAGTTTTATGAAAACGAATGGATTGGTAATTTTTCTTATTCTAATATATGTTATTCTTAGAATAAAGAAATAATTTTTAGCTTTTGAAAAAAAAAAAAGTTAAATTAAATTTTATTCTAGTTTGGAAAATGGGTTATTGATTTTTCTTTACCAACTTCTTGCTTCTTTACCAACTTCATATGTGTTAACTTTACTTTATTATTACTATAATAAAAAGTAATTTTTACATTCATTTTCACTTTTCGATTTTTATTAAAAAAATCTTAGAATGGAAAATATATATATATATATATATATATATATATATATATATATATATATATATATATATATATATATATATATATATATATATATATATATATATATATATATATATATATATATATATATATATATATATATATATATATATATACATATATATATACATATATATATATATATATATATATATATATATACATTTCATAAAATTAATATTCATGAAACATTTTCCAGACAATGTCTGAATAACAATTTTATTAAAATTAACGTTTGAAAAATTAAGTATATTTCTCGTACATTATTTAACTTCATAGTTTTGAATTTACCTTCGCCAAAAACTAGTAAGTTACATTTTCTTATTTCCACAAGATTAAATTTTAAGTCTTAATAACAGTTTCTTATTTATATTTCTTTTACGCAGTCGGAATAAAAAATCTCGTACTTTAGTTGAGAGCATTAATTAATCTTAGAATAAAATAAACAAAGTTTAACAAACTTCCAAACCGCGAAATATTCCAATTTCGAAAGCATGCAGCTAAAGAGAACAAAGAAGTAATGTTTCGGATAATTTGAAAATTATAATATTTTTATATATATAAAAGAATAATTCATAATGTATTTAAAGAAATATCCTCAATAAATTTTATTGTAATTTAGTATATGTCAACAAGGTTGTTTGCTGTACAAATTTTTTCCATAAAACTTTGTTTCATTCACACATATGTACACAAATTTATGTATAAAATATAATGTTTCATAAAGCCTAAAGATAAAATTTTATGAAAAAAAATTGGATTTGTAATTTTTTATATTCTAATATATGTTATTCTTAGAATAAAGAAATAATTTTTAGCTTTTGTAAAAAAAGTTAAATCAAACTTTATTCTAGTTTGGAAAATGGGTTATTAATTTTTCTTTACCAACTTCTTGCATTAAACTTCATATTTGTTCACTTTACTTTATTATTACTATAATAAAAAATAAGTAATTTTTACATTCATATTCACTTTTCGATTTTTATTAAAAAAATCTTAGAATGGAAAATATATATATATATATATATATATATATATATATATATATATATATATATATATATATATATATATATATATATATATATATATATATATATATATATATATATACATATATATATATATATATATATATATATATATATATATATATATATATATATATATATATATATATATATAATTAAATTTCATAAAATTAATAGTCATGAAACATTTTCCAGACATTGTCTGAATAACATTTTTATTAAAATTAACGTTTGAAAATTTTAGTATATTTCTCGTATGTAAATTCATCGTTTTAAATTTACCATCGCCTAAAACTTCAGTAAGTTAAATTTTCTTCTTTCCACAAGATTAAATTTTAAGTCTTAATAACAGTTTCTTATTTATATTTCTTTTACGCAGTCGGAATAAAAATCTCGTAGTTTAGTTGAGAGCATTAATTAATCTTAGAATAAAATAAACAAAGTTTTAACAAACTTCCAAACCGCGAAATATTTCAATTTCGAAAGCATGCAGCTAAAGAGAATAAAGAAGTAATGTTTCGGCGAATTTCAAAATTATAATAGTTTTTAATATAGGTAAAAGAATAATTTATAATTTATTTAAAGAAATAACTGCAAGACGAAATTTTATTGTAGTTTAGTATATGTCAACAACGTTGTTTGCTGTACAAAATTTTTTCCATAAAACTTTGTTTCATTCACACATATGTACACAAATTTATGTATAAAATATAATGTTTCATAAAGCCTAAAGATAAAATTTTATGAAAAAAAATTGGATTTGTAATTTTTTATATTCTAATATATGTTATTCTTAGAATAAAGAAATAATTTTTTAGCTTTTGTAAAAAAAAGTTAAATCAAACTTTATTCTAGTTTCGAAAACGGGTTATTAATTTTTATTTACCAACTTCTTGCATTAAACTTCATATTTGTTCACTTTACTTTATTATTACTATAATAAAAAATGAGTAATTTTTACATTCATTTTCACTTTTCGATTTTTATTAAAAAAATCTTAGAATGGAAAATATATATATATATATATATATATATATATATATATATATATATAATATATATATATATATATATATATATATATATATATATATATATATATATATATATATATATATATATATATATATACATATATATATATATATAATATATATATATATATATATAATCACATTTCATAAAATTAATATTCATGAAACATTTTCCAGACAATGTCTGAATAACAATTTTTATTAAAATTAACGTTTGAAAAATTAAGTATATTTCTCGTACATTATTTAACTTCATATTTTTGAATTTACCTTCGCCAAAAACTTCAGTAAGTTAAATTTTCTTCTTTCCACAAGATTAAATTTTAAGTCTTAATAACAGTTTCTTATTTATATTTCTTTTACGCAGTCGGAATAAAAATCTCGTAGTTTAGTTGAGAGCATTAATTAATCTTAGAATAAAATAAACAAAGTTTTAACAAACTTCCAAACCGCGAAATATTTCAATTTCGAAAGCATGCAGCTAAAGAGAATAAAGAAGTAATGTTTCGGAGAATTTCAAAATTATAATAGTTTTTAATATAGGTAAAAGAATAATTTATAATTTATTTAAAGAAATAACTGCAAGCAAAAATTTTATTGTAGTTTAGTATATGTCAACAAAGTTGTTTACTGTACTAATTTTTTGCAAAAAACTTTGTTTCATTCACAGATATTTACACAAATTTATGTATGAAATATAATGTTTCATAAAGCCTAAAGATAAAGTTTTATGAAAACGAATGGATTGGTAATTTTTCTTATTCTAATATATGTTATTCTTAGAATAAAGAAATAATTTTTAGCTTTTGAAAAAAAAAAAAGTTAAATTAAATTTTATTCTAGTTTGGAAAATGGGTTATTGATTTTTCTTTACCAACTTCTTGCATTAAACTTCATATTTGTTCACTTTACTTTATTATTACTATAATAAAAAATAAGTAATTTTTACATTCATATTCACTTTTCGATTTTTATTAAAAAAAATCTTAGAATGGAAAATATATATATATATATATATATATATATATATATATAAATATATATATATATATATATATATATATATATATAATATATAAGTATATATATATATATATATATATATATATATATAATATACATATATATATATATATATATGCATATATATGTATATTTATATACATATATGTATATATTTACACTAGAAAAAGGCTTATATTATTCATTAAACGTTAAGATGTATTTTAAATATATTAAAACAGCTTTATTTTTAGAAATATAGTAACAGGAAAATAGCTGAAATATAATAATAATTTTAGATATTTTTCTTTGACACATGAATTACAATTTCACTCATCTTTTATAATGTTATTAAAAACAATTCTTTAAATAGTTGAATTTATTAAAAATTATTAAAAACAATTCTTTAATTAATTAAATTCTTTATATATTTATCTCTTTGCTTTCTTTATCAAAACAGAATGTATTATCCAAGAGTTTCTATTTACGTATTAAATACAAAAAGAATTATTTATTTTTAGATGTCATTAAAAATACAATATGTCTTCAAGACAGTATTTTTGAACATTTTAAAATCCATGAATGCAAATATTTCATGAAACTTCCTTTATGCTTTTAAGGAAATTATTTTGTAAATTATAGGACATATTTGAAACATTACCTTCTGATATTTTTATAAGTGCATTGTTAAAACTGTGCTCAGTTTCATTAAAGAAATAGGGTAAAATGTTAAATATATTAACATCATAAAACCTGTTTATGTCTTATTACAGTTAAGTTATTTGAAATATTAATGAGACTTAATATCTCGAGTAACATTACATGCTATCAAAAGTTTAAAGCATGCATTTAAAATTAGGCGAAATGCTTGTGAACAATGAATTCATTAAAATTCCAATTCAAAAGTTTTAAAATTTATTCTTAGGAATATATTAATTTTGAATTTTAGATTAAGAAGCAGAAATGTGATTCTATCTTCATAGCTATATTCTAGATTTCATTCATATTTGATTAGCCCGTTATAAATATTCCACATTTTGGTTATGTAATTATTTATGTATTCAAATAACAGAGATTACACCCGTTTAAGTAGTTTTTCAAAATTAGAAACTACTTCATACAGTGTTAAGGTTTCTCCAGTTACATTTTGTTTTAATAAGGAAAACTATTCATTTAATATTTCTATTGAAAATTTTATTTCTTATATCATGTTGTTTCTTTCCTTAAACAAATTGATATAAGATGTTTTTGAAATAAATAAATTTGCAATTGTTACAGAATTGCATATATATCTCTGTATATATTGTGTATGTGTCATCATAGAATTGCACAATGCTATGATGCAATTTTCCGAAGAAAATATTTATTAAACCATCAAAATTCTACTTATATAAATGACATTTAAAATGCTCTAAAATGCAGAAAAACAATTAACATTTAATTTTGTAAATATCCCTGGAACAACTGAAATGATAACAATGTATTATAATGTGTTTCTGGAAAATTAATTTAAAAAATATTTAATACATTGCTGCAACGATAAATAATAGAATTTCATATTCTGTGTTTACGATATTTAAATGTGAATAATTTCATCACAGATTTAATGCCCAACACAGCTTTTATTTTATAATAATATACTTAAGCATATGAAACTCAAATATACATTACAGATTTTAAACAGTTAATTCAAGCTTACCTCGTACAAACAGTGTTCATTCAGAATTTTTGTTCAGGGATAATTTGAACAATCAGTTCAAATTATATAATAATTTAATATATTGTAATTAATATATTACGATATATTACAATATATTACAATATTATTACAATTATTATTACAATATATTACAATATTATTACAATTATTATTACAATATATTACAGTATTATTACAATTATTATTACAATATATTATAATACTGTAATTAATATATTACAATATTCACAGGTTTTAATAATTTAATATATTATAATATAATTTGAAAAATGAGATAAAAATTAGCAAAAAAAATAGTATAAAATTTGACGCTAAATTCCAGTATTCGGTGTGAAAGAAATTCGCTATAATTTGGGTGTTTCGAATTCAGAGATTTCACCTTGAGTTCCCTAATTTACATTAGATTTAGAGTTTCATTTTGTCCTACTATCTGTTCCATAAGAGCGTGTCATCTATTTCTCTGAAAATACAAAGGAATTAGTTGAAAGTACATTTGTACCTTGTAGTTCACATATTAAACTGATATGCATTTCACCTAATAAGTTTTCCAGTCCTCATTATTATCGATTATGCAAGAATCACTTTATTATTCGATTTTGATGTTGAGCTGCGTTTACCCTATTTCGGTGGGTCGTCGACATTTTGTACCACTTTATAACGTGCTACCCACTTCTTGACGAACGATTCCGATTTTCTTATGTACCGGGCTGCAGCATTTTTATTCCTTTTGGATGGTTACACAGAAGCACTGCCTCAAAAAGTCTAGCATACGCGACACTCATTTTGGAATTGTTGATTTAAACACAGAAAAAGAAATCGAATAAAGAATATAACCATAAATCATTATTCTCTAATGTTTGAAGAACACGTGCAATTAAGCCGGTATCTGAGAGCGATCTATTGACTAAGTTATGAGTGACACGTTTTTATGGACTGTAATTCATTTCCATAGTGAAGTAGTTGACGGTTCACTACGTAGAGAATAAAAAAGGCATGAAGAAGGCAAGGTAAAGATAAATTTTCAGTGTAGTTTGTTGTGTTTCTCTTACCACTTATGTTTCCTTCTCATGAACACCTTTCTTTTAGATCTGTACTGTTTACAAGCAATATATCCGAGAAATATTTTATGTGTTCCACTTGGAAGGACTGGATTAGGCTTATCACTGTAGTGTTTGTTCCTTAACAAGTTGAGCTAAAAGAAAATGAAGTAAGACGGGCCTCTCGTAGACACTGGTAGTCACTTTTGGTCGTTGTCATAGCAGAAGGTATTTCATTTCATTTATGTACCATATCTGCAAGGAGGACGTGGAATAAAATAAAACTACACTTTGTTCTCAACACATATGCATGCTATTTGGTTTTTGGTTACAATAGAAAAATATAATAATAATATATAAATAAAAATGTAATATATAATATTATTATATAAACAAAAACCTGCATGGTCAGTAGAAAGTTGCACAATATGAAGAAGGAAAAAAGTTAGAAAATGGAACTGTAACAAAAAGGTTTTAATGTATTTAATTGAAAAGTACCATAATTTTTTAAACGCCTAAATGATTAAATTAAATGGGATGTATGTGTCATTTAATATCATTTAATACATAAGAAATTCTTTTTAGTCCTCTATAGCATTTTATAAAGTCTGATG
>CM063511.1:23828840-23836340 GCA_032207245.1 Pardosa pseudoannulata
AATAACCTTATACTGTATAATTTTCTGTAAAATTATGTAAATTATTTTTTGTCCGTCTCTGACAATCCGCAACTCCAGGTAATCGAACCCATTGTAATCGAAAGTCTACTTTTGATTTACTTTTTACTCTCTTTATGTTTATAATTATAGCCCGTACACAATGTAGGAGTTGTGATCATCAAACTGAAAAAAGAGTGGTTTGTTTCATAACGTTTACTGCAGTCATAATAGGAGGGTTACTCTGAAATTTTTGAGATACGAGCAGACTAGAATTTGCAAGATAAAAATAACTGTTTAACTTTAAAATACAAAGTATTTTATGACAGCAGATAATTTTTTATTGACTTACTTCAACTTATTTATCGTAGAATAAATTTTAAACAACAAAGAAAATGGAGTTAAAGCGAGAACATTTTCGTGCTATTATTTTCTGCGATTTTAAAGCAGGATTAAATCAAGAAGAATGCTTTCAATGCTTGCAATTGGTATTTGGTGTTGAATCTCCAGCTCTTGCTACTGTATTCAGATGGTTTAAATATTAGCAGAGGTCGCAATTTTCTTCAAGATAAAGAACACACAGAAAGGCCGATGTCGGCAGTAATCACGGATAATGTGTCTAAACGAAAAACGCCAATGGATGATAATCTATGTACCTATAAAATTATACAGAATAAACTTAACATTGGATACGCAGCCATACACAAAATTATTAATGAAGAATTGCATATGAAAAAAGTGGCTTGCCGATGGGTTCCCCATAAACTAACTGAGCACCAAAAAGGGGAGCGTGTCAGAATCAGTAAAGAAACGCTTAAATTTCTAAATGATGATGGCCATTGCATCATTTCTAAAATTGTAACGGTTGAAGAAACGTACATGCCATTTTTTGCGTTCCAACTAGTCAAGAAATCAATAAATGGGTCTTTGAAAATGAACCCATGCCGACAATGGTGAAAAGACAAAAAAAAAAAAGATGTATGCCGTTGTCTTCAGAAGTACGGGATTGGTCAAGTTGGAAGGCAAACTGGTTAAATTCAAACTTCTATACAACTAAATGTATTTTAATAATAAATAATTTCTTAAAATAAGATTCTACAGGAAGTAAATGTTAGAGAAAATGCTTCACCATGACAATGCATCTTCACATACAGCCGGATTAACTGCTGAGTTTCTTAAACAAAAAACAAATTAAAGTGATAGAACATCAGCCTTATTATCCTGATCTAGCTATGTGGGACTTTTGGTTATTCTTTAATCTAAGAAAGAACTTACGTAGACATCGTTTTAATTCAGAAGAAGAGAATGACATAGTTATAAATGCATTTTTCATCTATTCCAAGAAATGAATGGCTTGAGGCATTTAATCTGTAGAAAAATCGTCTTCAAATGTCCTTTGATGCTGAATAAAACTACTTTGAACACATCTAAAATTTTGTTAGTATAACCTTAAAAACCTAGTTGTATCTCAAAAATTTCAGAGTGATCCTAGTATTAAAGATTTTAAACAGTCATTCGTATATATATTTTCTTGAAATTAAATAGTTCTCATAGGATAAAATAGAAAAACATGATTATTAGATAAAAAATATTATTTAAAAGATATATATATTTTACTTTATATAGAGTGGATTTATATATTTGTTTAGTTGAACAGGTATACCGTGTCAGAACTTAATACCCAATATTTCTGGAGGCTAAATAGTGACATTCTGTCAATATGATTACAGCAGATTGTCAAATTACAAGTAGGCGTTTTTTATGTTATCTATAAAGCCACCCAAGACAGATTAAGCTTTCAAGAGCATTCTCTGATTTTCATTGCTACTACAGCTTTCTTATTTTTCTATATTTTTTATGTATCCTAATTGTTGGGAAATGTGCTGTACTTGCAACGGTACTTGCAATCCTGTACTTATCAACGGAATTATTATTCGTAAACAAAATAACATCAATACACACTTGAAAGATTCTGTATTAAAACCGATCACTTAAAGAAATTATGATACAAATTGCTTTAATAAATAAATACTCCAAAATAAAAACACATCTTTGATCACTGCGTACTTCATCTCAACTTTTTATTCTATACATTTCTCGCAATGTTACACTGTTGACACTACTTCTATGCTTTTTGGAAAAGAAAAAAAGATATCTAAAACCATGGAAGTAACATTCTCCCACCATGAATTGAGCACAATTCAGCAATAATAACAAAATGAACATAAAATCTGGTGAAAATGACATTTAAACGACAAAAAACCAGAACCTCGGAAATGTTTACGCATTAAAATATATATAAATGTTTTGTAATAAGTGAATGTTTATAAGGGCAGTCTTTCAGGCACCTTCAATTGTCGACCAGATCGAGTCATTTTTGGTTCACTCGTAAACTTCACTAAAACTTTATTTGAAGCACTACTGAAGTCACTTGTACCTGGGAAAGCTACTTTGTCAGATAAAACATTGGCTATATCTTCGTCCGAATCGACTTCTAACGGATAAATCCTCTGAATAGAACGTAGTAAAATAGAGTGGGAAGTATTTACTTTTACCAAACGAACCTCTTTATCCTTTCAAGGTACAATCTCGACTACTCTTCCCATTGGCCAGTCAATCCGTTTGAGATTATCACTAATAGTTTGATAAATTATTAATTTGAGTTTTTATATTCTATATTTTTTGGATTATTCTATAATTTATATTCTATATTACAGAATGGATTATAAATATTACTTCTTCTTTTTTTATATTTCTCCATTTTATGTTCCATAGGGCATGCATTTATTTCTCAATTTCAAAAGATTAAAAAATTTTTTAATTGGAAATTTAATTACAGGTGTGATATTCATGTTTTCAGAGATTATTATGTACAATCTTACTGTTATTAATAGGCTACAAATACCATATGAAAACTATTATTCTTCTGATATAATTCAAATAATGTCATTATTGATCTAAACCTACATTAAAAATGCACAGTTCTTCATAAATTTACCTATATGCTTGTCAATATTTGTAATTAAAACACAAAACATATCCTACATAATTTTTATTAGTCTATCATGATTAAAATATACAAATATTAATTTATAAATATACATAAATATTTCTAAACATTGTGTTATTAAAAGACAAATATATTGACTATGTTATTATTGTTTATATTTTTAACGTAATTAAAAATATTCAAATTTATTTTAAAACAGAAATTAAACTGGCAGTAAAATTGCACAATCTATAGTTTCCAAATATACCAAAATAATTTTTCCAAAAATAAAAAGAAATAAATATTTCCTCAGGAAAAAAATAGCCTTTCATTTAAAACTTCTGTGGGCAAGAAAAAATAAATGCAGATACATTTAAAGCAATACCCCTTTTTTTCGCCTCAGATATACCTTTAACGAAAAAAGTACGGTAGAAAAACAGTTTTTTAGCCATGATTGCAAGCGAAGAAGCTCCTTCTACTGTCAAAACTAATTTGTAGGAGAGTAAGAATTTTAATGAAAAGATATAGAAACACTCATTTTAATCAAGAAAAAAGTTTAAGTTGTTTTTATATGTAAAGATATTTTTTTCTCTTTTTTCAATTCTATACATTTTTACTCATTGTAATAACAGCTGTCGGAATTACTTATATTTATTAAGAATGCTGAACATTTAAGTAAAACTCGTGTAAAAAATCTTGATTAAATTTACTCGTAAAGTGAGGTATGAAGATTAATGATATTAATTTTATTAATTGTTACTACGAAAGATAAGTATGTAGTCATATATAATAAAGGAACGGTACAACAATACTGCAAGCGTAAATAATCAAAATTAGATGAATTTTAATCTTTGCTTGGGATCTTGCTTGTTTAGGAGTTCTACACGAGGACCTTTTATTCACTTGATTGAATGAAAGGACCATTTGTAGCTGTAGTCATTAATTCAGACTTTGGTTTGAAAATGTGAGAAAGGAAAGCAATCTCAATCATTGATGCCCTTGATTTCATTTGAGTAGGTAGGGAAGTGTTTAAAGAAGATTTTAAAGTTGTAAGAAGAGTTATAGTGGCAATAATTATTAATAGATTGTTTATATATACGCATATGTATAGATATACATATATATATATATATATATATATATATATATATATATATATATATATATATATATATATATATATATATATATATATATATATATATATATATATATATATATATATATATATATATATATATATATATAAGAGAGAGAGAGAGATACATATTTAAAATACATTCTTTTTTATTCAGAATATAACTCATTATTTTCTCAGAATGTGTCCGTAAAACTTTACTCCCGAGTACTAGAAAAATGATTTTTTTTAAAGTGAAAACGAAAGTCCACTAAGAAATATTTATATAAAATGAGTTCCAAATTATAAATCTCTCTATAAATATTTAGTAAAACAGCATTTCAATCAGTTTTATTTTACCTATCAAAATACATTTTCTTACCCATCACATAAAATAGAGACTGTCTATTTCACTTAATTTTAGATTTATTTTATTTTACTCTTTTATTTGATTTTTTTCTCCCAGTGCACAAACTTTATTTTCAAAGAAAAGAAGAAAAGACACTTTTTTGCCCGAGGGCTCTAACAGTGGAAATGGAAAACTAAAGTAAAAAGGCGAAGCAAGTCAAAAATATTGATGTAAAAGGATTACTCTAAAATATTTCAATTTCAGTTATATTCAAAAAGGTTAACTGAGGACAGATTATAAATACAATATTCAAAACAGAATAAAATATGTTCCGGGATTTATCAGTTCTTACAATTTAAATATAGAATAAAAATTCTGTACCAATATTTTTTGATCTTTAAAAGAATAAAATGAAATTTTGTGACTTAAATTCAAAATTTCTCAGTAAATAGAGCTAGTTGTCTTTCAACACATGCACTCATAAGTAAAAAAATACATATTTTCGTGCTTGTGTATGTGTATATATGGCACTCGTTGTGTATGGATATATATTGAAAACTATAAGTGAGGACCTACCTGAAGGAAATTTGCGTAGTGTTAATATGTAAACAATGTATGTAATGGAATAATTTACTTAATGGTGCACATATAATCTATAATAGGATTCAATAATGTGAGCAGAAATATCGCTAAATCATCAGCATCATTTATATATATATATATATATATATATATATATATATATATATATATATATATATATATATAATCCATTTCTCCTTCTCACTTTCCTACTTAATTTCCCAAACTGAAAATCTCAGATTTAAAGGAGTGTTCGACAGCTTAAACTCTTCTTACCCGTTTTTTAAAACTAATGCTAGCATACAAGCAAACTGTCTATCCCCTGGCCACATTTTCGAGCTAAACCAAATGATCAAACCTCATTTCTGATTGACAAAGTGTTCGTTAAGTGTAGATATATACGTATATATACGTACAGGGTTTACGTAAAGAATAGTTATATACCTAAATATACGTAGATTGTATACGAATAGATATATTCGTATGTATACATACATTATAGATATATATGTATATATACGTACAGTAGTATATATGCGTATATATAAATATAGTATAGATATATACTTATATACGAGCACATTATAGATATGTACGAAGAGATATATGTATATACGTACACTACATATGAGGAGATATATACGTACTCTACAGTTACAACCAGTGTCAAAATGTCAAAATTAATAATTAATATTTCATGTAGTAATACAGATGTAAAACTGGTCAAAATGATCGTAGTCATTATCAAGATAAATGTTTACTTTGAAATTTGTCTGCTGTTATCTATCGTGTCTATAAAACTTCCTTTACTGTGCTCAAGTATACAAGAAGGATGGAATTCATGACTACAATATGCAGCTTACTATTTTTCCACCCGCAGTTTCTCAGTGTTACGTAACTTGAAATATGCTTAACTCCAGTTATATTTCAACTAAAGTGCGACCTTTTAAAATATTCAATCACATTACCCCACTTTCGAAATTCTACCGAATGTTGCCAGAAATAAATCTATAATTCATGAACCGAAAAGATAGTATCTATAAATATCAGTAATTTCTTTACTCTGATACGGCTTTTGCCAATTCTTTTACATTTTCTCCTTTAAGAAAAATATAGATAGAGAGTGGCAGGGATAAATATTTCGAGAGTTGTTTTTATCATTAGACGTTTGCTGTTAATTTAATAATGAAGTATCTTTGAATTAAATTAAAGATTTTTTATAATAACTGTTGACATGAAGACATAATAAAAATATATACATGTATTTCCAAGTATAAAAATTATGTTGTTAAAAAATGAATAGGAAATTTATATTAAGCCAAGGGGAAGGTAGTCAAAGCAAACGATAGGACAAACATGTTTTCTCTTTTAGAACAAAACAAAGAGAATCGAAACAAGGCAAGACAATATTGTACAAAAAATGAATGCTCATTACTAATTGGTAATGCTTCTGTTGTTCAGATATTTTGAAGAATAATAGATAAAATGTATGTTTTTATCTTGATTAATTTTCGTAGTAAATACAGATTTCAGCATCTCTACATAAAATCTATTATTTCTGCATCATACATCTAGTTCTACCAGAGGTTTCTTTTATCGTAAGTCTGCATATACATAAAAAATCATAAAACAATTTCAACAATTTTATAACTACAATTTTATAGTTACAATTTTTTCAACAATTTTATAATTAATTTATATTGCATTAACAAACATGAAATTTTATTTTATACCAATTAAACTACTTAGACTAGGTGATATGAATAATTTAAATCCAACTTACTATAAATAAACTGAGAAAAAAAGTCAAATATAGTATAATGCTATTCAGTCAAATTTTTTTATATAAGTGTTTAAATTAAATAAAAACATATTGTATTCTTAAAGAAATATGTCATTCACATAAAGTGTAATTACGTTTTAGTTTATTAATGTCTAAAATATAATATGCTAAAATAATTCTTAGATTTTAAAACTAATGTTTAAGTTATGCAAAGAAGGTACTTTTAAAAATGTTAAGATTAAAGTTAATATTTAAGATAATATATAGTGAATTTTTTTACAATATTATTTTCTCTAATATTTTAGTTAATAAAACAAATAAAATAATCCTGTAATTATTAAGAAATATATTAGTTATGTACTATTTTATTATTTTTTAGTAAATTTTAGGTATTAAATATTTTAAAAGATTTGCTATATTAGCAAACTTGTGACTAACTAATCATTTATATTCAGGTGAAAATATGTTTCCTGTTAGATAATTTTATATTCCTCTTAAAAGAAAATATGAGTAAATTATCTAAAATATTGAGCTATATTTTTATTTATATATCTTTTGTTAAATAAAAACATGAAATCATGATTAATTGTTGAATTTTCGTATACAATAACTTTTTTCATAATTTAGTGTTCGTGAGAGATTTAATGATGTTTGCACGCAAGAAGTATAATTTTCTATTCTTG
>CM063511.1:23841340-23873840 GCA_032207245.1 Pardosa pseudoannulata
ATATACGTTGTTTATTATTCATATACTGTAGCTACATACGATATTAATTAGCTATGTACATTATCATTTTTTTATTTTTATAAAACGTAAATTATTATATATAGGATGTCTTTACAAATAATCCTTTAATGTATACTCCACATTTTTCATTTTCAGAATTATTAAGTGTAATGGAACTTTTTGTACCTTGAATATTTAAAAAAAAATATTTTGCTTTTACACTTGTTTGTAGAACATGAGTACAAAAAGATAAATAAAAAAAAATGCTGTATCAGAACATTTGATACTGGACCTAAAAAGGCTACTTTTAATGAAGGTTTAACCAAATGATTGGCTCTGCACCATGACATTATATTTTCAACCTTATTGAAATTTACATGTTAAATTCTGAGAAATCCCTTCGTAAAACAACACTGATGTGTAGCGCTACGATATACTCTCTTGCTGCATGAAAGCTTATGAGACCCATAATAAGAAAATTGTCGTTTACGTCATAACTTTTACATCATAATTTCTGATTTTTATGTGTTCTAATTAGCTGTTATGCAAACTAGAAGTATGAATGCGTTTGTTAAAATTTATAAAGTAATTCAATAATCAAAGGTACATAATGGCGTTGTACTCTGATCCTAAATATTCTCCGAAATCAATTCATAAAATGATGATATGTTAGTTTGTTGTTTTGTAGAGCTATGATCTACTGTCTCGCTACACGAGAATTCATAAAACCAGGACCTACTGCTTGACTGAAAACCATGAACATCCATACTAGCACTGGTGTTCAAACCGATGACTTCCAGTACCGAAGTGTAGCACACTACCCGTTCAGCCTTTGCTCGACAAAATCTTCCTCAGATTAAATTTAGAGTATCAGGAAATAAATTAATATTATTTTTCTGAGAATATTTTTCTGCCGAAAACAGTAACTTTCGTAAGGTATTCGCCATTTTTGTAAGGGGTGTAACGTTAACTTAAAAGGAGTAGTAAATATCTTCTATAGGAAAAGATAAGAGTCTTAATTACCCCAGTTTAGCATAAAATGCAAATCCAATGTAAGGAAACAAAATTTGAAATTATGTAGGCAGCTGGATATTTTATTATTTTGAGCTAGAAAACTTTTCAGCTTTTAAACACTCCCTGTATTATTAAAATGAAACTGAGCAATACACCATAAAATGGAAATACAACGTAAATAAGGCATAAATAAAGATAGAAGGTACACGAACAGCTGTTCCATTCTTCGAATTTGGAAAATTTTCAATACAGGGGCACTGCTAACTTGTAAAAGCAAACTATGTGGCAGAACATAAACTGTTATGCCAAACCAGTAAATCATGAGTAAGTAAGGGACAAATAAAGATAGAAAATACGTGTACTGCTATATTATTGCTTTAAGTCAGTAATTTTTTCAATACGAGAACATTGAATGACTTTCAAAAGGAAACTAAGAAACGTAACATTAAAGCCAACGTAAGTAAGACACAAATGAAAAGAAGTTCTCAGATAGCTGTATCAATGTTGAGAATGTTACAAGTGAGGAACATTTTCAATGCGAGTGCATTCAGTGGTTTGTAAAATCAAACTGAGCAATATATTATTAAATGGAAAGCCAACATGGATAAGGCACAAATAAAGAACAATGGAACTCAGTCCGATTTTCGTTGCTTCGGGATAGCAACATTCTCAACAGGAGAGCAATTAGGGGCTTGTAAAAGCAGAATGAGAAAAATAGCGTAAAATTCAATGCCAAAGTAAGTAAGGCTTAAATAAAGAGAGAATCTATGCAGACATCTCTTTCCTTGCCTCTAGAGAATAGCGTTCTTCATCACAATTTGCTGCACAAACATTGTATGCTCTCTTACACATTTTGTCATACAACATGTGACATATTTCTTCGTCATTATTTTTGAGCTAAAACAAAGGCAAGGTTAATTTTAATCCCAAAACTATATTGTTTTATATTAACAGATTTATTCTGTTTCAGATAATAACAAAAATAATGTAAATTTTTAGAAAAATATTTCTGAGAGAAAATTTTAATATATATATTTTAATAAGTTTTAGAATATTTATGTTATTACTATATGAATAAAAATCAGTTAAGAAAAACAAAACAGTTTTTTTGTCAAATGGTCACTCCCGCTGATGTAGTGTAATAAAAATTTAGTCTTCTTTTATTACATAATGACAGATCTGACATTGAGAATATTAACCGATCGATGCAACATAACATCTTTTTACGTATTCTTTAATTGTACCTTACTTATATGGCCCCTCCCGCTGATGTAGTGTAATAAATACACAGTCTGCTTTTACTATAAAATGACTAATCTGACATTAAGAATATTGACCGATCGATGCAACAAAACATCTTTTAACTTATTCTGTAATTGTATCTTACTTTTATAGCACCTCCCGCTGATGTGGTGTAATAAAAACTCAGTCTGATTTAATTACCTAATGAGTTTTCTGACATTGAGAATATTGACCAATCGATGCAACAAAACAAATTTTTATGTATTCTTTAATTGTATATTACTTATATGGTTCCTCCCTCTGATGTAGTCTAATAAAAACTCAGTCTGCTTTTATTACATAATGACTGATCTGACATTGAGAATATTGACCGATCGATGCAACAAAACTTTTTTTTACATTTTCTTTAATTGTACCTTACTTATATGGCACCTATCTCTGATGTAGTATAATAAAACTTCAGTCTGTTTTACCACCTACTGACTGATATGACATTGAAAATATTGACCAATCTATGCAACAAAACATCTTTTTACGTGTCTTCAATTGTACCTTAATTGTGTTGGTTATAAAATTTTTGTTTTAAATATCCAATAATTAATAACAATTTGTTGAGTGTAATATCATCTTCAATACTGGCTTAAATACACAAATTTTCATAAAATTGGATATTTATTTAACGAAGCTATTAAATAACTGATTGATAAACAAGAGAAAAATTTAATATTTTTCTAAGAAGTAATTTTCTTTATTTAGCATATACAAATTCCACAATTTGCAAGAAATCTGAATTCCCTTCATAAAACGATGTTAGATTAAATTTAGAGCATTATGAAAAGAAAATATTGACATTTTTCTAGTAGTCTATTTTTCTCTGTAAACCAGTTAGAAACATCCGATGAAAAATATTAAACTCTCGTATAATTTTTGAATATTTTGAGAATAGGAAAACGGTTATTTCATTTCTATTTCAAAGCGAAAGGGAACCGATTTTAAATTTCATTCAAATAGCATTTTTATACTAATTTAATATCTAGAGGGATAAAAAAAGTAGGGAAAATCCCTTTACAGTTGGGTATTTCAGTATAGAAAATATACTCTACCTCGTTTAATAACTATGAATAATAAAGTTAGGAATATAATACATTTCTTTTCTCTGTTGCCGGGGATATCGAATATAAAATACCGGTAGAGTTTATGTATCGTGGGGATGTTCAGTATTAAACTTTATTGGAAGTTCAATTTAACTAGGAGAGCTTCAGAAAAGGGAAATTTTCTATTCTTTGCTTTAAAAAGATCCCATGTTCTTCAATTTAAAAACTAGAATAAAAATTGCTATGCTTTTCTTTTTTTAAACTGTATCGAAAAGATTGTATTTAATATATATTGTGCTTGAAATAATTCAAATTGGTTTTAGATTCTGAAAGGGAAACTACTGTTGACTTAAAATTCAAAAAGTATGTATTTGTACAGTATTTATCTTGAAACTTTTACTTTTGTATATGTGTTTTTTAGTTTGTGAAGGAAATAATCATATTGTTTTTGAGTTTGCCATATATATGTATGAATTAAGTGAGAAAATGAGGAGATTGTGTGATAATCTTATGTTTCTAAAGTTAGTCACCATTAATGTAACATAAATAGTACTAGCTACTTTCTTACTTTTTTTGAATGGTGCCAGAAAAATGCTTTCCCTTAAAAGTAAATTATCATACTTTTAAATAAACCAGGTTAAGCACTGAAGATTGCATTGTATTTAAGAAAAACATCTTTTTTATGCATTTCTTAATTGTACCTTTCTTATATGACTCTTCCCGCTGATGTAGTGTCATAAAAACTCAGTCTGCTTTTACTACCTAATGACTTAATAACATTGTTAATATTGACCGATCGATGCAACAAAACATCTTTTTACGTATTCTTAATTGTACCTTACTTATATGAATCTTCCCGTTTTTGTAGTGCAATAAAAACTCAGTCTGCTTTACTACCTAATGACTGATATAAAATTGGAATATTGACCGATCGATGCAACAAAACATCATTTTACGTATTATTTAATTGTACCTTTCTTATATGGTCTCTCCGCTCATGTAGTGTAATAAAAATCAGTTTGCTTTCACTACCTACTGACTGATCTGACATTAAGAATATTGACCAATCGATGCAACAAAAGTAATTTTTTACGTATTCCTTAATTGTACCTTACTTATGTATTACAACTTTTGTCATTAATACAAAATTTTGTTATTAATACCTAATAATTTATATCAACTTGTTTGTGTGTAATACCTTCATTATTGATTTAATTAGATAAATTTTCGTGCAAATGATTAATTATTTAGCTAAGCTATTAAATAGCTATTTTATAAGCAAGAGAAAAATTGAATATTTTTCTAAGAAGTAATTTTCTTTATTTAACATATACAAATTCCACAATTTGCTAGAAATCTCAAATTCCTTCATAAAACGATGTTAGATTAAATTTAGAGCATTATGAAAAGAAAATATTGACATTTTTCTAGTAGTCTATTTTACTCTGTAAACCAGTTAGAAAAATCCGATGAGAAATATTAAACTCTCGTATAATTTTTGAATATTTTGAGAATAGGAACACGGTTATTTCATTTCTATTTCAAAGCGAAAGGGAACCGATTTTAAATTTTATTCAAATAGCATTTTTATACTAATTTAATATCTAGAGGGATAAAAAAAGTAGGGAAAATCCCTTTACAGTTGGGTATTTCAGTATAGAAAATATACTCTTCGTTTTTAATAACTATGAATAATAAAATTAGGAATATAATACATTTCTTTTCTCTGTTGCCGGGGATATCGGATATAAAATACCGGTAGAGTTTATGTATCGTGGGGATGTTCAGTATTAAACTTTATTGGAAGTTCAATTTAACTAGGAGAGCTTCAGAGAAGGGAAATTTTCTATTGTTTGCTTTAAAAAGATCCCATGTTCTTCAATTTAAAAACTAGAATAAAAATTGCTATACTTTTCTTTTTTAAACTGGATCGAAAAGATTGTATTTAATATATATTGTGCTTGAAATAATTAAAACTGGTTTTAGATTCTGAAAGGGAAACTACTGTTGACTTAAAATTCAAAAAGTATGTATTTGTACAGTATTTATCTTGAAACTTTTTTTACTTTTGTATATGAGTTTGTTAGTTTGCAAAGTATAATCTTTTCGTTTTTAAGTTTGCCATACATGTATAACCTAAAGTGAATAAAACAAGATTAGATTGTGATAATCTTAAGTCTTAAATGTTAGTCACCATTAAAGTAGCAGAAATAGTGCTAGCTACTTTCTCACTTCTTTTGCGTGGTGCCAGAAAAGCCCTTTCCCTTAAAAGTTAATTTTCATAGATTTAAAATGAACCTCGGTGAGCACTGAAAGTTGCAATGTGTTTAAAAAGTAACAAAAATAATAGAAGAAATAAAACTAGCTACATTCCTGCAAGTATTGTTATAATGCAAGTAAGATGTTTGAGACTTAAAAATAATTTTCCTACATTACAACGAAACTTCAATAAACACTGTTTGTATTGTTTATTGAAGTTCCGTTTTAATGTAGGATAATCCATTGTGCTCGAGAATAGATAGTAGCAGAAACAGTACTATCTACCTTCCTACATGCATTGGGGCTAAAGTACAAAGAATACAGTATGGTGAAGTTGGTCTTCCTGATTAACCGAACTGTGTTCTTTGTGCTTCAGCCCAAATGCATGGAGATCACTTTTCTTCTTGTCCTGCCCTACAGGTAGTTATTTCTTCTGGTTCCTTTTCGACACTCCCATCTAATGGGGCAATTTCTTGTTTGTATTGGACTGCAGGGCGTCGTATGCTCGATAGAGTTCAGACGGGCGTAATATAAAAAAAAAATAAAATAAAAAAACCCTTCATATTTGTGTTGCATAATGCCGGAAAGGTATTTGCTTCAAAAATGAATATTCATATATTGAAATGAAAAATCAGTTAACACTAAACATTGGATTGTGTTTCAGAAGATATAAAAGTATAATAGTATTATTCACCTTCGTACAGGTTTTGTACACTGTCAGACAGGTGCTTTACCTTAATTTTTATATATTGAAACCAAACCTTAGTATAGTCTAAACACCGGATTGTATTTCCGAAAATATAATAGCATAAATAGTGTTAAACAAGATTTAGACTTATAGACCAGGAAAATGATATTTCCTATTTAAAATCGTTCTCTTTATGATATCTAAAAATATTAACTGTAGATATGTTAAAACATACCTCGAAATATCGATTCAACAACCATTTTTTAAATACAAAAATTGGAGGGTTTGCATATTTGTATTGAATTTTTAATTCTGACTACCGCCAGAAGAATATAGAATTCGATAAAAGCGAAATTATTCTTCGACAAAATTTATTTTACAAAAGCACGATATTTATTTATGCTTCACTTATTTAAAGTACTGAAATAAAAAAATGTTAACAAAGAATAAAATTTACCGGGTACTTTTTGAAAGAGGAGATAAAAAATTCAAACTATGACGAATATATTGTATAAAGAAATACATTCATGATTGAAATTAAAATAAAAAAAGTATAATCCATTCAATGTTCTTTCATTCATACAGAGACAATATATCTGTCTTCGTGTGTGAAGAATAAATAATTCCAAATAAATATTTGTAATAATCTTTAATATATATATGTTTAATATATATGCTTAAGACGTTTACTTACTTTACGTCTGAGCTACAGCCGAATAGTTTGAGTAGCTGAATATATTAAACAAGATATAGACTTATAACATAGTGATTTTTCATATTCAAAATCTTTCTCTTTAGGGTATCTACCATTGTTAACTGTAAATATGTAAAAGCATACCTCGAAATATTGATTCAACTACCATTATTTTTTAAATACAAAAATTGGAGGGTTTGCATATTTGTATTGAATTTTCAATTCTGACTACCACCAGAAGAATATAGAATTCGATAAAAGAGAAATTATACTTCAAGAAAATGTATTTTACAAAAACACGATATTTATTTATGCTTCAATTACTTAAAGCACTGAAATTTTAAAAAAAAGTTAACAATGAATAAAATTTACAGGGTACTTTTCGAAAGAGTAGATAAAAAATTAAAACTATGACGAATGTATTGTATAAAGAAATACATTCATCATTGAAAATACCATAAAAAATTTATAATCCACATTATTATTACACAGAGACGATAATCTCTTTGTTTAATAAATAATTCATTAAATAAGTAAAATCATATATCTTGAAATATAGTCGTTTAGTTACTTAAGTCTGAGCTATGAAGAGTTGGTTTTGTTAAACAAGATTTAGACTTATAGACCAGCAAATTGATATTTACTATTTAAAATCTTTATTTTTAGGGTATCTACCATTGTTAACTGTAAATATGTAAAAGCATACCTCGAAATATCGATTAAAATACTATTTTAATACAAAAATTGGAGGGTTTGCATATTTGTATTGAATTTTTAATTCTGACTACCGCCAGAAGAATTTAGAATTCGATAAAAGCGAAATTATGCTTCGACAAAATTTATTTTACAAAAGCACGATATTTATTTATGCTTCACTTATTTAAAGTACTGAAATAAAAAAATGTTAACAAAGAATAAAATTTACCGGGTACTTTTCGAAAGAGGAGATAAAAAATTCAAACTATGACGAATATATTGTATAAAGAAATACATTCATCATTGAAAATACCATAAAAAATTATAATCCATTCAATGTCCATTCATTCATACAGAGACGATATATCCGTGTGTGACGAATAAATAATTCCAATCTAGAGTTTTCATTTTCTTTTACTTCCTAAATTCATTCTTCATGGCATTTTTTCCATCCAAGGCAGCGAAAGGGGGAAAAGTTATAGCGAAATCATTCCATCCGGATGTAGCCCTTCATTCGGAAATCCCTCTGAAAAGAACAGGAAATCTGAATTTTAAAATCGTTGTATTGAAAAGGATTGCCATGATCGATGAAACCAGAAAGCCAAAAAGGAATGTTATTCTTATTTAGGTATTAGTGTTTTTATGCGGATTTAACAATATCTGGGAGAAAATCTCCAGCTTGCAAATATATGCCAGATCTATCTTCGTGATTTTGTTTTATTTTATTTTATTTTTGAAGGTCTTATCTTCTATATTCCTTGCACAAGAATGCTCTTTTATTGTATTTTATATGAATTTTTATCGGAGGATTGAAAGGGAAATAAAATATTGTTTAATGCTTTCAAATATATTTTAATGCAGGAAATATGATTTCAACGTATAGGTATTTCTAAGTTATGTAATCCTAGAGAGTTCTCAAAAAGTGTGTGTATTTTTATATCATCTTAGAGTGTACCAATGACTTCTATCAGGCTTGCTAAGATAACGCATAGGAATAACCGATGATTGCGATTAACAAATGAGCGAAGAGTTACCCTTTTGCAGACTCTTTATTTTACAATTCTATTTTTGATGGAGAACAATCTGGTGACGCAAATAAAACAAATTATGTATCAATTCAAAAAATCTCATTTCAATGTATAGGTATTTCTCGGTTATGTAATCCTGGAGAGTTCTCAAAAAGTAAGTGTATTTTTTATATCATCTTAGGGTGTACCAATGACTTATACCAGGCCTGCTAAGATAACACAAGGAATAAGACACCCGATACAAATGAGCGAAGAGTTACCCTTTTGCAGACTCTTTATTTTACAATTCTATTTTTGATGGAGAACAATCTGATGACTCAAATAAAATAAATTAAGTATCAATGCAGGAAATATTATTTCAATGTATAGGTATTTCTTGGTTATGTAATACTGGAGAGTTCTCAAAAAGTATGTAAATGTTTTGTATCATCTTAGGGTGTACCAATGACATATACCAGGCCTGCTAAGATAAAACAAGGAAAAATACACCCGATACAAATGAGCGAAGAGTTACCCTTTTGCAGACTCTTTATTTTACAATTCTATTTTTGATGGAGAACAATCTGGTGACTCAAATAAAACAAATTATGTATCAATTCAGAAAATATCATTTCAATGTATAGGTATTTCTCGGTTATGTAATCCTGGAGAGTTCTCAAAAAGTAAGTGTATTTTTTATATCATCTTAGGGTGTACCAATGACTTATACCAGGCCTGCTAAGATAACACAAGGAATAAGACACTCGATACAAATGAGCGAAGAGTTACCCTTTTGCAGACTCTTTATTTTACAATTCTATTTTTGATGGAGAACAATCTGGTGACGCAAAGAAAACATATTAAGTATCAATGCAGGAAATATGATTTCAATGTATAGGTATTTCTTGGTTATGTAATACTGGAGAGTTCTCAAAAAGTATGTAAATGTTTTGTATCATCTTAGGGTGTACCAATGACTTATACCATGCCTGCTAAGATAACACAAGGAATAAGACATGCGATACAAATGAGCGAAGAGTTAACCTTTTACTGACTCTTTATTTTACAATTCTATTTTTAATGGAGAACAATCTGGAGATGAAAATAAAACAAATTAAGTATCAATGCGGGAAATATGATTTTAATGTATAAGTATTTCTCGGTTATGTAATTCTAGAGAGTTCTCAAAATGTATGTGTATTTTTTATATCATCTTAGGGGGTACCAATGACTTATACCAGGCCTGCTACGATAACACAAGGAATAAGACACTCGATACAAATGAGCAAAGAGTTACCCTTTTGCAGACTATTTATTTTACAATTCTGTTTTTGATGGAGAACAATCTGGTGACCCAAATAAAACAAATTATGTATCAATGCAGGAGATATGATTTAATGTATATGTATTTTTCGGTTATGTAATAAACAAAACAATATTTTTCTCTTAAAGCATTTCTATGAAAATATAGTTTACTCCTTACATTAGGATTGATATATATAAATGCTGTATAAAAATCATACGTTTTAGCATTTCTGCTTTGTCTATCTATTAAGATAACAGAAAAGGTATCCACATAACATTATGAAACAGCAAGAGTCATTAATCACCTGATATGGTATTTTATGGAGGAAAATGCCGACTTTCGCCAGTATGGTAGATTATCATTTCAGATGTGGTTTGGGTTTGCTCATGAGCCTGTAATCGGCTGTAAGCGGTAGATCCTGGTCTCATTAGACCAGGATCTACCGCTTAAAGCCGGTTTAGAATGACTACAAACAACCATGCATGTGGCGGGATTTGAACGGAAAGTCGCCAATACCAAACAACAGCACTCTACTATTCCGCCCTTATTTGGTGTATTTTAGATTTAAAAATCTACAAACGACACTGATTATAGTGTAACACATACAGTTTTTATATATCAAATATATTTTTAAAAAAAACTAAATCTATTTCAACCACTTTCATGCATTGTTCGTTAAAATGGTCATTTAAAGAAAAACTACATAAATAATTGCTTTAATTCTCTAATAAAGAGTAGCTTTTAAAGATCTGAAAAATTTAAAATTAAAAAAAATTAGAAAAGTTTGTGTTATGTATGTTGGTTACCTCTGGGATAAAATTAATATTATTTTCTTACCTCTATATACATATTTTCTAGATTTATTCCTAAAGGCTGAACATTTAGAAAAGTTTTAAAGATTTTTGCCAAAAGCCCCTGCTTCTGAAAATATGGGAACAAAGCATATTTCATTGATTTATTAATAATATAACATACATGAAATAGGTCTTATAGATTGTTCTACTTCCCTAAGGATATAAAAGTCATTTTACGTTATTTGAATAAATCTCATTTTCTTGCAATATTTGAGTAATAAATGCAGCTTGTCAGTATTTCATATTTTATGATTTGTCTCTGAAAATATTTAAAAATATTTCCTTTCCAAAGAAATAAATAGTGGATATGAAGAATCTAGTCATTTTCCTAAAATTGCTTTTTACCGTATAACCTTACATTAATACCTCATGTATTAAGAAACATATATCAAGAATATTTCAGAAATTATTGTACAATTGGCGCTTTCATATTAGGTTTTGGAGCACTACGGTCTACTTTTTTGCTACACGAGAGTTAAAGATACCGGGATGTATTGCTTTAAGTATTTCATATTTTATGATTTGTCTCTGAAAATATTGAAAAATGTGCCCTTTCCAAAGAAGTAAAGAGTGGATATGAACAATTTAGTTATTTTCCTAAAATTGCTTTTTACCGTATATTCTTACATTAATACCTCATGTATTAAGAACCATATATCAAGAATACTTTAGAAATTATTGTACAATTGGCGCTTTCATATTGGTTAGTTTGGCTTTGGAGCAGTTCTGTTTACTGTTTTTCTACACGAGGATTTAAGAGACCGGGACATGCTGCTTTAAGCCAATTCCGAATGTCTTCTAATATCCGTGCCATAGTGGGTTTCGAACCCACAATCTCCTGTGCAGAAGATCTGTACTCTAACCATTCGGCTATCGTTCGGCATCTGCTAGTTTAACAGTTTTGATATGTTGTTAGTAATCTCAGAAAATTTCAAGTATATTACAGTTTTTCCCACTCTTTTCAAGGTCATATTAGCCCTCGTGTTGCAAAAAGTAGACCGTAGCACTCCAAAACCAAACCAAATCCCACTGTCTCCAAATTTTAAGGACATTGTATATTAGCATATTTTACATAGAACTAGGTATACCATTTTGGCTGGGTAAAATATTTTTTTCTAATTTTAAAGCCTTTATTATCACGAAATAACGCGAAAAGTGTTAAAGTAATGTATCATTTAACATAAATTTATTACATAATTTGTATTTAACGTAATGTAAAATCGATTGGGAATATGTGTTTCTGTATAAATGCTAAATAACAAATAGATTTAGGAGAAATGAATACAATTTACTACTCGGCTGTGCACTAGAAGTAGATTTTTTAAAAAATAATGTGGAATGACTCATTTTTATGAATTTGTGTTATGTTGTTTTAATCAAAAGTTTTCCTTTCTGACCTTAGTGACTCATTCTTTTTAGTATTTTAGTCATCGTGCTATGTAGGAACATTATTAAATTCAATAGAAAAATGCAGATAATAGTTGAACATTTTAAAATAGTAGTACAAATTATTTTCACCTATTGATTTATTAAAGGTTAATTGTTATACGTTTTTAACAAACTGTAGATAATAGATATGCAATAGACGCTTACTTACACGAAACTCTCAATTTTAGAAAGAACTTATCGTTCTCTGGAAGAACTCCCAAGTGTCTTATGTACTAAACCATTTACTTATACGAATATAATCAGTAATACAAAACTCACCTTTAAAAGAAAGGTGTTTCTATCTACCAACGAAAGCTTTATCCAGTTACACGAATAAAGCACGTTTTTTTCTTGAGAACCATTTGGTTTCTATTACTCTCCAAAACATGGGGAGTGTTTTTAATTCATGTTTTCTAATTCTCCTAACATTCCATTTTCTTTTATAAAAAAAATCCCGATGTCTGTAGGTGTTCACTGAATACCAAAGTTTGTTGCTTTTAATGTAGACGAAAACATAATGCTGTAATAGTTTATAGATATAAATATCAATAATTTTTGCCTTTAACCTACTTTTATTTTTAAGAGTACATGATATGATGAATTTCATTTTTTTTAAATATTCAAGTTTTATAATAGTAAACTGAACTAAACTCCTTGGTGCAACAGTTCTCAGGGGTCGAGGGTCTACGGTGTCAATCTCCGTTTCTGATACCAAAGAACCTGGGGTGCGAAGCATATGTTCTGGTTAGGTGGTCAACCTTAAGCGGAACCCCCAGTGTTCAGTTCTCAAACATGCTTGATCCTCAGTTTGTCTACCCACTGAGGGGATGAAAGGCTGAGTCAAACTTGCTCAGTCCGAGGATCGAACCCCAGCCCTGTGTCGTAGAAGCCCGAAGAGCTACCTTAACTCCACTGGGCTTCAATGATCGTACATAATAAAATATTTAAAACACAATGATATTTTAAAAATGAATTTTTGATTAAAATGAGGAACTATTTAACAAAAATTATTGTGTTGTTCAACAATATTCCTTGTCCAACATGTTCCTAATTTCACATCAAGAGAACCAAATACCTTTAATTTATCACATTCTTTATATAACTTATGTAGAAATAAAACTGAAATTTTACATAAGTTAAATATTATTTATATACGACAATTATTGAAATTGTACAATCTTATAAAAACTGTGTGCCCTTCTGAGTGTATTAAATATTGTATAACTATAAAAACTGCTTTAAGGTGCTTAAAAGGATACCCATTTTAATGACAATAAAGCACCAAACCTGGCCCATATGGCCTTGAGGACCTCCAGGCTTATCCCTGTGGCGGTGGGCAGATCACAAGTAATAGGCCACTCAACTTGCACTAAGGAGTTCAAAGTACGTGGATCGCACGCGTCGCACCGCAGTCGCAATCCTTGAGAGAACTCAAAAGACGTACACTAATCAAGACAGAATTTGGAATACTTACTAGAAAGTATGCGAATCTCCAGACGCCGGAATTATTGAAGGCGGAGCGAACCAAGCGGGCCGAAAACCAGGAAAAAATCAAGAGGGAATTTAGTTCGTTGAACCAAAGTAGACGGGAAGCCTAAGGGAGACGAAACAAAGAACAGGAAATTTTGAGAGGTGACAATCCTAACCCTGGGCCTCGGAATCATCACTCAAGAGCCAGTTTAATGATAAACACAATAGAGAATCTCAAAAGTTTTGCTTCATAAATACATAAAAATAATTGTTGAAATGTACTTACAACCATAACACCAGTGTTCGGTTACAAGGGGAAACACAGTAAGAATATAATACTGTATATTGAGATTCATGCATTTATTCTGTACATTCACTTAAAAATTGCTTCTTTGTTATCATATATCATAATCATCAATTATTTATGTCTTATATTTACGCCATAATTATTACAATTCTCTTTATAATGCGTAATTAATTACAAGATTAAATCATTAATAGAGGCCTAAGTGACTGTAAATATTATTTTATCTTTACCTCCATTACAGGCACAGGGTAGCAGACAGGGGCGTTCGTCATGCGGTGTCGGTCAGGGTTCACGGGACAAGTTGGTGATAGTGAGCGGGGCTGTTTCGGTCCTTCAGAGGGTCCAAATGATCAGGCAGGGACTTTCCTCATGTGGTATCGGTCCGGGAGCATGAGACTAGTTGGTGATGACGAGCGGGCTTAGGACTCTTGTCCCACTTCTCTCGAATCCCGACTTCAATTCCTCTCCTTAACTTCGTTTCCAAATTCCTCACCTCGGTTTTAACGCCCCTTTTTCTTCCTTTCCAATCGCTTGTTTTCGGAAATTTTTCCCACATCTGCAGGTGGGCTCATTAAAGTAGCCTCTTTTGTGCAAGCTGACATTATTTTAGCCCCTTTCCCCATAACTCAAGGTTACGTCTCTGTACGAGCAATATGCATTCTCTGTCCTAAATTCCTCTAGGAAAATCCTCCCACAGCTGTGCATGCAGGTGCAGATCACCTTGGGAAAGTACCTCGGTACAATAATACACTTGGGACATTTTAAAATTACCAATTGAATACAAAAATTGTCAAATTGAAAAATATAATTTTTGAAAATTTAAAAATAGGGCAATATAACAAAAACAAATAGCTTTCAGTGCAGTAAATGTTTATGGGAAAATGTTTTGATACTGAAGCGTATTCCTAGCATAACTTTCTTCAGAACAGATATTCATTCAAGATAGTCAAAATCTGCCATTTATAAATCTCCTAGTTTGCTTAAAAAAACAATGGACACTAGTAGAGAATTGGTTTCTCAATATTAGAATAAGAAATACCTCTCATTAGCAAATACTAGAAAATCTATACTAAATCCATTTTTAAATATGTGTGTGCCGAACGACGGCCGAATGGTTAGGGTGCTGGCCTTCGGAACCAGAGTTCGTGGGTTCGAATCCCACTATGGCATGGATGTTCGTAGCCATTCGGAATCGGCTTTAAGCAGTAGGTCCCGGTCTCATTAGCCCTCTTGTTGCAAAAAGTAGACCGTAGCGCTCCAAAACCTAAATATGTGTTTTTAATGTATGTATTCATGCAGTATTAACAAATTATAAATATTTTAAATTCAAATGTACCTGTTGTGTAACACGTGAGATATTTCTTTCATTTCTAGTTAAATCATTAAAATTTCAAAATAAATAGATTAGCGTTTTCCATCTTCCTAGAAACTGTATTAGAAGTTTCACTTCTGACTCTAATTTCTTATACTAAGACTTGTTTTAAAAGATGGTAATGCGTTTTTCTAGAGAGTTTCAACGGGAAATGAGAAAAAAAAAGAGATATGCTTAAAGGACATAAATTAAAGTAACAGCAATTTTAGAAAAACTTCTACTTTCGAAAGAAATGGAGGAGAAAAAAGTTCTTTCCTTCAGGCCTAGTCTCAGTTGTGTAAAAGAAAAAGGTTCTTTTTCTGTCAAGACTAATTTGCCAGAGAGGAAAAGAGTTTTAATGAAGAATGTACACTACTATTTTAATCAAACAAGCTTTCCCTCTTGCTCTTTTATAAATATTTTTTTCCGTCTGAAATAAATTTCATTCAAATTGGACAGATACTTATTTTATGCAAATGTCTTTCAAAGTTATTAGCGTAGTCGGAGAAATAATTAGAACGAAAATTTGAAAGTATGAACCATCTCGCTTTCTTGTAAAATTTAAATTATTTCCTAGTACAGTTTAATTCTTCCTATGTAATATAAATATGAAAATTAATTTACTGAAGTAATACTTGCAATTAAGTATATACTGATTAAAAACATATAAGTATATAATAGAATTAAGTATAGTAAATAGTGCAATTAAATCATTTGTCTATAAATCTATCTCCCTATATAATACCTATATATATATATATATATATATATATATATATATATATATATATATATATATATATATATATATATATATATATATATATATATATATATATATATATATATATATATATATATATATATATATATATATATATATATATATATATATATATATATATATATATATATATATATATAAATATATATATATATATATATATATATATATATATATATATATATATATATTATATATATATATATATATATATATATATATATATATATATATATATTATATATATATATATATATATATATATATATATATATAATATATATATATATATATATATATATATATATATATATATATATATATATATATATATATATATATATATATATATATATATATATATATATATATATATATATATATATATATATATATATATATATATATATATATATATATATATATATATATATATATATATATATATATATATATAGGGAGATATATTTATAGACAAATGATTTAATTGCACAATTAGTTATTCATACTATGGACTAATTTATTTAAATGAGCCACAACTGTGGTATATAATGCAAGGATAATAATCTAAATGTAAAACTGAATCTTATATAAATGTTCGGTAATGTTATTAAATAATGACATATTTCATATGCTTTGATTACAAATTTGTAACTCAGGGAAGCAGAATCCACAAAATTCAATGACAAAAACTGAATCGAAGATATTAAACCAATGTCCAAAGGGATATCATAATATCACAAAGGGAGATAAACATGTAAATTAAAATAATAGGTATGAAATTAGGATTATAAATCTTTAGGTAAACCCCTAAGAATAATCTTATGCATCTCATATTCTTACTAAGTTGATAAATTCACTTTTGTAGGATAAATTTTTTGTTTCCAAGTCGATGCACTTCTTAGTGAGAGAAAAGAGTATTAATTTAATAATTAAGCTCATTTCGCATTAGAAAAACTTTTGCTTTTCTAAAACCAAGAAGTTTTAACAGAGTAAAAATACTAAACAATGTAAATTAATATTAAATAAATATTCGAATTGATATCTTATTATTAAAATGGTCATAAATATATAAATTAATCTAGTAACGTGGAAATTAGGACTATAAATCTTCAAAGACTTATTTTAACTAAATAGACATGTTTCTTTTGTCTTAGTAAAGGTTGTACGTTTCCAAAAAAGCACTTTTTACTAAGGGAAAATATTGTAAGTTGTAATTAAGTATTAAACCATTGGTTGAAGTTACATTTTATTGGGAAAACTGTTCTAAATGTATAAATGAATCTAACAACATTCAATTACAAATATAAATCTTCATAGATATACCTTATCTTGTTATTTTTCTGACAAAATATATAAGTTCATTGTAGATTAAGAAAAACTTTACTATTCCAACACCCAAAACTTTTAACTTAAGACCATCTTTACTAAAACGTTTAGGTCCAAAACTTTTAAGACCATCAGATCTAAATAATTCTTTTAGGATTGAATGGAGTTATACATTATTATGATCATACATATATAAATTAATCTAACAATTTTGAAGTTAGGAATATAAATCTTCAAAGATTTACATACTCTCTTTCTTGTTTCTGCTAAAGAAACAAGTTTATGTTAAGTCCTATTCCTATTAATAAGTAATCTATTAAATCTTTATATGTAGTAAAATCTTATTAGGAAAAATATCTTTAATATATAAATGAATATAATAAAATTGAAATTAGGAATATAAATCTTCATAGATTTACCTATTCTTCTTCTTATTCCGGATAATAAGAGAATATTATGTTAAGTCCTATTCCTATTAATAAGAAATGTATTTAGCTATTGTATGTAGCAAAATCTTATGATAAAAAATGTCGTAAATATATAAACGAATCTAGTAAAATTGAGATTAGGAATATAAATCTTCACAGATTTATCTACTCTCCTTCTTATTCTTGATAATAACAGAAGTTTGTGTTAAAACCTATTCCTATTAATAAGAAACGTATTTAGCTATTGTATGTAGTAAAATCCAATGATGAAAAATATCTTTAATATATAAATGAATATAATAAAATTCAAATTAGGAATATAAATCTTCATAGATTTACCTATTCTTCTTCTTATTCCGGATAATAAGAGAATGTTATGTTAAGTAATATTCCTGTTAATAAGAAATGTATTTAGCCATTGTATGTAGTAAAATCTGATGATGAAAAATGTGTCGTAAATATATAAACGAATTTAATAAAATTGAAATTAGGAATATAAATCTTCACAGATTTATCTACTCTCCTTCTTATTCCTGATAATAACAGAAGTTTATGCTAAGTCCTATTCCTATTAATAACAAATGCATTTAGCTATTGTATGTAGAAAAGTTTTAGGGTTAAAAATGTCGTAAATATATAAACGAATCTAATAAAATTGAGATTAGGAATATAAATCTTCATAGATTAACTACTCTCCTTATATGACTTAAAATAGCATAAGTTTATGTTAAGACATACCTATTAACCCATTAACGCCCAAATTATTTTATTTTGACGCACTGACATATAATTCATAAATTGGGTGTCTTTTACCATCAACATGAATATTATTATCGAATTTTATCAATACGTACCTTAGTTTTTTTTTAAAAAATGCTGATCTAAAAATAGATCACTGGGCGTTCGGAGGATATATTTTAGCAAATACACAACAATCATTAGTACTTCAATAACGTGGTAAAATCGAACCAAATAGATAAAAACTAATGCATTTTCTTTTAAAAAACGTTTATTTATGCAGAATTTCACAATATTACAGAATGTACTTAGTAAAGTTTAATTATTTTAAAATAATAAAATTTCAATGTTTCTACAGTTTAGTGTGGAATTTGAAGAAACACTTCTTGCATAAAGTTTCATCGCACTTCACACAATATGTTAGGGGACTTCCTTGGCACCCTACAAGTCGACAGCGTCTTTTGCCCTTTCTTTGTCCCATATTGTGATCCCTTTTATAAAAGCGAACATCATGACTGAGATTAGCTTTTGAGGATGAAGGAAAACTGTAAGGTCGACCTTTCAAAACTTTTTTTCCGATTCCCAATTTTAGATATTTTACAGCAACAGCTCTTCGAAAATCTTACATGGGCATAGAATCACCTTTATGAATATTTCTGTGCAGAATACTTGCATTAACTACAGCCATATCAATTATTCGAGTGAATAGACACCAGTACCATATTTTACCTCTTATTCTCTCCAAAAGGAGTTTTATCTTGATTTGTCATTCTTACGTTCATCTGCTTTTGAAATGTCTTGGAAATGAATATATGACTTTATTTTTAGGTAAGCATTTTTATTAAAAGAGTCCTGTACAAGACCTATCACTAAATCTTCTACATCACTCCAATAATATCTTTCACTTGAAAGAGTAAGATAGCCAAAATATATCAAAAACCCTATAAATATCTTTATATCTTCTTTAGTGATAATTAAATCATGGTCGTTTTTGACATTTTTAGCATAGAAAATAGTCTCATCCACAATTACGTTATATACTTCATCAGAAAAAAGTTTTTCAAAGCAATGATGCAAGATGCATTTGCAAGATCATTTTCCATTGCCAAAATATTATTCTTATACGTTTCCCCTAATTCCGACCATTTGGTATAATTCGGGTTTTTTTTCCAAACAATTTTTGGCTTTTCTGTTTTTAATATTTTAGGCTTCCTCTCAAACGTTGAAGGTAAATCTATTTAATCACACTCATATTTTGATATTACTTCTATTTTACCAACAATATCATTTACAAATGGAGCATGTAACTTATCATCTATTTTCTCTTCATCTGTCAGTTCATCTACATCAGTGGATATGGCAATAATATCCTCTTTAATTTGTTCAGAAAACAGATAATCAACTGCATCCTGAAAGCTATTAAATACTTTTCAACTCATATTTTCATCTAAAGGTGAAAAAACGTAATATTACCAGGGTCAGGAAAAAAAAACGCCCGAACGCCCAGTGATCTATTTCTAGATCAGCAGTATTTTGACACTAATTTTTACTATTTATATTTGTTTTAAGATAACATCGGTTTATATTCTGATAGCTACATCTATGAAGATATTAAATCGCCAAAAAAAAATTTAACTTTCGCTTATTACTTAGCTGTTTTCAGTGTTTATGCTAAGAAACGTAGAAAAACGGCGGAACGAAAGGGCGATACAAACTTTCTCTTATCGCTTTAGATCAATGATATAAACAAAACAAGAAAACCACTTGTTGGTAAACAGGTGCATGCCTTGTCTTGCCCCCTGTGCAGTATAGAATGTGTGGGGTGGGTTTAAGGTCATCTAAAAGCGAGTTTACCAAGCTATGTTTAGCGATCTAAAAATAGATCACTGGGCGCTAATGGTTTAATAAGAAATGTATTTAGCTATTGTATGTACAGTAGTACATATATATATATTTATATATATATTATATATATATATATTTATATAATATATATATTATATATATATATATTATATATTATATATATTATATATAAATATATATATATATATATACATATTACATACATATATATTTAAATATACATATATATATATATATATACATATACATATACATATATATACATATACATATATATAAATATACATATATATATAAATATATATATACATATACATATATATATACATATACATATATATATACATATATATATATACATATACATATACATATACATATACATATACATTTACATATACATATATATACATATACATATATACATATACATATATATATATATATATATATATATATAATATATATATATATACATATACATATATATAACATATACATTTTTATATATACATATACATATACATATACATATACATTTACATACACATGTACATATATATATATACATATACATATATATATATAATATATATTATATATATATTTTATATATATATATATATATATATATATATATATATTATATAATTATATATATAATATTTATATTACATAATATATATAATATATTTTTATACATATATACATATACATATATATATATATATATATATATATATATATACATATACATACATATAAATATACATATATATATATATATATATATATACATATATTTTTATATATATATATATATATATATACATATATATATACATATATAATAATATATACAATATATTATATATATAATATATAAATTTATATATATATATATATATATATATATATATATATATACATGTTTGTCTTAACAGAAATTTTCATGTAAAATACAAAACTAACTGACACCCGAACACAAAATCCAAAGCTTAGAAGCAGCACGAGATGTTCCTGGACAGGATCGTCAGTGGCAAGGATACTTAGATTTCGCACTTTACCCCGGAAACCAAGCAGCAATCAAAGCATTGGCAGCATAGTGGATCTTCGGTCAGGGCCAAATTCAAACAGAAGGTGTCGGTATGGAAAGGGGTGTGCACGGTGTTCTGGGACAGCAAGGCTGGTTCCTTTCACAGGCGGCAGAGTTCTACTACACAGAACCACAATCCAAATTTGATCCCACAATACGAGAAGTGTCTGAATTCTGCTAGTGGCTATGTTGAAAAATAGCTGAAACATTGCTGTACTTGTTGCCAATATATATGTCCTTAAAAGTGTGAGTTCTTTTTTTCTTTGAAATACTGAAATTTGATTTCTGGACGATCCTCGTATTTGTATAAACAAAGTGTGATTCTGCAGCTAGAAAATAAGGTTTTTTTTACCTACAAAAGGTAATTTAGAGGCAAACAATTGTTTAACTCATAAACAAAATTGTATTTATAAAATAATATATTTTACAAACAAAATTTTAAGAACTATAGTAATAAACTAAAAACATACAGATGAATTAATTTTGCCTTCATAATCTTCAGTTCACATAGAACACTAGGATTATATAACTCAGCTCAGTAGACAGCTCTTTAAAAACCTTCAGCACATGTGCGGGTATAATGCCCATCTTCCTCCCATGCAGCTATCTTTATAAAAAGAAAATGAAGTTCAAAATACATTTATGTCTATCAATTAAACAAGATTATGTTACAATAATTTTTTCAAAAACGTATTTTGAAGATTAACCAAAGCTGAACCTGTTCTATTATATCAGAATAAATCTTCAGAGAATAATATTTATGTCTGCTGCTGAAATTTTCATTCTGGAGGAAATGGAAAATAAATCCCCTCTTGCTCCTTTAGATTTATTTTCACAAAATCTATTCTTTTTGAAAAGAATACATATTGGATTATTATTTCGACATCTTATTTGAAGTTGAATTAATTGATATGTTGCATTATACTACGCATTATATATTTTAATCCACATGCGTACTTTGCTATATTGTTATTTACAGTTAGTGATTTAGCGAATTAAGTTCAAAATGATAAGAAATTTCAGGTGTCGCACAATAATAGACAATGTAAATTAGATACAGCTCTGATAATAGTTTAATATAATTTATGAAAAATTTATTTTGAATGCATAAATTTCTTAATAAAGCATCTTAACATAAAGAAATCATTTTTAATCTATTTAAAATTATATACTTTCGTCTCATATCTCTAAGATAAGTAAATTAAAATATTGTATGATTGAATGATTCTGTAGTCTTTAAAATACACCAACATTCTTATATAAATATTAGTTTTATATATACAATAGATTCTGCTTAATGTGATCAGTTTAGAATACCGTGATTTTGAAAAAAATAAATGACTGATAACAATAAACGATCGCAAATTTAGATACATTTATCCCCTACATTTAATTAACAATTACTAAATTTCAAAATAAAACGAAAAAAGTGACCTTATATTTATGTACTATATATTATCCTTTAAAATATAAAAAATTTTATACATAATTACAAATATTGATCAGCTGTTGACTGTCTAAAATTTTTTCTAAGAAGCTCAGTGAAGAAATTGTCAGTAATCATAATGTATTTTAAAGTCATGAAAACGGTGTGTACTTCACATTTAAATACTTTCAATGCATTTCTCATTTTACCATTTTTAGGAGGTGGCTCAATATCAAGAGATTCTTCATCTGACTCATCAGCAACAATGAATTTAAAGAAAAGAATGGGTTCCTTCTGAAATCATTGTAAATATTCCTTTGCCAGTTAAAAAGAGGTACTTTACGTTTATATACTTTCAATGCATTTCTCATTTTACCATTTTTAGGAGGTGGCTCAATATCAAGAGATTCTTCATCTGACTCATCAGCAACAATGAAGGGAAAGAAAAGAATGGGTTCCTTCTGAAAACATTGCAAATATTACTTTGCCAGTTAAAAAGAGGTACTTTACGTTTATATACTTTCAATGCATTTCTCATTTTACCATTTTTAGGAGGTGGCTCAATATCAAGAGATTCTTCATCTGACTCATCAGCAACAATGAAGGGAAAGAAAAGAATGGGTTCCTTCTGAAAACATTGCAAATATTACTTTGCCAGTTAAAAAGAGGTACTTCACGTTTATATACTTTCAATGCATTTCTCATTTTACCAATTTTAGGAGATGGCTCAATATCAAGAGATTCTTCATCTGACTTATCAGCAACAATGAAGGGAAAGAAAAAAATGCGTTCATTCTATAAACATTGTAAATATTCCTTTGCCAGTTAAAAAGAGGTACTTCACGTTTATATACTTTAAATGCATTTCTCATTTTACTAGTTTTAGGAGGTGGCTCAATATCAAGAGATTCTTCATCTGACTTATCAGCAACAATGAAGGGAAAGAAAAGAATGGGTTCCTTCTGAAAACATTGTAAATATTCCTTTGCCAGTTAAAAAGAGGTACTTCACGTTTATATACTTTCAATGCATTTCTCATTTTACCATTTTTAGGAGGTGGCTCAATATCAAGAGATTCTTCATCTGACTCATCAGCAACAATGAAGGGAAAGAAAAGAATGGGTTCCTTCTGAAAACATTGTAAATATTCATTTGCCAATTAAAAAGAGGTACTTCACGTTTATATACTTTCAATGCATTTCTCATTTCACCATTTTAGGAGGTGGCTCAATATCAAGAGATTCTTCATCTGACTTATCAGCAACAATGAAGGGAAAGAAAAAAATGGGTTCCTTCTGTAAACATTGTAAATATTCCTTTGCCATTTAAAAAGAGGTACTTCACGTTTAAATACTTTTAATGCATTTCTCATTTTACCATTTTTAGGAGGTGGCTCAATATCAAGAGATTCTTCATCTGACTTATCAGCAACAATGAAGGGAAAGAAAAAAATGGGTTCCTTCTGAAAACATTGTAAATATTCCTTTGCCAGTTAAAATTAGTTACTAAAACTGATTACATTAACCGATGAATCGATCACATAAAGCGATAATTTGAACATACAAATGAAGAGATAAAATCGGGATCAAGTGATTTCTATAACAATAAGCGATTGATAAAATTAACCCCGATCACATTAAGCGGAATCCACTGTATTATAATTCAGTGTGTAATTAAGTTTCTTGAGAAAGCTGTTATTAGTTTTATTTTAAAATTTATCGTTTTTTTTTTGTTTTTGTCTGGAACATTTATGTATTACATTATTACAGTATTAAGAAAACAAGAGAATTTTCAATGAGTTAATTTGCACAAAAAAATATGTAAATTTTTTTTCTGAAAATAAAATAGTGTAGGAGTATACCTAATTATAAAAAGACAAATTTCGTAAAGCCAGATTATTTTACTGCAATAAAGCCTTAATTTTGTCATTCCCTTTAATTTTGAGCCTAAAAATTTCAGTTTGACAATTTTTGTAATGAATTAAAAATTTGAACTTGTTTTAGGTTCTTTACTTTAATGTAATTTTTATTAAAAATTTCAAATGGTATTATATTAATTTGTTTGTAGAAATACTAATCATAATTTTTAAAATTGAAATGTACTTTTTCGATTTTTAGATGATGTAAATCTGTGAAAAATGCTGCAGATAAATTTTATAATTTACGGCAATACAGCCTGAATTTCGTCATTCACTCTTATTTTAACTTAAAAAAGTCAGTTTGACAGTTTTTGTAATGAATTAAACATATCAATTATTTTATGTACTTTTATTTAATGTATTTTTTATTAAAAATTTTGAAAGGTATTCTATTAATCTCTTTGTAAAAATACTAATCGTGATTTTTAAAATTGAAATGTATTTTATGGATTTTTACAGGATGTAATACTGTAAAACTGTGAAAAATGCTGCTGATAAACTTGCTAAATAATTGTTTTAATATAAATAACATTTAATGTAAATAAAAAAATATTACCCAATTTTTACTTATATTAAATGTAAGTAAAAATAATTTATTATATAAATTTGCTTTTATATATAATATTTTTAACAAACATTATAAAAAGTAAACAATTTTACATTATTTTATATAGTATAAAATGGTTTACTATTTTATAATGTTTGCTATAAAACGTTATAAAATAGTAAACCATTTTAGTTTTTATATAAATTTTAAACATTAAATGGGAAAATAAAATCCATTGGTTTATACGTTGTGCCATTTTCGTTAAAATAAAGATTGCATCAAAAAAATTAAGAACAAAACTAGATGTTATGTTAAATTTAAATTCATAATTTCCGTTTTTACGGCTGATCATTTTTGTGCTACGCCTCAAAATGTGGATATAAGTTCTATAGAAATATTTCTTTATATAGAATCTACATTATAACTAATACTGTGATGAATACAATTAGATGTTAAAGAACTACAAAATAAAAAAATAACATTATAATGCTAATCTCTTTTTTCGGGGGGGGGGCAAACTTTTAGTGTACTCTGTTGTGTATATTGAATCTCTGTTGTGTATGTTAACTTTCGTGTATGCTGAAATCTTTCATTATATGGAATAGAGATAGCAATAGAAAGGAGAGGTGTACAGATATGTGTTATAATAATCCTAAATATAAATTTTAACTGTTTACAGCTTGCCGTTTTTAGATGTAATCACAATTTTATTATACAAAATTTCAATCTCCTACGTCTAATCATTTTCATTTAAATCACAGGGTCGTTAATGAAAAGTTACATTTAAATATTTAGTCATGTTACGTTTGGAATAAAACCAAAAGACGATATGCTCATCTAGACGTTATAGTTACACAGAAATGTTTTGGACAATCTACGGCTAAAATCTTCGAGTTAATCGAGATAAATACAAAACTAATTCAACGATTCTCAATATATTTATTTAAACTTTTAGAAGTTATTCGAGATAAATACTAACAATTGTACGTGAAAATATTAAGAGAAATCTTATCAAATCTAATTCAACGATTCTTAACATATTAATTTAAACTTTTGGGATTTATTCGAGATAAATACAAACAATTGTAGTTGAAGATATCAAGATAAAGCTAATCAAAGCTAATTCAACGATTCTCAACATATTTATTTAAATTTTTGGGAGTTATTCGAGATAAATACAAATAATTGTATGTGAAGATACCAAGAGAAAACTAATCAAAGCTAATTCAACGATTCTCAACCTATTTTTTTTAAACTTTTGGGATTTATTCGAGATATATACAAACAATTGCACATAAAGATATCAAGAGAAAGCTAATCAAAGCTAATTCCCCGATTATCAACATATTTATTTAAAATTTCGGAATTGTTTTTTTCTGCATGTACGTACATACCAAGAACACACTAAATGTGTAAGACTAAACACTAAAATTAACATTAAAGAAAGAAGAAGAAATAAAAAAATATTATTATTAATTTATTAATTAAATTAAACACTGAGATCAGTCAGACAAGCTGACATTAAATATCGTTGTTGAAAATTGTGATCTAAAATTAAACGTGATTAAAATATTTTTTTTTGCACCAGGAAGTAAAACAAACGAAAAAAATACAAATAATTTAATTTTTGTAACTGTCCTTATATTGAAACGCTGTTTTTAATTGTTTAATTTTGAAATTAGCTATTTTAAAACATTAACTTTAGTGTATCACAGATTTTTCATGTAACGATTTAGCTATTTATAGGAAAATTACTACTTCCAACTTCCCCACTGGGGAAAACAAAATGAGCTTATCTATCCTACATTTATTTAATCATTTATTACGTACTGATAACATGTTATCATAAAATTTATGTTTAGCACATTAAAATCCCAATAAAGAATATCGATTTTTTTTTGCTTATAGAAGTACTTTAGATCTGTTAACCAGATATACTCCATCCCTCATGATATGTAGATTGAAAGATAAATGGGTTTTGACGTTTTTATAAAGTTTGTTAAATTTTAAGTATATTTTTACGGTAATGGAACATTCTTTTTCTACTGTAGTAATTATGTAAGGTCATTTACAGGTTAAGTTTTAAAATAATATGTGTATAAACAGGCGTTTGAGTTTAAATATTGTAGTCTATGTTTTTAGGCAACTACAGTCTTCTTTTTAGTTGATGATTTAGCAAATTATGGAAAAAAAATCCCAAATTTCATACTGAGGTAAAGAAAATGAGTTTTATTTAACCTTTACTTATTTAATTGTTGATTATAGACTGATAATATGCAGTTATAAAATTTGTGTGGAGAACATAAAAAAAAATTAATAAAGTATATCAAGATATCTTTTTGTTTAAAGGTTACTTTTGTTTCTTAAAGTAGATATATTTGAGCTATGACGTTTTTAAAGCAGGCAAATTTATAAATAAACTGATAAACTGAAATTGTCATTTTTATATAATTCGATATATATTTATTTTAAATATATTTTATTGCACTAATCATTCTCGTAATCTTTACATATTTAATTGTTGATATTAGGCTGATAATATGCAGTTATAAAAATTGTGTTGAAAACATAAAAATATTAATAAAGAATATCAATATATCTTTTGGTTTAAAGCTTACTTTTGTTTCTTAAATTAGATATATTTAAGCTATGACGCTTTTAAAGCAAGCAGATTTATAAATAAACTGATGAACTGAAATTGTCATTTTTATATAATTTGATAAATATGTATTTCAAATATATTTTATTGCAATATAATCACTCTCGTATGTAATATTAGTTATCCAAATTTTAGCATTTAGCATTTATAGGATTTTAAATTTTATGAACAAACCTTAGTCTATTTTTAGAATCTAATCTAGTTGCAGTAATTAGGAACTGCCAAGGAGTTTCTATTCATAAAATCTATGTATGAAGACATTGATAAATCTGATACTTTTCAGTACAAACCAACACCATGTAACCGTATTGAATAAAAGCGCTCACGTCTCCATAGCTGGTTATCGCACTAATGTTGTAATCAAGAGATTGTGAGTTCGAATACTGGCAACTACTATATTATTTAAAATTCGTGAAAAACATTCAAGCGATAGATGAAATTATTACTATGGATAATTGTGTAACTATGATGTTCTTAATTGGAAAAGCTCAAATGCTGGCTTCGACGATAGGAATTAAAATTCGTGCAAAAAGCATTCAAGCGATAGATGAATTTATTACTTCAGATATTTGTTCTTAATTGAAAGATGTTCAATTGAAATTATTGCTATGAATAATTGTGCAACCATGATGTTCTTAATTGAAAAAGCTCAAATACTGGCAGGGATGATAGGAATTAAAATTCGTGCAAAAACATTCAACCGATAGATGAAATTATTACTTCAGATATTTGTTGTTAATTGAAAGATGTTCAATTGAAATTATTACTACGGATAATTGTGTAACCATGATGTTCTTAATTGAAAAAGCTCGAATGCTGGCAGGGATGATAGGAATTAAAATTCGTGCAAAAAACATTTAAGTGGTAGAAGAAATTATTACTACGGATACTTGAGTAACCATGATGTTCTTAATTGAAAATGCTCGAATGCTGGCAGGAATGAAAGGAAATAAAACTCGTGGAAAAAACTTTCAAGGAATAGATAAAAATATTAATTCGAATAATTGTTCTTAATTGAAAGATGTTCAACTGAAATTATTACTACGGATAATTGTGTAACCATGATGTTCTTAATTGAAAAAGCTCAAATACTGGCGGCGACGATAGGAATTAAAATTCGTGAAAACATTCAAGCGGTAGATGAAATTATTACTACGGATAATTGAGTAACCATGATGTTCTTAATTGAAAAAGCTCGAAAGCTGGCGGCAACGATAGGAATTAAAATTCGTGCAAAAAGCATTCAAGAGAAAGATGAAATTATTACTTATGTGAAAGATGCTCAATTGAAATTATTACTACGAATAATTGTGTAACCATGATGTTCTTAATTGAAAAAGCTCGGATGCTGGCAGGAATGATAGGAATTAAAATTCATGGAAAAAACATTCAAGCAATAGATAAAATATTACTTCGGATAATTGTTCTTAATTGAAAGATGTTCAATTGAAATTATTACTACGGATAACTGTGTAACCATGATGTTCTTAATTGAAAAAGATCGAATGCTGGCGGCAACTATAGGAATTAAAATTCGGAAAAATACATTCAAGCGATAGATGAAATTATTACTTCGGATAACTGTATAACCATGATGTTGTTAATTGAAAAAGCTCAAATGGTCTCAGTGGATGATAGGAATTAAAATTCGTGCAAACATATTCAAGCGATAGATGAATTTATTACTAAGGATAATTGCTTAACCATGATGTTATTAACTGAAAAAATTAGAATCACGTTGAATAAATTTAGGAAGTTAATTCAAAGTTCTCTTAGCTATGTCAAAATTATCGTTAAGAAATTATTTTTTTGCTACAGTAATTAATAGAAGTAAAGAAATGAAACTAACCTTTCCACTACACCCTAGAGGTAGGTAGAATTTGTTGTTAATACCAGTGATACAATTTCCATTGCAACAAAAAAAATAGACTATTAAATTTAAAATTATCACATATGTACCTAATCTATTATTTAAGAAAAATATAAAAGAATATTATTTAAATAATATCTAAGTTCAGTGATAAAAAGTATGAAAATAATGCAAACGATATTTAAATAATTTAAAATAAGAAACGATTAAATGAGATAATTAAATAATTGCCGTAATAATGCTAGAACAAAATGGTATTTTTACCTATTTATTATGATATAAATTGAGAAATTTCAATGCCTGCTCTTAATCGGGGGAAAATAGAGCTTGAATTAATGGCAATAAACGCAAGAAAAGGGGGGAACTTCGAAAGTTGCCAACCCTATCTCGTTAAGAATCCAATATGGATGCCTCTATCTATTCCAGGTATAACCACTTCATAAATTCGAGGTCAGACGGAAAGCAAAATTAGGCTATCATTATATAGGGGATGGTATGTCTTAGATGTTAGCATAAATCTTTATGTCATCTAAATTCATTTGTATTTATATAAAATGATTATACTCAAGTTATCAAAATAAATGCAACGATTTCAATTAATTAACTACAAAAATAATGGAAATTTGAATAATTGTCAAGTTTTTTTAATTATCTTGTTTATTATTAATCTAAATCCACGCTGTATTAGAATAATATATCTTAGCGCTATATTTTACAGCGCTATATATTTTCTTTCAGAAATATCTTCAGTTATATCATGTATAGGGGATTTTCTTCTACGTCTTGAGATACAGATACCTTTCTACCTTTCTTTGTCAACTGCAGGAATGCTGCCAGAATGGAATATACAAATTCGTCGTAAAAATGCTACATTTCCCCCAAAACAATCCGAACAGTGTTCAGAGAAGATTTGAAACGTATTGAATTCTATTCATGATGGAAACACTCAAATATTTAAATTCTTCAGTTTAAACACACGTCCATATGAAATGGATAACTGTAATACGGAAAGTATTGCTTTGTACTTTTGTTTTGTTATTTTACGGATACGTTTTTATGTCACTGATGTCAGCGAAAAGAAAACACAATAGTAATCCTTATTCGGAACTAGATGCATGTGTACAAATAGGATTATTTTAACATATTTTTTAAATATTAATTGTAAAAAATATTCTTTGAATTTTTTGTTTTAAATCCTGTGAACATTTTTTTCAGTAAATTTACACTGGTGTGCTACAACTTAAGAAACAAATGGTTTTTTTGCCTTCACTAAACTAGAAACCATCTGAAAGACATGAAATTCAGAAATAAAAGAGAATATTATGTAAGTGAAGGATGACGAAAGCATCGGCGCTGAAAAAGGGAATATAATGCATGCGGCATGGAATCAAACAAAAACAAGATTTATTGAACGCATAGCATCTTGACTCATAATTGTCTATCCAAGAGAAAGGAAAACAAGCAGCTGTTCCATAATATGAATATACCCTTCCCTAACTGCAATGGTTGCTTTGCACCGTCTCAGCATACTCAGAACCAGGTGGTCCAACATTTCTTGCAGTAGGGAGGGGACTCTCCGTAGGGTGTAAGTGTGCATCGTAACGTCGCAACATACATACACCTCAGAGTGTGTGGGGGCTTAGTAAAAACAATCGCGTAAAGTCATAGACGTTATTATCTCGACTATCTACAATATATACATGATATATAACAACATCGGATGGGAGAGAGAAACAACCTTCTCTTCCTTCAAGCCCCCGACAACCCATTGCCTTGTTCTTGAAAGAACCCTCGCAAAAAGAGTGGGGGAGAAAAAAGGACTGAGAGCAAGAGAGTGGTCAGCAAACTGGACTCCTCAATGATAGCCGGCATTCCACACAGATGTATGCAGGGACATACAAATCCGAAACCCCTCGGGGTCTGGAACTCCTACTTTTTTCAGGGGAATGAATTCCTACGGGTCCTGAGAATGACCTACCCTCTTCTGGTTCTCTTGTGACCAGCTGCCACAGCATCAATGCGTCTCCCCAAACCATCCCACATATGTTCTATGGGATTTAAATTTAAGGAGAGTAATCCAGTCCTGGCCAATCCATTCGAAGGATATCTTCATTTTCTAGTACTCCTGAACAGTCAAGGGTCCGATATGATCTCGTTCTTATATGATGAATTTTGTTAAAAAAATTATCTGGATCTGAGCATGAACTGGTGAGAACAATTCTTCCTTCTCCCTCCAAATGACACTCCTGACGTAGACTAAATTTTCAATATCACCCATATATGTGTAAAATATTATAGATTCATATAGCCATATCACATGATATAATGGACAGAAAATAGACAAAGATAAAGTTCATTTTAAGGTATCAATAAATACTCTCCAAACTTAATTTATATCAAGATTCAACATTTGTACAAAATAAACTCAA
>CM063511.1:23878840-23921340 GCA_032207245.1 Pardosa pseudoannulata
CATTATAAAAATCCATCCTACCTTGAAAAATATTTCGAACAAATATTCATCTTCTAAACTGAACATCATTTATTCATAATCTTATGGACGCATACACTTTACGAATTATATAAAATTTTACAAATACCAAATCAGAGAAGTTATTTGGTAAAATTCACAAGAATTCATTTTCTAGAGAAATTTGTCTACGTCATTTCTGTGTATATATATTGTTTCAAAATTCCATATATATATTTCTACAGGGATATACGATTACTATAGTTTTAATATATTCTTAAAATATTTACTTAATCTCACGTTAGTCAATAAAATATGTAAGAAAACCTAAATAAGATTTATAAAATATTTTCTTATCACGTTATTTGTCATCACGTGTTTATACACCATATATACTATAAAGTAAACAAAATAAATTTAACTTGCAGAATCAGCATATAATATAAATAGAACATATTTCAGAAGTTTATTCAATAATTTTGAATTTGATGTACGCATATAACGACAGCTAAGATATTCATTTTTGTAGAACAAACATTTATTCCTTACGGAACTTTATATAATCCATCATAATTCAGTTAACGTTCAGTAACAAATTTATTAGTTTCCAATATCAGAATACTGTATTTCTTCTAAGTAAAGGATCGTAGAAAGTTTCATAATTAGATAATCGATGTTATACTTATTTACCGATAATAAAAGACAGATCAATAGGTGAGTCATCAATCTTTCCAGTTGGGAATAAAAATGTGCGAGATACCCCTCTCAAGTGTACAATGATTGGTGACTTGCTGATAGATTTTCGTAATGGTCATGGCTTGTCTCTATTGGAATACTAAATGCTCCTCTATGGCTAAGCACCTCAAAAAACTTCTACTCACGTAAAGAGTCCCTCATTTAGGGTAACTGTTTTAGAGATGACGGCCAATTCTGAATTCAACATCATTAAAGAAGGTCACGAAGTGTTAAAAGTATATATATATATTATGTATATATATATATATATATATATATATATATGTATATATATATATATATATATATATATATATATATATATATATAATATATATATATATGTGTTGTGTGTGTGTGTATATATATGTATATATATATATATATATATATATATATATATATATATATATATATATATATATATATATATATATATATATATATATATATATATATATATATATATATGTATATATATATATATGTATATATATATATATATATATATATATATATATATATATATATATATATATATATATATATATATATATATATATATATATATATATATATATATATATATATATATATATATATATATATATATATATATATATATATATATATATATATATATATATATATATATATATATATATATATTTATATATATTATATATATATATATATATATATATATATATATATATATATATATATATATATATATATATATATATATATATATATATATATATATATATATATATATATATATATATATATTGGACACAGACGAGTGGTTAAGGCATGAAAGACACATTTGATTTAATATATAAAAACTTCTTCATTTTAATCATTCTGTCCATGGCTATATTCGAAATATGATTTTTGAAGTCTTCTCATTATAAAATTTTAGAAAAAACAATGATCATTTTAAACTAGAAAACAACAGAACATTTCGTTGATTACGCCTTTTAAATACTTTATTTCACATATACATTAAAATTAATAAATTAAATTCATTCTTTACACATCATATAGATGGAATATAGAGTAGATACTAACATAAGGGAAATTGACATCTATTATATGTAACTGGATGCTACTTAATTCATTTGAAATTACTTTCAAAGCTTTGTAAATGCATCACAATTTTCTATCTCTGTGTTCGCATAATAAACAGTACCTATTAACTAAAAATCTTTATAGTCAATGATTTTTAAATGAAAACTCGACATTATAAGTTTTTAGAAAAAAGCAATGATAATTTTAAAGTAAAAAACAACAGAACGTTTTGTTAAATAAGACTTTTAAAATATTTTATTTCGGGTCTACAGGCAAACTAAGAAATTAAATTCATTTTTTAAAAATCATAGAGATGGAGTATAGATTAGAAACTTATATAAGAGAAATCTACTCCTATTATATATAATTAGATGCTACTCAATTCATTTGAAATTACATTTAGATACCTGAAAATGTATCACAAATTTCTATCTCTTTGTTCGTATTATAAGCAGTATCTATTAACCAAAAATATTTATAGTCAATGATTTTTAAATAAAAACTCGACATTATAAAATTTTAGAAAAAAGCAATGATTATTTTAAAGTAGAAAACAACAGTACATTTTGTTAATTACTCATTTTAAATATTTTATTTCACATCTACAGGCAAAATAAATAAATTAAATTCATTCTTTACAAATCATAGAGATGGAATATAGAGTAGAAACTTATATAAGAGAAATACACTTCTATTATAGATAATTAGATGCTACTTAATGCATTTTAAATTACTTTGAGATATCTGTAAATGTATCACAAATTTCTATATCTTTGTTCGTATTATAAACAGTATATATTGATTAAATATTTTATTGCTGATGATTTTTAAAAGAAAACTCGACATTATAAAATTTTAGAAAAAAAACAATGATCATTTTAAAGTAGAAAATAACAATACGTTTTGATAATTATGCCTTTTAATTATTTTATTATACATCTACAGACAAACTAATAAATTAAATACATTTTTTTACAAATCATAGAGATGGAATATAGAGTATAAACTTATATAAGGGAAATCTACTTCTATTATATATTATTACATGGTACTTAATTCATTCGAAATTACTTTCAGATATCTGTAAATGTATCACAAATTTCTATCTCTTTGTTCGTATTATAAGAGTATCTATTAACTAAAAATCTTTATAGACTGTTTTCAAATGGAAACTCGACATTATAAATTTTTAGAAAAAACAATGATCATTTTAAAGTAGAAAACTGAACATTTTGATAATTACACTTTTTAAACATTTTATTTTCCATATACAGACAAACTTAATAAATTAAATACATTTTTTTTTACAAATCATAGAGATGTAATATAGAGTAGAAACTTATATAAGAGAAATTTACTTCTATTATATATAATTAAATGATACTTAAGTCATTTGAAATTACTTTCAGATATCTGTAAATGTTTCACAAATTTCTTTCTCTTTGTTCGTATTATAAGCAGTATCTATTAAATAAAAATCTTTATAATCAATGATTTTTAAATGAAAACTGGACATTATAAAATTTTAGAAATAACAATGATCATTTTAAAGTAGAAAACTGAACATTTTGTTAATTACTCCTTTTAAACATTTTATTACACATCTACAGACAAGCTAATAAATTAAATTCATTCTTTTCAAGTCATAGAGATGGAATATAAAGTAGAAACTTATATAAGATAAATCTACTTCTATTATATATAATTAGATGCTTCTTAACTCATTTGAAATTACTTTCAGATATCTGTAAATGTATCACAAATGTCTATCTCTTTGTTCGTATTATAAACAGTATCTATTAACTAAAAATCTTTATAGTCAATGATTTTTAAATGAAAACTCGACATTATAAAATTTAGAAAAAAGCATTGATCATTTTAAAGTAGAAAACAACAGTTCGTTTTGTTAATTACGTATTTTAAATATTTTTTTCAGATCTACAGATAAAGTTAATAATTAAATTCATTCTTTACAAATTATAGAGATGGAATATAGAGTACAAACTTATATAAGAGAAATCTATTTCTATTATATATAATTGAATGCTACTTAATACATTTGAAATTACTTTCAGATATCTGTAAATGTATCACATATTTCTATCTCTTTGTTCGTATTATAAGCAGTATCTATTAACTAAAAATCTTTATAGACTGTTTTTAAATGGAAACTCGACATTATAAAGTTTTAGAAAAAAGCAATGATCATTTGCGATCCATTAGCGATATACTTAAAAGCATTTTCCAAGAACGAAATTATTTTATGACGCATTTGTGTTTTTAATCCCATTTAATTTTCTTTTTTATCATATTTTCTAATTTACTAAATCTTGCTTAATACGGGTAATATTCTGAAGGTGTCAGCTTTAAGCCTGGAGTGGTGAATTCACTTTCGGGTTAAGTCAAAAGTGCAAAGAAAACGAAACGTTCTATTTCATTAGAATAATGACTCTCTTTAAAGAGTTTTCTTAATTAATAACCCTATGAGAATGTTTTACAGAAAGGGGTTGGAGGGTAATGCAGGCACTGCAACCCCAGTTGATGACTGAATAATTTAGAGATAGATGGAGCAGGTAATTAATTGGACTTCATTAAAAGAATTTTATAATTAAAATTTTAATTCGTTAATGGTGTGATCATATTTAATGACACGCACAAAATAAATGAATGGGTGAAAAAAGGTTGAAAATTGCACAGATGATAGTGTTGATTATGCAAATACTCTGTAATTTGTCATATTGAAGTTTTAAGTTTCGTTGAAAATGCTAACAATTATCTATTCTCTTGTTAAATAGAGACTAGTTATTTTGTTTCAAAAATGACTGCTTGTGATTTAAACATCAGCTGCAGGAAAAAAACCTTTTAATGATGATAGTTTAAAACTTTTTAGTTATATATTTTTCAAACAGCAGATAATATGAAACATGGGATAACAAGGCGTTATGCCACTTTCTAAAGAATTTATGCGCATCTAAATCATATTAGTGATACGTTCTTTTTATTACCTCTCTGTATTAAAATATGTAGGAAAGTTATAAACCCATGTGTAGAGAATGATACAACTATACTTTGAATTTGGTTCTTGGTTAAAATGCAGTATTATAGTATAATTTTTATTCTTTTTCTTCACGAATTCTAATGAACTTGGGGTTTAATGCAAGATATAGATTCCAAATGGCTATCGTAATACATTTAGAATTTTCATCAAACATCCATAATAGCTGTGGGATTCTAAACTACAACTCAGGAACGTCCTACTTAATCGGTCAAATGTTGGCAAAAACTGATTCCGAAAACATAGAGGAAGAAAATCCATATATGTATATATTGACATCGATGGTACGCGGTGTTACGTCGCTACACCCCATTGGCTTCACAAAGAAGTTTTGATAAAGCCCAGGCCAAAGTGATTTTCTGTCTGGGTTTTTAACACTCTACTATAGAGAGTTTTCGCTTCGACACTCCTTGAGATGCCCAAAGTGATTGGAAGACCATGCACGAGGCCAAATTGTTAGACTGTGAGGCGCCAATTAACGGACCAATTGGAGGCTAGCACACAGTTGAGCTTAAAGGAAAAATCAATGGGAAGAGGCTAAAGGTGACGTCTGGCGACGCGAATTTTTCGCCGGGAAGTCCCTAGGGCAAGAACGAGCAGAGGCTTTGACTTGTGGCAGTTAGTTTTTTGAACAGCTTTTCTCTAGTTTTCTGTGGGACTCAAGGAGTCCCAGTTGTACCATGTAGAACGGTATCTGTCCATAACTTTTAATTAATTGTACATAACTATTTTAGTTAATTGTAAATAACTACTTTAATTAATTTTACACAACTTTTAACTGATCAAGAATAAGCTTTGTTATTGTTCTAAGCTGTACTTCGTGTCCTAACCACTTCGACATCCACACGCTCCCCGAGGATCAAGTGACTTTAGAACGGAAAATAAATCCTAGAAACCATATGATGCTTGTTCCATAGATTCGATAATTAAATAAATCGGAAAATATCTTTTTTATTCCATTAAAGAATGTTTCCCTCGACTGCTGACTACGATCAGTATAAATTATTCATTAAATTTATGTTAAACCGTATAGAAATTAATTTCCTAAAATTATTTTTTTTGCTAAAAAATATTAAGGAACATATAAAATTATCAAACTATAAATATTGATAAAAAAATTTGAACCGTGAGGAAATAAAGCGGGTTTTGCCACTCAAATAAATCCAGATATTGTTTAATTTGGATTATTATACGCATTTACTTACCCCCAAAAGTTATGATTTTACATAAAAAAAATTAAAATGTTCAGGGAAAGAAATCTTTCTTACAATAGCTTACTAGCTTACATTTTGCTATTGCAGTGTTACAAACCAAATTCCCCAGCATATAAATCGTCTAGGCGTCTTACCCAATTTATAATTCGAATAAAGAGAGCAGATGGCGCTACTGTATTCATTGTTATTAATAAATTTTTCATAAGTTTCATATGTCATAATAAATTTATTCTCAACATAATTTACGCATAAATAATGGTTTCGAATAATGGTAGGTAGGAAAAAACATTTAAATATTTCAAATGTTATTTGACTGTGAAATTAAAAACTTTTTATAATACCTACAATTGTAAGTGATTCATTTGTAAAATTAATATTTTCTAAATTAATGTTTAATATATGACTCATATCCAATCCTATAAATATATTATTCAGAAGATAAATACGACCAATTAAAAATTTACAAGTACCATTAATAACGCTTAGTATCATGACAAAATAAATACAGTCGCAGAAAGAAAGCTAATTACCAACTTTACATCCTTCAGAAATACATTTAGTAAATTGCTTTTATATGTTTCTAATTGTTAGGAATAATGTATAAGATAATAAGTGTGTGAAAAAAATACCTAATAATTTTTAAATTTTAATTTATGAGTGCAAGTGCAACCTGATCGTATACTAATTTAATTTGCAATCTTCAGTAATCGATTCTTTTAACGATGAGGCCCAGTCCTGAAATAATCCACTGCCTCCTGTACTATAGTATTATTAGTGTAATTACGCATATTCTATAAAACCACTTCACTTAAAAACGACTTGCTACACTCGGCCAAACAGTCACTGAATAAAGAAAATAATTTCAATACATTACTATACATGCATTATTAAGAAGATGATAAGCCTATCTAAATATTTAATTTAAAATTATAAAATACTCTTCAGAATAAAATTCTTAGGAAAATTCTTAGGAAGAAGAAACGTTCGTCCTTGTTAAAAAACACTTTCTACGGATTCCTTAATTTCCGTAATAAACAACTTTTTGCATAATTAAGTTGTTCCAAAGTAGAAAGTTGTTTAAAATAAACAATAGCCCCGGTTACAATTTTTTTTTACTTTACATTCGAGAAAATAATAAAAATCTTTTTACTCTAAGTAAAGTAAAATCCTTTTTTCTATGAAAGTTAGTTGAGATTCATTTAAACTGTGTAGGTATTTTCTGTTATGTTGTACAGTTTTTAATCATGAGTCATATTTTAGACTAAAATTTGCTTTCATAATTCTGAAGAGTATGATTTAATTATATACACGTTTTGCGTTCTGAATTTAAATATTTTGTTTAGATCTGAGACAATCCTCTTACTTTTTAATAAAGTGAACTAATATATAATTGCTTACAATTTAATACCAACAAAAACTTATAAAATAATTTTTTCGACAATAGGTATAATTGTCTTAAATATTTTGTAACATATATTAATTGAGAAATCCATAAAGCGTGTATTTTGACATCTAACAATAACGTATAGTGTTTTATAGTTTACTACACTAATATTTTTCGTTTAATGTGATTTGGCTTGTATTCTGGTGGCGTTTCACCAGTATCCCCTATATAATAATATCCTTGTTATATGTTCTTCTGTCTTCAAATTTATGAAGTGGTTGTACCTGTAATGGATAGAGGCATCCATATTGGATTCTTGAAGAGTTCAAAATCCCCCTTCTCCCCCTTTTCTAGCATATAATGCCATTATTTCAAGCCCTTCCCCATTTAAGAGTAACGGATTAAATTTATCCATTTGTCACATAATAAATAGGTAAAAATAAAATTTATTCTAGAATTATGACGTCATTTCTTCAACCATTGCATTTAATAATTCTTTATTTTAAATTACTTAAATACCGAATTGATTTCATACATTTTATCATGGAATTTAGATACTACGCAAATAAGTTTCTGTAATATTTGGCTTAACTGATTAGATACATATGTAATAATTTTTAATTTAATCATCGATTATTTTTGTTGCAATGAAAATTTTATCACAGGTATTAACAAAAATTCTATCTACCTCCAAGGTGTAGTGGAAATGATAGTTTCCCTTTTATTTCCATTAATTACTGTGGACAAAAATGGAAGAACTGAACGATAATTTTGACGTTGCTAAGAAAACTTGAATGACATTTCTAAATGAATTCAACGTGATTCTAAACTGCATTCAAAGTTTAGGGAGACTTTAGACGAATATGAAGATAAACAAAGTATTGAGCGTGTTCCAGATAATTTTCCTTTAATTTTTAATTATTAATAAAAAAGCAACTCTCTCCTGAGATGGAAGAGTATTGGTGTGAGTTAGCGTATTAAAATGGAGATCACGCCAGAATTAGAAGCAGAACAATTGGAACCCGATGACTGGACGTTCCTCGTATAAGAGTCGTTCCTTGTCTAATGATTTGAATCCCCCTCATACGCCATATTGGACATTTATAAAACTAAAATATTTTAACTGTAATACCAAGATATCATCAATTCCAATAGTATCTCAACTTGATACACACACACGTGTGTGTGTGGATCCCTTATAATTGATTTAAATAGTGTGTGTTTTACAATAATGTTTGAACCGTAGATCATGTGTAAGTATATATTTCTACAGAAAAATATGGGCAAAACTCAAGCATTGATACTACATTTAAAATTATGACAAAATATAATGGATTTTATTCTAGGAATTTAATTAAAATATTAATCCCGATCTACAGTTTAATGAATGTGCACTTATAAAATTATCATTCAAACCCATATTGTTTACAAATAAATAAAATTTAGTAATCTAGTTTATTATGCACTAAACAAATTTTAGTTGCTATATAAATAACATCTAAATGTATCTCGACTGTGAATACATTGTTTAAATGTGAAATAATATACAAGCTAATTTGTTTATCATGTATATTTTCCGTTATTGATAATTATATGACAGCATTATTAGACATATTTTTAGAACAGAATAAAGAGCATAACTTATAAATTTCGTCATATTACAATTATTTGTACCCTAAAATTAACGTGCAAATGAATAAATTTGCTGTATTAAATGAACAGAATTACATTGTTCATGCAATTTAAATTTTCAATGTATATCCTATTTTAATAAAAAAAAATTGATTCATTAAACATATTTAATTAGATTAATCATTGAAATAAGAGCTATACGAAATGTGTATTCCTCTTATTTCCCAACACAATCATCTATAAGAGGAGTAAATGAAATATTTTATCCTTTCAAGCATAAAAATCTCGCTAATTAAAGAAATAATCATATGCTGATATCATGGGCCAGCGAGTGAATATTTACATTGTTTTACGAATAATGAATGAACTAAATGGAATTCTTTCATTTACTTTACTGATTGAAGCGAAAATTAATTCAAGCTGAAATAAACATATTCAGACATGAATTTTAAAGTCATGTTTATTATGTTATTTTTGACTGTTCTTTCTCTGGGAATGAATATCTTCGTGAAATGTATGACATTTTGATTCATTGTTAAATTATAATTATTTTCAACGTATATTTGAAATATAAAACATTATCAGAAGACAACACTTTAAGCATATTTTTATATATGTTTTATATATTCTATGAGTTCAGACATATTTATGAAATATTGTTTGAAAAATATCGAACCAATAGCTGTCTCATTAAATCAAGTATGTTTAAAGAAACATTAAACTCATGAAAGCCCCAGATTTCTAATCAGTAGTTATAATAAAAATTTTTATGAATTGTCTGTCTATCTTCAAAAAGAAAATCAGTCGAACTTACCATTCAAGTCCTAATAATTATCTTATTTGCTTAGAATTTTCATAAAATACAATATAAATTTTCATTATTATTTCGGTTGATAATATGTCAAAATACTTCTATCACCTGCAAATATTTATCGTAATCTTCTATTATTTTATTAAATTTCAACATAAATTAATCTAACAGTTTCATAAAAATAAATATAATATATTATTTTGTAATAAGCAGATTATTGATGGGACATATGTGCCAGCTGTGAAATACGATTTCTGGAATATATTCTACAAAATATTTATTAAATATTCATTACACATGACATTAATAATTACCCCTTATTAAGAAGATTAAGATATAGTTTATATTGTATATACTACAAAATTTAAAAATAAAATAAAAAAATAAAAACTTGATTAATGGGTGAGCTCAAGTGTGCCATTTACAATGTATCAATATTTACAGCTTTCTTAACAACAACATAAATTTACATAACTATTTCAAAGAAATAATTATAATATATTACATTGTAGTCAGTACATTACTGTTGGGACATATATGCCCATTGTGAAATACGATTTCTAGAATATATTCTACAAAACATTTATTAAATATTTCTTAAAAATAATAATAAAAAGATAATTTACTCCTTATTAAAAAGAATAAGAGTTATCTAACATTATGTATGCCTGAAGTGGTATTTTAAAATAAAACACAAAAATAGAAAATATATTTTCACAATGGGCAAATTGGACATATTTGACTGTGAAATTTGATTCTAGAATGTATTCTACAAAATATTTATTAAATATTTCTGAAATACGATAATAAAAATATAATTTATTCTTCATTAAGAAGAATAAGAGCTTTTTTAAACTATGTATGCCTGAAGTGGTATTTTAAAATAAATTACCAAAATAGAAACTATAGTTTCACTGTGGGGGAACAGGATTTATTTGCCCGTCAAATATGATTCTAGAATATAGTCTACAAAACATTTATTAAATATTTTTTATATGTGACATTAAAAATAATAATTTACTCCTTATTAAAAAGAATAAGAGTTATTTTACATTATGTATGTCTGAAGTGGTATTTTAAAATAAAATACAAAAATAGAAACTATATTTTCACAGTCTAAAAATAGGATATAATTGCCCGTGCAATAAGATTCTAGAATATAGTCTACAAAACATTTATTAAATATTTTTTATATGTGACATTAAAAATAATAATTTACTCTTTATTTTAAAGAATAAGAATTATTTTACATTATGTATGTCTGAAGTGGTATTTTAAAATAAAATACAAAAATAGAAACTATATTTTCACAGTCTAAAAATAGGATATAATTGTCCGTGCAATAAAATTCTAGAATATAGTCTACAAAACATTTATTAAATATTTCTTAAATATGGTTTTAAAATAATAATTTACTCCTTATTAAAAAGAAAAATAGTTATTTTACATTATGTATGACGGAAGTGGTATTTTAAAATAAAACACAAAAATAGTAAATTTATTTTCACAGTGGGCAAATAGAATATATTTGCCCGTGAAATATGATTCTAGAATGTATTCTACAAAACATTTATTAAATATTTCTTAAATAAGACATTAAAAATGATAATTTACTCTTTATTAAGAAGAATAAGATTTAAATTGCATTATGAATGCCGGAAGTCGTATTTTAAAATAAAATACAAAAATAGAAAATATATTTTCACAATGGGCAATAGAACATATTTCACCGTGAAATTTGAAACTAGAATATATTCTACAAAATATTTATTAAATATTTCTTAAATATGATAATAAAAAGATAATTTATTCTTCAATAAGAAGAAGAGTTATTGTACATTATGCAAGCCTGAAGTGTTTTTTTTAAAATAAAATACAAAAATAGAAACTATATTTTCACAGTGTACAAATAGGATATATTTTCAGATTGAAATATGATTCTGGAATATAGTCTGCAAAACATTTATTAAATATTTCTTAAATATGATAATTTACTCTTTATTAGGAAAAATAATTGTTATTTTACATTATGTATGCCTGAAGTGGTATTTTAAAATAAAATACAAAAATAGAAACTATATTTTCACAGTCTAAAAATAGGATATATTTGCCCGTGCAATAAGATTCTAGAATATAGTCTACAAAACATTTATTAAATATTTCTTAAATATGGCATTAAAAATAATAATTTATTCCTTATTAAGAATAATAAGAGTTATTTTACATTATGTATGCCTTAAGTGGTATTTTAAAATAAAATACAAAAATAGAAACTATATTTTCATATTTGGTAAATAGGATGTATTTGACCGTGAAATTTGATTCTAGAATGTATTCTACAAAACATTTATTAACTATATTTTTATATATGACATTAAAATAATAATATACTCCTTAGTAAAAAGAATCAGCGTTATTTTACAATCTGTATGCCTGAAGTGGTATTTTAAAATGAAATACAAAAATAGAAACTATATTTTCACAGTGGGCAAATAGGACCTATTTGACCATGAAATTTGATTCTAGAATGTATTCTACAAAATATTTATTAAATAATTCTTAAATATGATAATGAAATGATAATTTACTATTTATTAAGAAGATTGAGAGCAATTTTATACTAGTTATGCTTGAAGTGGTATTTACTACAAAATTTAAAATAGAAAATTAAAAAAAAATATAATAATATTTCACAATGGTTCAAGTGTGCCATTTAAAAGGAGTAGGACTTCCCAGCTTTCTTAAATCCTATTTTCGTTCCCCAATTTCTCCAGAACACTAAATGTGCAACTTACCCTGTTGAAAAGTGTGATTCCATCAGGACCGATTTGGCTGAAAGTAGAATGGTTGCACTTGAAGACTTAGTGATCAGTGAAATTAATGTGGGTTACGAGATCCCCGTGAAGTTAATTTTTTTGCAAATAATAAACTATTGGCAATTTTTTTGTAAATGTTTAAGTAGATTTTTTGTAGAACTTCAAGTATCTTTAGACTTTTAAGTGAATTGTCCTAAAAAATCCTGTAAATTTCTGCAGTAGATACATGTAAGCCTTGACAGCGGTTTTGCAATTCATAATCATAGCAAGGAGTCAATTGTATGCTCTGCTCCCCTGTGGTTTAGCGAGAGTAAAAAACACATTTCTTAGTAACAAAATACTGAAAATACCAGAGTACATCATAAAAAAGAGACTTCCAAGGCCATACATAGGATAGATTAATGTATCAGAGCCTAAAATCTCGTAATGTTTGATTCAAACCTGCTATGCTCATAAGCATTTGCAAGTATATAGAGAAATTATACAATATAAATCATTGGTCTGTTTATCCTCTTGTTTGAAAGTTTGCTGGTAACATAGAAGTACGAAATCCAGAGCAAAAATATTCCCTTTTGAATAAGATTAGAATTGAGGGGATTCTTGATCGTTGCATATTGGAATCATTCATCCCGTTATCATAGGCAGATTATTATCACTAATTATTTCAGTTGTACTCATATCGAATCGGTAAAATTGATAATCGCATGAAGTACTGCGACTATTCAGATATCCCCAATTTTCCTGAAAATATGTGCTGGCAATTCAGTACAGGCTTACACAAAAACAATCGAGGAGATCTCAATAATAATTTTAACTGATATAGTGGTAACATAAATACTGGATGAGTTGGCTTTTAGTATAGCTTTATAAATGGTTTGTTCTTCTAATTTGTATTTTCATTTCTTATTCTTATGGCCCTTTAGGTGTACGAGAACTTTCAGGTCTGTTCAAACAATTGTTTTAACCGTGTATGGAAGTCGTAAACCTTCCACACCCAATCATTCTTTCTTTCTTTCCGTTTTACAATTACTGGGCTTAATGGAGTTATAGAGTTTTGGTCCTGAATTTGGTTCTCTTTTATTATTATATTTATTTACCACTATGTAACTGCAGCGGGGAGTGCATCACTTGGTAAGTCATTTTAACTATCTGATTTTATCTATGTTATATTTATTGATATATATATATATATACATATATATATACATATAAATATATATATATATATATATATATATATATACATATATATATATACATATAAATATATATATATATATATATATATATATATATATATATATATATATATATATATATATATATATATATATATATATATATATATATATATATATATATATATATATATATATAATATATATATATATATATTATATATATATATATATATATATATATATATACATATAAATATATATACATATATATACATATAAATATATATATATATATATATATATATATATATATATATATATATATATATATATATATATATATATATATATATATATATATATATATATATATATATATATATATATATATATATATATATATATATATATATATATATATATATATATAAAAATATATATATATATATATACATATATGTATACATATACCTTCATTCATACATGCATACAGACATACATAGACAGATAAATCGCTCAGATGCCCTCAAAAGTACTTGATACTTTCAGCTTATTATTTATGAGCTATGCACTTCGTGTTATTTGGAGAATGAAAAATGGAGTAACGATTATCTCTTTTTTTTTCTACAATAAAACTCCAAAATAGGACAAACCTTTCGACCGAGGTATTTTACAAAAGAATATTACTTTCCGCATCTCGCTTCCGAAGAAAGATACATGTTCTTTGAGGCATGTGCTAAATACACCCGAGGGATTCTTTTTAACTTTTCAGCAAGAAATTCAAACAATAAAATCAAAGCTTATTCTGCAATGTATCAAACAGATCTTTTTTCAGGCAATATGTTAACAAATTGACTAAAAGATTATTAATGAAAACAATTTGTATAGCAAAAGTGCAGCATAAGATATAATTATTGATATTATTAAGTTAATTATATTTCGCTGCTTTTTATAATATAGCTTATTAATTTAAGAAATTGACATTCTGTTGATAACTAATACATAATTATTTATAGCATATTTTATAGATATATCGAAATCATCCTATAAAATGAATTAATAGAAATATCCATATGAAATAAAAAAAAAGTTTTGTAAGGTACTTTAGAAATACAATTTTTATAGGTAATAAAAATTATTCTAGTCAAAATTGTATAGCTGTTACTTTTACAAAAACTGAATCCAACACAAACACTGGAGATTGCCGTTATGAAATAATTTTTCATAAGAAAATAGCAGTTTAAAATATAGTTCTTAGGATAATATCTAAAAATTGATAGTTTTGTTTTGTGATATATACCTTTATTAATTAAGAATGTAGTGTTTGAATTGTAATTTATATAATCACTATATTTTGGAACTATAATATTTTTACAAATTGAGGTTGAGAAATGCAGCATCTAAATGTCATAATCAAACAGTAAAATTGAATTGACAATAAGCTATCAATTCAAGAGACATAATCTTTTGAGGAACATGTCTGTATTCATTATTCCTGATTCTTTGAAAACGAAAATATTTCTCATACATTTGAAGACAAAACATCGCTAAACTCGTGAAACCAAATGGTTTTGAAATAGCATAATTGCAAATTTAGAAATCATTTATATTAACATAAAGAGGCTTTCATAATTATAAATATTTAGGAAGTTGTATAATATCTATCTGCAGCTCTGACGAATATATATATATATATATATATATATATATATATATATATATATCGTTTCATAGCACTAGTCACGTGTTCAATTAGCTCAAGTATTTCCGAAGTATCTCAGACGATCGAAACCGGAACCTTAAGAAAGGTAAGTGAACATTTTTTCACTAACTTATTTTGCTTACCGATGGTATATATCTAACAAAAATGTGGGAGTTAATTGCTGTATTGGGAATCTATGGTATATTAATACAAAGTACTGTACACAAAATACTGTAAAAAACTATTTACCTTCTGGAAACGTAGATTAGTACAAAAATCACATGTTGAACCAAATAACAAAATTATAAATTATAAAAAACTCGGAAATTTTGGAGAATGTTTATAAAAGATTATCTTCCTAAAAATGACAGAAAAATGCTAGACAATATAAATATTATAAAAACTGTATTTTAACTGTCCATAAAAATATACTCTATACATTATTGTTTTAAGAGCTAAAATAACACTTGCCTATGCAGATGTAGTTTAATTATCTGCATGATAAAGATTCCATGTACATGAAAGAAAAATGCATAATAAATATAATTTTCCTAAAGTGTAGTAAAAAATTATAAATTTTCTCTGTAACTTTCATTTTTCGTAGTTGAAAATGAACGTGTCTTTTGAAGCGTATCTTAAATACGCCCCAAGGAAAATTTAACGCGTTTTCGTTCAGCAACTAAAAAGTGATGAACAATAAGAATTTTTAATGGAAGGTTAAAAACGAAGAGCGTTGCTTATTTTTGACAATTTGCTTAAGCATCCTGCTAATGGATCAAAATTGATTAGAGGAACATCGGAGAAAAGCATTTTTTTAAATAACTCATTTAACGTCATTTTCAAAAGGTGAGTTTATTTTCTTCTTTTTTTTCTTTGAGAGTGTAAAGGAAAGTAATTTCCTGAAATGATTATCACATTAAGAACTAAACTATATTTCTTTATTACTTTTTGGAAGTCATTACATAAATATTTCAGTAAGTAATGAAAGAAATTTAAAGGCAAATAAATTGTCAATGAAAAAAAGTGTTTAACCAGTTCGCTGTGACACCGAAGTCAGTTCGGGAAACGCAAATTCGCAAATATTGGAATGTCCGACCTGAGTTCGGGAAAGAGAAAATACGGTATTTCAATTCCGTAAAGTCCTAAATCAGTTGGCAAAATGTTCAATGTTTAATTTGTCTTTGTCCCAATAGATAGAGATACCTTCTGAAAAGTTTGGCAATTTCAAACCATTTGTTACTAGTTCTCGTAAACTGTGAAGGATTCTTTATTACTTTTCTGAAGACATTACATAAATATGTCAGTAAGTAATGAAAGAAATTTTAAAAACAAATAAAATGTCCATGATAGAAAGTTATTAACCATTTAGCTGTGACCCCGAAGTCAGTTCGGGCAACGCAAATTCGCCAAAATTGGAATGCCCAAACTGAGTTCAGGAAAGTGAAAATACGGTATTTCAATTCCGTTAAGCCCGAAATCACTTGGTCCCATTCTCAATATTTAATTTGCCTCTTTCCCAATAGATAGAAATACTTTCTGAAAAGTTTGGCAATTTCAAACGATTTGTTAGTAGTTCTCGTATACTGTGAAGGATTCTTTATTACTTTTCGGAAGTCATTACATAAATTTATCAGTAAGTAATGAAAGAAATTTAAAAATAATTAAATTGTCAAGGATAAAAAGTGTTTAACTAGTTCTCTGTGACTCGCGATGTCAATTCGGGCAACGCAAATTCGTCAATTTTGGAATGCCCGAACTGAGTACGGGAAAGCGGTATTTCAATTCTGTGAATTCCGAAATCAGTTGGTCCAATGCTCAATATTTAAATTGCCTTTTTCCCAATAGATAGAGATACTTTCTGAAAACTTTGGCAATTTCAAACCATTTGTTGCTAATTCTCGTATACTGTGAAGGATTCTTTATTACTTTTCGGAAGCCGCGAGAACCCGTACCTCTGCCTGAGAGCGTGGTGTTTTCTTGGTACCAGGCAACCCTCTTGCTGGATGTGTTTCGGCGCTTTTGGCGTGAGCGCAGCCTTCAAGTTTTGATAATTTTGCGAGACAGACAGAGATTTTTTTTTAGATCTTTGCTGGAGTTTTTGGTCCGGCCACCTTTTCCGTTGGAGCCCACCTTTTGGTCCCAATACTGCGACGTTTCTGCAGTTATTTTTTCCCATCTGCATATTAATCGTAGTAATATAACACAACGCAACAAATTTAACCTCCAATAACCACTGTAGGATCAGGGCAGAAGTAGACTACAACATTTTGCAATTTGGAATAGTAAAAAATAAATGCCTGGAACTGAAGTCACAGCCTTTTTTCTCTGCCTTCACTCATCTTGACTGAAACACTTCACTACTGGTCCAGACATTCTACGTACTGCTCCCTTCCTATGCTCCAACTCCTTCAGTATACTACGTCATTCATTATACTATCTTAAATAAATGCCTGTGTCTAGATTTAGTTGTTTTATGTAACTGAACCGTGAGAATTCCTTCTGAGCATAGTAGTATATATGATGTATTCCCTGCAGATACTTCTTTAAGAATCGTCGAGCTATAGCAGGGGTCTCCATAAATATAATCTTTGTGAATTGGAAAACCCCCAGATATTTTTAAATATTAATTGAAAAATCACGCATTTAAATATTCAGTAACTCTCATTTCTCTTAAAAACAGAATGCTCGACAATAAACTACTCAAAAATCTTTTTCGTGGTGTCGTAATAATTTTTATTGCATACTCTTTGACTTTTAGGTATTTTTGCTAAAAATTTCGAAATTAATCACATGACCGTAATTTCGTGACGTAAATGTGACAGAAGCTTTATACAAAGCACGTAAACGTACTGAAAATTTTTCTGCTGCTGTCGTGAAATAGATAAATGCACTAAGAAAAAGTCTAAGAAAGCGAGTTTGAATGTTTAAGTAAAGCATATCTCACACCTGAGTGGTAGCTCTTTAGATAAATAAGCTCATTAATTTTAGAGAAGTTCGCGCTTAACACAAAAGATAGGGAACTGAAGAAAAAAAACAGCAACTGAAGTTAATTAGAGAAAATTACTTTGTCTCAAGGCTGTTGTTTAGTAGCATTAATTTCTCTAAACACAAATAAGCCTCTATTATGTTTGCTCAGCACAAAGGATCGCACAATATTGGCTTTGAGCAAAAGTTTTTATCTCTTGTTTACCCGGCCCGATCCATTAGTGATTTTTCTTTTGAGAATATCGCATAGGAAATAATAAATCCTAAGGGTTAAAACACTTAGATATTGTGGTAGCTTAATTGAAAGAACTTAAGACGAATTTTAATTTTTAAAAGGTTAAGTAAAAGTTTTAAAATGCTTCCGAAATTTTTTGAAGTAAATTATGGGAAAGATATATAGAACATTTACGGTTTTCCCTTTACCATAATTTAGAAGATTATTATATGTAATATAACAATTTCTTTTTAAGTTTTCCAATTATATACACAGTATATAAATGAGAGATATAAATTTTATTAAATGTCCGATCATTTAACAAATTCCAAAAATAGAATTATGTATGGGAGATACAGAAACTTTCCTCGTTATTAAATAATGACAAAAATTAAAATATTTGATTTATGCTAACTAGAACATATAGTTAAAAGAGTATTAAATATTTCCTTTGTTCAGGAATATAAAAGTTTAAAATCTTGAAGAGTAAATTAAAAATAAAAACTATGTACATAAAATAAAGTAAATTATGGTGATATTATATAAATATACGCTTTACAATTACTCATTTACTATAAAAGTTTTTTATAAATACATATATATATATAATATATATATATATATATATATATATATATATATATATATATATATATATATATATATATATATATATATATATATATTTATATATATATATATATATATATATATATATATATATATATATATATATATATATATATATATATATATATATATATATATATATATATTCATTCATATATACATACATGCATACAGACATACATAGACAGATAAATCGCTCAGATGCCCTCAAAAGTACTTGATACTTTCAGCTTATTATTTATGAGCTATACACTTCGTGTTATTTGGAGAATGAAAAATGGAGTACCGATTATCTCTTTTTTTCTACAATAAAACTCCAAAATAGGACAAACCTTTCGACCGAGGTATTTTACAAAAGAATATTACTTTCCGCGTCTCGCTTCCGAAGAAAGATACATGTTCCTTGAGGCATGTGCTAAATACACCCGAGGGATTCTTTTTAACTTTTCAGCAAGAAATTCAAACAATAAAATCAAAGCTTATTCTGCAATGTATCAAACAGATCTTTTTTCAGGCAATATGTTAACAAATTGACTAAAAGGTTATTAATGAAAACAATTTGTATAGCAAAAGTGCAGCATAAGATATAATTATTGATATTATTAAGTTAATTATTTTTCGATGCTTTTTATAATATAGGCTTATTAAACTAAGAAATTGGCATTCTGTTGATAACTAATACATAATTATTTATAGCATATTTTATAGATATATCGAAATCCTCCTATAACAATGAATTAATAGAAATATCCATATGAAATAAAAAAAAAGTTTTGTAAGTCACTTTAGAAATACAATTTTTATAGGTAATAAAAATTATTCTAGTCAAAATTGTATAGCTGTTACTTTTACAAAAACTGAATCCAACACAAACACTGGAGATTGCCGTTATGAAATAATTTTTCATAAGAAAATAGCAGTTTAAAATATAGTTCTTAGGATAATATCTAAAAATTGATAGTTTTGTTTTGTGATATATACCTTTATTAATTAAGAATGTAGTGTTTGAATTGTAATTTATATAATCACTATATTTTGGAACTATAATATTTTTACAAATTGAGGTTGAGAAATGCAGCATCTAAATGTCATAATCAAACAGTAAAATTGAATTGACAATAAGCTATCAATTCAAGAGACATAATCTTTTGAGGAACATGTCTGTATTCATTATTCCTGATTCTTTGAAAACGAAAATATTTCTCATACATTTGAAGATAAAACATCGCTAAACTCGTGGAATCAAATAGTTTTGAAATAGCATAATTGCAAATTTAGAAATCATTTATATTAACATAAAGAGGTTTTCATAATCATAAATATTTAGGAAGTTGTATAATATCTGTCTGCATCTCTGACGAATATATATATATATATATATATATATATATATATATATATATATATATATATATATATATATATATATATATATATATATATATATATATATATATATATATATATATATCGTTTCATAGCACTAGTCACGTGCTTAATTAGCCCAAGAATTTCCGAAGTATCTCAGACGATCGAAACCGGAACCTTGAGATAGGCAAGTGAACATTTTTTTCACTAACTTATTTTGCTTACCGATGGTATATATCTAACAAAAATGTGGGAGTTAAATTGCTGTATGGGGAATCTATGGTATATTAATACAAAGTACTGTACACAAATTACTGTAAAAGTCTATTTACCTTCTGGAAACGTAGATTAGTAAAAAATCACATGTTGAACCAAATAACAAAATTATAAATTATAAAAAACTCTGAAATTTAGGAGAATGTTTATAAAAGATTATCTTCCTAAAAATCACAAAAAAAAATGCTAGACAATATACATATTCTAAAAACTGTATTTTAACTGTCCATAAAAATGTACTCTATACATTATTGTTTTAAGAGCTAAAATAACACTTGCCTATGCAGATGTAGTTTAATTATCTGCATGATAAAGATTCCATGTACATGAAAGAAAAATGCATAATAAATATAATTTTCCTAAAGTGTAGTAAAAAATTATAAATTTTCTCTGTAACTTTCATTTTTCGTAGTTGAAAATGAACGTGTCTTTTGAAGCGTATCTTAAATACGCCCCAAGGAAAATTTAACGCGTTTTCGTTCAGCAACTAAAAAGTGATGAACAATAAGAATTTTTAATGGAAGGTTAAAAACGAAGAGCGTTGCTTATTTTTGATAATTTGCTTAAGCATCCTGCTAATGGATCAAAATTGATTAGAGGAACATCGGAGAAAAGCATTTTTTTAAATAACTCATTTAACGTCATTTTCAAAAGGTGAGTTTATTTTCTTCTTTTTTTTCTTTGAGAGTGTAAAGGAAAGTAATTTCCTGAAATGATTATCACATTAAGAACTAAACTATATTTCTTTATTACTTTTTGGAAGTCATTACATAAATATTTCAGTAAGTAATGAAAGAAATTTAAAGGCAAATAAATTGTCAATGAAAAAAAGTGTTTAACCAGTTCGCTGTGACACCGAAGTCAGTTCGGGAAACGCAAATTCGCCAATATTGGAATGTCCGACCTGAGTTCGGGAAAGAGAAAATACGGTATTTCAATTCCGTAATGTCCTAAATCAGTTGGCCAAAATGCTCAATGTTTAATTTGCCTTTTTCCCAATAGATAGAGATACTTTCTGAAAAGCTTGGCAATTTCAAACCATTTGTTACTATTTCTCGTATACTGTGAAGGATTCTTTATTACTTTTCGGAAGTCATTACATAAATTTATCAGTAAGTAATGAAAGAAATTTTAAAAACAAATAAAATGTCCATGATAGAAAGTTATTAACCAGTTAGCTGTGACCCCGAAGTCAGTTCGGGCAACGCAAATTTGCCAAAATTGGAATGCCCGAACTGAGTTCAGGAAAGTGAAAATACGGTATTTCAATTCCGTTAAGCCCGAAATCACTTGGTCCCATTCTCAATATTTAATTTGCCTCTTTCCCAATAGATAGAAATACTTTCTGAAAAGTTTGGCAATTTCAAACGATTTGTTAGTAGTTCTCGTATACTGTGAATGATTCTTTATTATTTTTCGGAAGTCATTACATAAATATGTTAGTAAGTAATGAAAGAAATTAAAAAATTAATAAATTGTCATTGATAAAAAGTGTTTAAACAGTTGGCTCTACCTCACGAAGTTAATTCGAATAACGCAAATTCGTCAATATTGGAATGCCCGACCTGAGTTCGGGAAATAGAAAATTAAGGTATTTTAATGCCTTGAAACCCGAAATCAGTTTGCCCAATGCTCAATATTTAATTTGCCTTTTTCCCAATAGATAGAGATACTTTCTGAAAAGCTTGGCAATTTCAAACCATTTGTTACTATTTCTCGTATACTGTGAAGGATTCTTTATTACTTTTCGGAAGCCGCGAGAACCCGTACCTCTGCCTGAGAGCGTGGTGTTTTCTTGGCGCTTGGCAACCCTCTTGCTGGCTGTGTTTCGGCGCTTTTGGCGTGAGCGCAGCCTAGAAGTTTTGATAATTTTGCGAGACAGAGAGAGATTTTTTAAGACCTTTGCGGACGTTTTTGGTCCGGCCACCTTTTCCGTTGGAGCCCACCTTTTGGTCCCGATACTGCGACGTTCCTGTAGTTATTTTTTTCCATCTGCACATTAATCGTCGTAATATTTAAAAAAAAACAACGCAACAAAATATACCTCCAATAACCACTATAGGATCAGGGCAGAAGCAGACTAAAAAGTTTGCCATTTTGGTATAAGTAAAAAATAAATGCCTGGAACTGAAGTCACAGCCTTTTTCTCTGCCTTCACTCATCTTGACTGAACACTTCACTACAGGTCCTGACATTCTACGTACTGCTCCCTTCCTATGCTCCAACTCCTTCAGTATACTACGTCATTCATTATACTATCTTAAATAGATGACTGTGTCTAGATCTAGTTGTTTTATTTAACTTCACCGTGTGAATCCTTTCTGAGTATGGTTTTATATATGGTGTGATCTCTGCGGATATTCCTTTAAGAATCGTCGAGCCATAGCAGGGGTCTCTATAAATATAATCTTTGTGAATTGGAAAACCCCCAGATATTTTTAAATATTAATTGAAAAATCACGCATTTAAATATTCAGTAACTCTCATTTCTCTTAAAAACAGAATGCTCGACAATAAACTACTCAAAAATCTTTTTCGTGGTGTCGTAATAATTTTTATTGCATACTCTTTGACTTTTAGGTATTTTTGCTAAAAATTTCGAAATTAATCACATGACCGTAATTTCGTGACGTAAATGTGACAGAAGCTTTATACAAAGCACGTAAACGTACTGAAAATTTTTCTGCTGCTGTCGTGAAATAGATAAATGCACTAAGAAAAAGTCTAAGAAAGCGAGTTTGAATGTTTAAGTAAAGCATATCTCACACCTGAGTGGTAGCTCTTTAGATAAATAAGCTCATTAATTTTAGAGAAGTTCGCGCTTAACACAAAAGATAGGGAACTGAAGAAAAAAACAGCAACTGAAGTTAATTAGAGAAAATTACTTTGTCTCAAGGCTGTTGTTTAGTAGCATTAATTTCTCTAAACACAAATAAGCCTCTATTATGTTTGCTCAGCACAAAGGATCGCACAATATTGGCTTTGAGCAAAAGTTTTTATCTCTTGTTTACCCGGCCCGATCCATTAGTGATTTTTCTTTTGAGAATATCGCATAGGAAATAATAAATCCTAAGGGTTAAAACACTTAGATATTGTGGTAGCTTAATTGAAAGAACTTAAGACGAATTTTAATTTTTAAAAGGTTAAGTAAAAGTTTTAAAATGCTTCCGAAATTTTTTGAAGTAAATTATGGGAAAGATATATAGAACATTTACGGTTTTCCCTTTACCATAATTTAGAAGATTATTATATGTAATATAACAATTTCTTTTTACATTTTCCAATTATATACACAGTATATAAATGAGAGATATAAATTTTATTAAATGTCCGATCATTTAACAAATTCCAAAAATAGAATTATGTATGGGAGATACAGAAACTTTCCTCGTTATTAAATAATGACAAAAATTAAAATATTTGATTTATGCTAACTAGAACATATAGTTAAAAGAGTATTAAATATTTCCTTTGTTCAGGAATATAAAAGTTTAAAATCTTGAAGAGTAAATTAAAAATAAAAACTATGTACATAAAATAAAGTAAATTATGGTGATATTATATAAATATACGCTTTACAATTACTCATTTACTATAAAAGTTTTTTATAAGACATTCTTTGTAGATATTTCAATTATTTAAAGATGTATAACCCTTATATATATAAATTATACACCCAAGGATTTTCTAACCTGCACAAATAGTATTTACCAGATATAAAGAAATATTTCTCTTTTTTTAAACTGTGGTAAATATAAAATATTTTATTTTTGTGAACTAGAACTTACAGTATAAAATATATGAAATACACTTTTTATTAAAAATATTAAAGTTAAAAAATCTGAACGATTAAATTATTACAAATCTAATTTTATATCGAAACATATATGAAATACTACAAATCTGAAACCAGTAACACTAAATGTCTTAGAACTAAAACGCCATTTTCTTTTGAAATAACTATGTACATAATAACAACTATATTGTAATAACTATATACATAAAATAAAGTAAATTATAAAAATACACTTTACAATTACTCATTTAATATAAAAATTTATTATAAGACATTACAATTATTTATATATGTATAATTCCTATATATATAAACATCAAACACCCAAGCAAATTCTAGACTGCACAAATATTATTTACCACATATATGGAAAAAATTCTATTTTATAAACTATGGTAAATATAAAATATTTTATTTATGTGTACTAGAACTTACAGTATAATTAATATACCAAATACACATTTTAAAAAATATTATAGTTAAAAATCTGAACGATTAAATTATTACAAATCTAATTTTATATCGAAACATATATGAAATACTACAAATCTGAAACCAGTAACACTAAATGTCTTAGAACTAAAACTTCATTTTCTATTGAGGGGTAGGAAATCAAGGGGAATTCCCTAATTTTATGGAAGGGCATTTCAATTCTATAAGCAGTCTAGTACATTCGGTTCTCAGATATTATTTTGAAAGGTGTTAAATATATTTTGTATGCGAACTACATATAACAACTGTTCTTCTAAGAATTGCACCAAGGAAAGTTGGGCCTCAACCTGCACCCAAAGTTCACCGCCCTATATAACAGAGAAAAAATGATGGCCATTTTCTTGTACAAACAACACAAGGTAGATGTGCACAGTGCACATTAAGTACAAGATTAGCTTGCAATGAGCGTAAGAAAAAATTGAATCTACGTTGCTTTATAATATATCATGGCATAAAGGTATAAATTCGTGTTTTTGATATTTGTTTAAGAAAATGTTTTCATTTAAATTTATAATTTTTAAACTCTATTGATATCTGTCCTTATATTTAAAAATAAATTTTAAATTCATTTTAATTATTTTTCATATTAATTTATATTTAATATATACATCATTCTACTCAATTTGTAAATCCAGTATATAGTCAAAAGTGGCCAATGTTTCCAATTGGGAACATCATGAAAATCGTAAAAGAAATTTTTTTCTACAATTAAATGACTAACATATCTTAACTGAAGCATTAGAAGGCAAGATATGCAAAAAAATATTATTAAAAATTTAAAATATATCTGGATCTGAATTCGGCCTGTAAAAGGTTAACTCTGAAACACTGACCAAGCAGAAGACAAATAGGCTTTCCACCAACAAAGGAATTAATTGAGAACTTCGAGGAAATTGTGACCATGAACATATTTAACGTGCTCAGGATACCTTTAATGAACACGGAGGGTCTTAGGCCTTCTAGGAATACGAACCCGCAACCCTCCAGTAACGAGAGTGTTGCGTTTGCAGACTGAGTTACCCAGGTTTATTCCTCAATCCTGCTTGGTCTGTCTAACTGGATTAAGAGAACAAGTACAACATATATTATTTGTATTAAAAGCATTTAAGTCTTGAAAATAATTTAGTAATTTTGTCATGAAAATCTGAGAAGATTTTATTTCGAAAATATACACACCACACAAATGCACAAACCCATAATGCACAAAGAACTCACCGTTGTTTTTCACTTAGAATGCATTAAGTCATTAAAGCACTTTGGGCATTTCCTTCAAAATATATTACTCACGTGATTTAAAACATAACTTAAAATATCCTTTAATATGTTTGTGATGGAAAATTGAATGAATATCTTTGTTATAAGAATATGTTACATGTGTATATCCCCTCTCTGTCTTGAACATTATAATAGTTAATAGATTTCCCAATTGGAATCACCGGAGACTATGAATAATCATTGCTTCCAATGTTAGTTATACTTGAAATGATACATTCGATATACATGCGAATGAAAACTAGTACACAAACATGTTTTTAAATTAAATATTTAGTTTAGAGATAGCATTTTATTTAATCTCAGCAGGGATATATTTTACATTTTTATGCTTAATGTTTGTTCTACCCACAGGAGATTACTTATGGTAACCAAGGATATAACTATTGACTCATATAAAGCATTTACATTTTTGTTATTGGTGTATTAATAATTTGAATATTACTTGTCTGATTTCTCAAAAAACTATGGACATCAACTATATATAGCAAATCTCTGAAGACTACATCTGTTTATATGGTATTTTCAAGAGAAATTGAATATAATGGCATGCCATATATATATATATATATTAATATATATATATATATATATATATATTATATATATATATATATATATATATATATATATATATATATATATATATATATATTATATATATATATATATATATATATATATATATATATATATATATATATATATATATATATATATATATATATATATATATATATATATATATATATATATGTATATATATATATGTATATATATGTATATATATATATATATATATATATATATATATATATATATATATATCTATATATATATATATATATATATATATCTATCTATATATATATATATATATATATATATATATATATATATATATATACAAAAATGTATTGCTATTTAATATTTGCTTTATTTGACACAATCATTCCCATGATGAGATATTAACATTGTGAAAAGATTAACATTGTGAGAATGATGAATGATGTATATTTAAAATTAAAAATCTAGCAATTCTATGTGTGTATCAAATAAATATTAACTACAATAATAAAATACTTGTTTTATATATTTGAGATATATATATATATATATATATATATATATATTCAAAATTTATAACTATAAATTGAGTACACAACATGTTTTCGCCATTTTCAGTATACTTAAAAAATTTTTAATATTGTTAAATATACATGCATTAAACGAATTGCTAATTTAACAACCAGAAATGATTAAACTCTAGTTTTAATCTATCATAATAGAATCTTATTGGTTACATACATTTTTATTTTGTCGAAACAACACAACATTAAATATTTAAATACGTAAATTTATGAGACTGTTGATTGCCGATGTTTATTTACATAGTTATATTTATATTTATCGTTAAAACAAGCATTAAATTATTAAAGCAAATATAAAATGTAATTCATTTAAAAACAAAAGAATAAAATAGAATAAAGTCTATTGTGTTAACAATATTGATAGTCTAGAAACGAGTTATAAATTACAAAAGTATGAAAAAATGTTAAATAAACTCTTAATTATAGAAATATATAATTTTACATATATAGTTATGGAATAACACTATTTTAAGTTCCGAAATTTTTCTGTAGGCTATCTAATCCTTAATCATTTATTTTCACCCAAAAGTTATGAAAATTACTCGCTGCAAAATATCCTATGTTTACAGGATAAACCTAAAGCATAATAGCCAAAAATAACTAATAAAATCTTAAAAATTAAAGTAAATATTGGTGAAATTTATGAAACTTTCATCACAAACTTTTTTTAAGTTAAAGCCTTATTCATATAAATAATTTTCATATGTAGTTATAGAACAAGATTCTTTTAAGCTACGAATTATTTCTCTAAGCTATGTAATCCTTAATCAATTATTTTCTCTCAAAAGATGATAAAAACAATATGTCGTAAACTCACCTTTACTCACAGTGTATACATAAAGTATAAGAGCCAAACATAAGTCAGAAAATGCTAAACATTAAAGTAAACATTGGTAAAATTGATGAAATTTTCTTTACATACTTTTTTAAGTTAAATCATTATTCTTATAAATGATTTTTATATGTAGTTGTAGAACGAGATTCATTTAAGTTCTGACATTTTTTGTAAGATATCTAATCCTTAATCAATTATTTTCTCCTAAAAATTGATGAAAATAATTTGTTGTAAATTCACCTATGCATACAGGGTAATCATAATGCATAATAGCCAAAAATAACTAATAAAATCCTAAATATTTAAGTAAATATGGGTGAAATTGATGAAATTTTCATTAGATACAGTTTGAAGTTAAAACATTATTCATATAAATAGTTTTCCGAAACTTTTTTGTAGGCTATCTAATCCTTAATCAATTATTTTCAGCCCAAAATTGATGAAAGTAAATTGTCGTAAAATTATCTAGGCTTACAGGGTAAACATAAAGCGTAATAGCCAAACATAAGTCATAATATGCTAATATATATATATATATATATATATATATATATATATATATATATATATATATAACACTTCTTTAGAACGTCAAAATAGGAAACAATTTAACATAAAAGTAGTACCTAAAGCTGCTTATATTTGTATACCGATGTCATACAATTTTATCAGTTTAAAAGTACATTACGCAATTTTAAAAACAAGGATAATATACGATATTTTAAATATGAAAATATTAATAGCATTTTAATAATAAGTAATATAAATGCTTACATGTTAAAAGGAAAAGTAGTGAAAAAATAAAATTTTCCTTAAATTCCCCAGCAACATCTTTACAATTTTTCACTTTTTGTAGTGACAATTATGATTACATGCATTTTTCAATTTCTAACTTTTAAATGAAATACATTTTTTTATATCCTACTAATACATTTGTCAAAGTTAATATACCATGTTTGCCTAAGGCCAATATAAAAAACTGTTGAATTTCTTTTCTTAAATTTTCTATGTAAAAATGATCAATAATTATTTCTTTCTGAGGTCTTTTTTTTTACATTTTTTACATGCATGTAGAATTTAATTAAAGCAAAGAAATTTAACTCAGTCGTTTGCTTTATTAAAAAGCAAATATATTTTTCTTAATTGTAAAGTTACTTTATATTTTTATGTTCAAATAAACACATAATAAATTAAAGTAAGAGCCATTTTTTGTATTAAATGTTATTTTTTACACATTATTGTAATTAATTTTAATCAATTATTTTATGTAAATTGTGAGAAATATTATTTTTTAACTAATTTAATTTTCTTTATTTGACCATAAATTAATATTTATAAGGGATTATACATTGGATGCTGGCGATAGTATGTATAGAAATGAATGTTCTACAACAGGTGTTTATTTTATTTATTGGAAAATGTATTCGAGGAAACCTGAAAATTTATAAATATTAGTAGTACAAAACGAATAGTTTTTTACCTATGATTACTGATTGTAATGACTTTATTGCTAAATTTAAACACTGTGAACATATATTTTGTATAGATAAAGTATGTTTTTTTTCACATACATTTTCCAATGCTTTTTTAGTTAGCTAGTTTTTTTATCTACACACGAATTTACTCTGAGTAATATATCACCATTGTACTAAAGTCTTACTTTAAAATTCTACTTGTATTTAAGAGTTTACATGTTATTTTAGAACAATAACTGTTTAAATAATATATATGCAAACTGTATTAAAATAATTAATTTACAATTAATTTTTTTTACTATTAGATTACAGATTATTTTAGCATGATTAATTCCTGTTATAATACATTTTATTAACTGTAATAAAAATATAGATTTAAACAGTACATACATATAAATTACATAAATGTATACATTTAATTTAAGTTACTGTTACGTGTTTTTAAACCTTTCTTTTAAAATATGTTATAAATTTGTAGTTTTTAATAGTGAGTTAAAAAGTAAATGTTTTAATACAAATGTTACAATTTTATGTTGCAGAATTTTTCATTCCGAAAATCAGTAAAATCCTAAATGTTTATGCCTATTCTTACTGAAGTGGTAAATTAAAAATATATATAAACCGTGTGTTAATGCAGATGTTTTGGCATGTAAACTTTAATCTATGTTAATACATTAAAGTTTGAACCAGTGTTTTGAATTAAAATCTCCTGGCAGAAAATAGTAATGAATTTGAGGTAGAATAAATATCTTTATATGAATTTTCAGATAATATAAATAAAGTTCTCGATATAACGTAATCCCAAGTGGTTTTGTTTTTGATTTTATCAGCAGTTACGAGTACAACTTCATATGTTGTTGTAAATTGTATTATTTGATAAACATTCGTGATGAATATGAAGACTTATAAATTTCTACAGAATAAAATTTAATTTACTCGGGAATGAAGTTTACTGTAAAAAACCATGATACAACTCCATGATAAAATAAATATTAGCTACAATTTATTGAGTTTTCAACCTATGCCAATTTAGATACCCATACATGTACGCTTACAGACTTTATTGATATACACTATTTCTATTAGAATCTTTTATGCAACAATAGCACTACTTTTCTCGTTTTTTAACACTTTTCGTGCATGTAACGTATTTTTACGTTTTTTACAGTCAGTCATTAAAGCGGGGGTCACATAAAAATGCTTATTTAGTAGATTTGTGGTGGATACCGTCTAACCACCACAAATCTAATAAATATGTATAATTATATGAATGTGTGACATTATATGAGTGTTGTTTGCGTTGCTATACAATGCTTTGCATTTTTTCTTTCCACAAGTTAGGATTGTAGAGTCTTTGGTTGCATTATTTTGTCTTCAATCGAATTTCTAGCTCCAGAGCGTACAAGTCTTGTTTTGTCAATTTGAAGCTTGGTTTTTTATAGTTGAATACAAAATTGATAAAAACGTGCCGTTGTGACAAAGATAGTGAGGAAGAAATATGCGCTGACAAATTATCGGACTTTAATTGTAATAATCATTTCTTTTTGTGATTTTGTAAAAATATTGTTGTTTTTTTAAATAGTCATACAGTATATATTAAAGCGTAAAATAAAAAAAAAGTTTCCTTCATAAAAACAAACTAGTATCCGATTTACTGCAATTTTTCTGAATAAATAAACTTTCTCGCGATTCACAAAAAATCGCCAGCTGCAAGCGTAAGATGGCGATGAAGTATACCCGCATGGCAAGTGTTAAAAAATATTTTTATATACTGGAGCCATTTATTTTTAGACGCCTTTAGTACTTCGCATCTACAAACCACATACAAATACGACCGACGAGAAGAGATGTTCTTCAAGACATAACGGCTTAATACAGATTTCCAAAAATGATGACCTTGCATGATATACCTATTGAATATACACGTGCTTGAGTTTGAAGGTGAAGTTTAGGATGCATCATCTGTTTTGACTGTGATGAAAAATGCGTCAGTGTTTAGTTTTTTTATCATCACATATACATGTAATCCAGGAATTATAAAACTGCTGGACATATTTGAAATTATAACCAATATTTTTTACTTGCCCGGGCAAAGGAAAAGCTGCAGAAAGTAAATTATTTAAGTAAACTGTAGTTTGACCACATTGAAAAGAACGGCACACAAGTCCAAGAGTAAACGAAATTTTATTTAAGAGCTGCTAGAAAAGGACATCTTCACTAGTCACAACAGACAAGAGAAAGACAAAAAATTCTCTTTACTCGAACAGAGGTGTACCCAAGAGCGAAGGCAGACAGAATTTTTACAAGGGACAAGAAACTTAGTCAGCGAATTTAGCTATTCAGATCAGGAGAAATACCAACCTATTTGACTGCTGGAAAACGTGTTGAATGATCAGAAAATTCCCATCTATTGTATACAAAGCTTTGGGAGATGTATTGAAAGAATTTTAAGGACATTCCTTTGATTAAGACATTTAGAGGCTGGGGCAATATTTTAAAATATCGAAACAGGAAAGAGGAGGTTTTTAAGGAAATATTAAAGTGAAATAATTTTGATATATTACTTACATATAATAAGATATAAAAACCTCATTAATATTCTATATTATATAAAACAACTAGCTTTAAATAGATCGAATACAGAATATGTGTGTAATATTTGAACATATAGATTGCTATTTTAATATTTAATATATTACTACTTATTGCCTGATATGTGTATCCTTTCTGTATCTATACATGCAACAGTCAAAAAATTGTTATAAATATTTATTCTTTTTATGTATATAAAGTTTGTACATATACATTAATACTTAAATTCTTAATACAAGACTACTTAAGTATTACATGATATGTGTATCTTTTCTCTGTCAATGTATGCAACATTCATATGATTATTATAAATATGTATTCTTGTTATGCATGTAAAGTTTGAATTTATACATTAATACTTAATGCAAGACTACTAAAGTATGACATGATATGTGTGTATCTTTTCTCAATCAATATATGAAACAGTCATATGATAATTACAAGTATTAATTCTTATTATGCATATAAGCTTAAACATATTTATACTTAACTACTCAATGCAAGACTACCCAAGTGTGATATGATAGGTGTGTCTTGCTCTAGGTGTATATGCAACCGTCATACAATTATTAAAGAATTATTCTTTTTATGCATATAAGGATTAAACATATACCTTACTACTTAACTCCTTAATACATGGCTACTCAAATATTATATTACAGATGTATCTTTGCTCTATCAATATATGCAACAGTCATATGAGTGTTATAAATATCTACGCTTGTTATGCATATAGAGTTTGGAAATATACATTACCACTACTTAATGCAAGACTACATAATTATTACATGATATGTGTATTTTTGCTCTATCAATATATGCAACAGTCACACAATTATTATAAATTTTTATTCTTGTTATGCATGTAAAGTTTGGATTTATACATTAGTACTTAACTACTTAATGCAAAGCTACCTAAGTATTGCATTATAGCTATACCTTTGGTATATCAATATATACAACAGCTATATGATTATTATAAATATTTATTCTTGTTATGCATGCAAATTTTGGATTTATGCATTAGTACTATACTACTTAATACAAGACTACATAAGTATTATATGATAGGTGTATATTTACTCTATCAATATATGTAACATTTATACGATTATTACAAGTGTTTACTCTTGTTTTACATATAAATCTTAAACCCATACATTACTACTTAAATACTTAATGCAAGACTACTCTAGTATTATATGATAGGTGTACCTTGATCTACCTATATATGCAACTGTCATACAATTATTAAAGAATTATTCTTGTTATGCATATAAAGTTGGGACATACATTAAAACTTAACTACTTAATGAAACAATACATAAGTACTATATGATAGTATATCTTTGTTCTGTCAATATATGCAACAGTCATACGATTATTATAAGTATTTATTCTTATTATGTATATAAAGCTTAAACAAATACATTACTACTTAACTACTTAATACAAGACTACTCCAGTATTATATGATAGCTGTATCTTGGTCTATCTATATATGCAACAATCATACAATTATTAAAGAATTATTTTTTTTATGCTTATAAAGCTTAAACATATACTTTACTACTTAACTCCTTAATATATGACTACTCAAGTTTTATATTATAGATGTTTCCGGGCTGTATCTGTATATGTAACAGTCTTACGATTATTATATACATTTATTCAGGTTACAAAGAATATATGCATCCTATCGATAAGTATATTTTATTCATATAATCGAAAAAATATCGGATATGAAAAAAACCTCTCCCATTTCTTTATACTCCGGGGAATTCACAGTTCCTTGCTATGACCATTAGCCTTTTGATATTTAAAGATTTAGGAGAAAAAAAGAAGAGTCATAGAGCGTGACTGAAAAGCGTACTCTGCCCTATTATTTCTTCTTTTTCTCATTTTCCTTCTTTCTTAAATTATGGAAAAGGCTTTAGGAAAACTTGAAATTTGTGAAGGAGTTAAAAAATGTTTTCATATCGAAGGAAGAACTATTGTTTTAAGTTGTTGTTTTTTTGTCGATTTGTTATGATTTAAGTATTTTTTTCATAGTTTGCAAGTTTCTGTAGAGTGTTACATATTTTGAGATTTATTATTTTTTATAATATTAATTTATACTTTATGTGGAAATGTTTTTTATTCCTTAACCAGTGTCTTAGACCATATTAGAATTACAGGGAGCTTACACTGTGTAGCAAAATTTAGAAAATATTTGACATGAGAAAAAAGGGTCCAAATTATTTTGGATGATGAATGTTTTTTAGCGTTTAAAATCCGACAACGAATTTAAAGTTAAATTATATGCAATGGTAATATTCCATTAAATATGAGTTACTTTTTGTTGTGCTGGAGGATTGCCGAATAGGTAGGACTGCTCCTTTTCAGTACATAGTTCGTAGTTCCAAATACCACTCTCAAAAGGCATTTTTGCAGCCATCGAAAATTAGATATATTTTGTAGGTCACAGTCTCATTAACGCTCTTATAACTAAACAATAAACTGTAAAGTCCCCCCCCCCAAAAAAAACCCAATAACTTGTGTAAGTCCTTTTAAACCATTAAAAATTGCATAGGTTTGACGTAAACGATCATTTTAAAAGTGCTTATTTTTATAAGTCAAGTAAATTATACATAATTATGCGTAAGTATAACAGAGATATTTATTTTTATATTTTGTGCCAATTTGGAGCCAAAAAAATAGAAATTAATATTTTTTTTTTAAAAATAACATTTAGGGTTATTATGATTGAATGATAGTTTTTCATCAAATAAAAAAAATAATGAATATATGTTTTAAACTTTGAAAGAGAATATGTTTTATTTAAATATAGTTTATTTAAATGTAAATTTTTTGGTTTTTGTGTGTGCGATATTTCTAAGTCTGGGATGCAAAGTCCAACATAACAATTTAGACTGTGGTACCTAAATATGTCTTGTATTTATCTGTTCTAGAGCAACAAACTTTTGTTGATCATTGCCATTTCTTTTCAGTGGGAAGTATCTAATAAAATTCCTTTAAGTCAAACTGTTAGGGTTGTTGCCTAAGTTTATCCAGCCTCTTTTTGCAATGGTATTGATACCAAATACCTCTTTTAATAAGTTCATTTACTAAAGATAAATGGATTATCAAATGAGATTTTTTCCATCTTAGTACTTGTAAATAAGTTAATAGCTCAAAATTGTTTGATCTAACACAATACAAATAGTCGGGTACTTCCATCGAGTGTATAGATTGCGGAATAAACATAATTCTTAGTATAAAAAATAGATTGTTTTAATATGTTTGGCACGTTACTTATGAACACTCCAGTCCGAGAGAGAGAACTAGACGGAAAAATTTCAGTCCGTCATTATCACGGGAGTTAAAATGAAGGGGTTAATTGGAGTTTTCCTTTATCTAACTCTAGCAGTAGTCAACCGTTCATTATCAAATTGTACGTAATATGGAAAATAAATTAAATGCAAAAATTCATTCCATTTGGTAACACAGACACACAACTGCTTTTACAAACAATGGTAAAGTATTTACAGTCACACAAAAGGTAAAATATATGGGGAAAAAAACTCTTCTGACTGACTACTTCAGTTCCAAATCTCACAACTCTTTAGCAAAAAGAGCAATCAAATATACTGTCCCAAATGGATTATTAGATAATATTTGAATATAAAGAATACAGTTATCAATCACCAAAGGAATTTTTACATACATATACACGGAGGAAGAAAAATAAAATATATTATCTGAATGAAAAGAAAACAAAGTCGAAAAGTCGAAACTTTAAACTTATGCTACATAACAACTTATTTTGTCCAATTCGAATAACACCATTTTAAGTATTTCTAAAAAATAAATGTTCCAAAATAAAAGAAAAACTATTCAAACAAAAATTTTCCAAGAAATAGTTGGACAATTTTTACTGTCACCTTTTGTATATTAAATTGTTCAAGTTGGCATATATATATATATTATATTACATATATATATAGGGGGGGGGGGATATATATATATATATATATAAATAATATATATATTATATATATATATATATATATATATATATATATATATTTATATATATATATATATATATATATATATATATATATATATATATATATATATATATATATATATATATATATATATATATATATATATATATATATATATATATATATATATATATATATATATATATACATATATATATATATAAACATGCAACTATAATGTGTGTGTGTGCAAAAAAAAGGATGAAAGAACGCTTGTGATTATTTGACAAATGTTATTTTCTTTATTACTTGTAAATTGTAAAATTTCTAATAAAATCTTATTTATGATCTCAATTTCTTAGTATCATACTGATAGACAAGGTATATTATTTTAAATATAACATTACATTTCTTAAAGCCTGTTACAAATTTTCTAATATGACTAAGAAATTATACTAGCCGCCTGCATACCAATTTACAGTAGCTTAGAATTTTATGAAAAGATGAAATCGTATGATAACGAAAATACTAAAAATAACCCTTTATAAACGAAAAGATTCTAATTATTTTAAAAGAGTTAAAATAATAACGTTATTTAATTCGTAGATGCCTTTTGTTATCCGAAATGATTAGTTGCGAACAGGAATATGCTGTGAAAACAAATATCTCGGTACGGGAGGTAATTAGTGATCATATCTTCCAAAATCTCAATTATTCGGCGAATAATAATGCATTTGTTTGCTCATGAATTACAATTCATCATTAAAATTAGCGATGCTTAACGAATGCAAGGGTGAATTATCGAGCGACGGCGAAAGGGAAAGCAATAAATTAAACACATCCCTTACCGGTGTTTGGAAGTTATTCCTTATTGAAATGAATAATGCTTTTTACATACGTGAAAACTTTAAATAAGATTTTATTAAAAATGCTTTGCAGTGGAATTCAATTATACAGAAAGTGTTAAACTTTACTCTTGTAGAATGAACTTGATCAATTTTACTGAAATTTCTTAGACATTATGCATTTTTTTTGTTTAATAATGAGTTTAACTAAAAAAAATAATGTGTTAATAATTAAAGTAGGGAATAAACTGCATTTCAGAGCAGGTAATTCACATATTTCATAAGTTAAAAAATAACATCTATAAAAAGACGGGGATATGAAATGTTTTCTCAGAAGCTATGGTATTATTATAGAAATACTTTGAGAGTAAAATGCTATTAGTAGTCATTTTGACATCGGATTCTGTATATATATATATATATATATATATATATATATATATATATATATAAATATATATATATATATATAATATATATATTTCTGTTTATAAGTATTGATTTTGTTTTATGATCAGTTATTCTGGATGCTTGATATAGTTACTTAAATACATAGAAAAATTGTTTAAATTCTCAAACAATTATCTCTCTTGGTTTCAGTTCAATATTTTCTAGAAAATATACTATTTAAAATATACTTGTTAAACAAACTTAAAAATTTTAGCAATATTAAATCCATATCTTGCATGGATCTTGCATGGACCGGAATTAAGTGTGATTAAATGAAATAAAATCTAGTTGTCAATACATCCCACTTACTCTATCAAAAATGCTGAGATTTCGGAACAAAAAACGTTACCGGAACATCCAAAGGAACTTGAAATTAATTTCTTCCGAAACAAAGTTAAACATCGTAGATACACAAACAGTCTAGAGGAGAGGACAAACACTGACATAAGGCATTTTCATGACCGGGAGTCTTGTCGTAATCTCGTAATTCCTGTGTTAGTTTTACGGGGATTGCGTAAATTGCTGACCTAGACCTGAGTCAATAGGAGGAATGCAATTATTTTCGTACCCTGAAGGCTGAGATCAGAGTTTCTGAACAGTCGGTCTTTCGAGTTCTGATGTTTCACAAATGTATTACCATAGATTGATCTAGAACCAAACAAAAATTCGAATTTCAGATTTTAAAGAACCTTGTACATTCTTACTCTTTATAAATTTAATTTTCCAATTTTTTTTATTGATTTCGATTTTGATTTTCATTAAGATCGAGACTGATTAGAATTATAAATATAATAATGTTTTATATAAATAAATGATAGTCAGTTTTTATGCAATTCAAATAAATTTTACATGAGCATAAACCTTGCAGGTGAACTGATTTTATTTATACAGGAAATAATATATATATATATATATATATATATTTTAAAAATAACATAATTAAATAAAATAAAATTTAATTTTATAAATCGTTGGGATTTGAAAATGTATCACGTTCTCTATTCCATTGTAAATAAAACAAAGAAACTTATTATCGTTATTTTCATTTCATTTATATACCATTTTTTACCAATTAAAAATTTCTACAAAGTATTTAATAAATGGTGTACACCTATTGTCTGATATAAAAATAAATACAGGAAAATGGAAACAAAGCAAGAACATAAATACTTAAATACAGCAAAAAACATAAATAGAACAAAATCGGAAGTTTATTAGACTTGAAATGACTAAACTATTAAAAAAAATCCTTTATTTAAGACATTTCAAAATCTTCCCTAGAATTATTGAGTTAGAGTTAATAATTTATAATAATTTACATTACAAGAATAAATATTTATAATAATCATATGACTGTTTCATATAATGATATACTAAATATACCTATCATATAATACTTATGTAGTCTTGTATTAAGTAGTTAAGTATTAATGTATATGTCCAAACTTTTTATACATAACAAAAATAAATATTTATAATAATTGGTTGAATTTAATCATTATTATAAAAGAAAAAATTCTATTTTTGTACATTTCCTCGTTACTCTAACAGACATGTTGAAGTTCCGGGACTAAAAACGGTAGCGAAGAATTGAATGTAACTTAGAATTAATTTGTTCAGGAACAAAGTTAAACATCGTAGATACACAAACAGTCTAGAGGAGAGGCCAAACACTGACACAAGAATTTTCATGCCCGGGAGTCCCGACGTAATGTAGTAATTCGTGTGTTAGTCTTACGGTGCTTTCCTAAATTGCTGACCTGGACCTGAGTCAATAAGAGGAATGCAATTATTTTCGTACCCTAAAGGCTGAGATCAGAGTTCCTGAACAGTCGGTTTTTGGAGTTCTGATGTTTCACAAATATATTGCCAAAAGATTGATCTGGAACGAAACAAAAAATTTAAAATTCAGATTGTAAAGAACCTTGTACTTTCTCATTCTGTATAAACTTGATTTTTCAATTTTTTTTATTGATATCAGTACTGATTATGATTAAGATCGCGATTGGTTATAACTTTAAATAATAATATTTTTTATATAAATAAATGATCGTCAGATTTTATGCAATTAAAATGAATTTTACATGGGGATAAACCTCGCAAGTAAACTAATTTTATATACACAGGAAATAAAATATATAATTTTCTTAAATATAACATAAAGATATAAAGTAATATATAATTTTATTAGTTATCGGGGTTTAAAAATGTATCACTTTCTCCATTCCTTTGTACCTAAAACAAAGAAACTTATTATCGTTATTTTCATTTCATTTCCATACCATTTTTTGCCATTTAAAAATTTCTACAAGGTATTTAAAAAAATGCGTACACCTGTTATATCATATAAAGATAAATACACGAAAATCGAAACAAAGCAAAAACATAAATACATAAATACAACAAAAACATAAATAGAGCAAAATCGGGAGTTTATTACACTTAAAACGTCTAAACTGTTAAAAAAATCCTTTATTTAAAACATACTTTAAAATCTACCTCAGAATTATTGACTTTGAATTAATGATTTGCAATAATTTGCATTACAAGAATAAATATTTATAATAATCATATGACTGTTACATATATTGATAGACCAAAGATATACCTATCATATAATAATTATGTAGTCTTGTATTAAGTAGTTAAGTATTAAAGTATATGTCCAAACTTTATATACATAACAGGAATAAATATTTATAATAATTGGTTGAATTTAATCATCATTATAAAAGAAAAAAAATATTTCTCTACATTTCCTCGTTACTCTAACAGACACGTTGAAGTTCCGGGACTAAAAACGTTAGCGAAGCATCGAATGAAGCATCTAACTTAGAATTAATTTCTTCTGGAACAAAGTTAAACACCTTAGATACACAAACAGTCTAGAAGAGAGGGCAAACACTGACACAAGGCATTTTCAAGCCCTGGAGTCTAGTCGTAATCTCGTAATTCGTGTGTTAGTTTTACGGGTCTTGCGTAAATCGCTGACCTGGATCTGAGTCAATAAGAGGAATGCAATTATTTTCGTAGCCTGAAGGGAGAGATCAGAATCTCCAAACCGGATTTCCCTGGAACGCTGATGTTTCACAAATATATTGGGATAGATTAATCAGGCACCGAACAAAAAATCGAATTTTAGATTTTAAGGAACCTGGTACTTCATTGTCTTTATAAAATTCATTTTATAATTTTCATGTAAAACATAGCATGTGTTTTGTGGATTCCAAAAATTCATATTTCATTTTAGTAGAATAGAGTCTTTTACCCAGGTTAACCCCTTGAAGTGGAATATTTTTCAGAAAATCGCACCAAAAGTGGAAAAAAATTATCTTTAATTTTGTTCGTTTTTATCAACAAATTGTTAGAAATTGATTATTTTTGTATTAAAATTTTTAAACGAAATAACTATTCTCAATATTTTTCCAAACATGGGAAATGTTAATGGATTACAGTATAAGTTTGCTCAAATTACAGCAAAATAAATTTAATGACGTAATTTTCTGGATAAATATAATAAACTTTTACATCAATACTATTATCTATATCAACTGTCATGAATTCCTGGTCTTTCAAATTCTTTTCAATTTCACATATCCTTTACATTGCCAAATCTTTCGCTGTGAAGTTTTACTATCTATTGGTTAATTATGTATTGGTTAATATTATGTACTGGACGAACCAATTTCCTTCATCAAGGAAATGAAATACCATTTTTTTCTTGCAGGAGCTGAGGTCGGGGATTCCAAAATTTGAGCATTTGGGAAATGATTTTGGGCATCACAGGTAAGGGGCTAAAGAGGCTATATCACTGTAAAAATCACAATCACGTACATGAAACTAGAAATTTGAGTTTTAAACAGTTTGAGTTAATTCAATAATTATGTATCATTATAAATAATCCATGATTCTGTAAGACTTGAAATTTGTGATTGTTTCCTGGAACATAACATTATAAAATGTTATTTCACTTTACAGTAAATACATTTTTATTATTAAAACACTATACTTATTATAGTAGTAAAGTATATCTATGTACCACCCAGCAATGTATGATTGACTGGTCAGTAGATGGACTTATATATTTCTCTCTGTGTAGTTTTTTTAAACTGTAAATAATAAAGGAATGATTGGTAATGTAAAGCGAAATTCCACGGTGTTTGTATTTTATTTGTATTGTATTTTATTAAAGATATTTCTCTTATTTCAAAGTATTCCATTATTTATAAGTTAAAGGTATTCAGATTCCGCATAGTTAGAAAGGTCTCACTTTCCGAAAATTACTCTGAAATGAAAATAATAATTCTGATAATTAATCGAAAATTCACACTAAAGTGGCAATACTAAATGAGTTATAAAACTTTTTGAATGGCTATTTTAAATGTCAATTACACTTAAAATTATATATCTTAAGATCGTCAATAATTTAGTATCTTGTGCGGTCTACTAGTTAAATTTTTGTATACGACAAAAGAAATTACTACTAATGTTCTAATATAATGTTTAAAAACTCAGCCTTTTGAAGT
>CM063511.1:23931340-23938840 GCA_032207245.1 Pardosa pseudoannulata
CAACAATGAAACTCCAATACGATTTTCATGTAACTGATAACATCTTTGATAGCCATGGCCTGAAGTGTTAAAACACCATGGCTATCATATCGGATAGCCAGTGTCTCAACGAAAATATCACTGGATATCACATATGATAGCCATGGCAGTCAAAGTGTTAACTATTATTCTCCGCTGCTACACAAAATCGGGTAACTTTTTGATCCATTTGGTACTGCATTTTTTTTTATCTTGAATCGTTTTCGAATTATTCATTTTTAAAGTTCGTCCCGACTTTTGGATCACTCGCTATATATATATATATATATATATATATATATATATATATATATATATATATATATATATATATATATATATATATATATATATATATATATATATATATATATATATATATATATATATATATATATATATATATATATATATATATATATATATATATATATATATATATATATATTTATATTATATATATATATATATATATATATATATATATATATATGTATATATATATATATATATATAATTTATATTATTAAGTTAAAGACTGAATAAGCCTTTTGGGAATTAATTTGGGATAATAATTCGTCCTATCTTTCGTTTTTGGCCCAACATTGTTATCATTTTCATATATAATGTCATTTGAAGGTCTTGAGGGAGAGGTTAGATCCTTTTCCTTAGATCTTAAATAAAAGTTAAGTTCCATATGTGAAATGATGTTTCTTTTTATGGAGCCACCTCAGCTTATTTAATTAGGCTCGCTTATTTACCAGTAACCCGGGCCACTGAATAATAATGGAGGCTAAATAGTTACTTTAAGTCAATGACGGATTATTTCGAGGCCTTACATACACGTACAAAAGCACACACACACACACACACACACACACAATATATATATATATATATATATATATATATATATATATATATATATGTGTGTGTGTGTGTGTGTGTGCGTTAAAGCTGAGTACGCTACAACATATATATATATATATATATATATATATATATATATATATATATATATATATATATATATATATATATATATATATATATATATATATATATACATATATATATATTTATATATATATATAATATATATATATATATATATATATATATATATATATATATATATATATATATATATATATATATATATGTTGTAGCATACTAAATTTTAAGTGAGCTGGAAAAAGGATAGCGGAGGCCTACGTTCAGACTGAAGATCTTTATTAGAAACTGTTGTTAGAAAGTCATAACTTAGAAAGTAATGATGAAGACACAGTTGAATTCCAAATGTAATATACAGTAAATTATTGATCGTTGCAATAATCGGCCTTTCTAATCGTCACTGCTCTGAATATCCCGTAAGGAGAATAAAAGGGTGGGGGATACACTCTTAGTCGCTCTCCCAACGCTATCAGCCGATGAATCCACAGGAAATTCGATCGGTAAAACTCACCCTGGACCATGAACTCCGGTGTTTTATACCGTCCTACGTCTGCAAATTTCCATCTCATCTGATCGGATAACTGGTTGGTGACGTAGTGAAGAACAGCTTTGTAGAACTCTAGCTGGACAAGAGTAAGCCAGGTTTAAGGGAAGTTCTCAGTAATCGGAAGAAATCTCAATTATCTATAGGACATCATTAATCGCTGTTTCTGGACAAACCTTTGGAGAACAACGACGGAAGATATTGCTGCTTCACTTGGAATATAGAGAATTTTTGTCATGCGAGACTTTTCTTTATATATATATATATATATATATATATATATATATATATATATATATATATATATATATATATATATATATATATATAAATTTGTGTGTGTGTGTTAAAAAATTCTTAGAAATCTTCTCTCATATGGTGGTGCAAAATTTCCTATTTGTTTCAAATATCTGAACAAATACCCTTTAGAAAATTTACCAAAATATAGCATACCACATTAACTGATCTTAATAAAATCAGCTAGTACCAATGTTTTAATTCTGATGTTATCTTAACAGAATTATCATATTATTGTGTTTAGAAGCCTTGTAAGACGAAATAGCTTCTTACTGTATTTATTTAACAGGAAAATTATTAATAGAAAATAACTAAAGCCTAGGTTGACTGAACTTTGTAGCATAGCCAGAGCAAACAAAATATCTAGCTTTAAGTTAATATAACTTGTGTAAACCGAAGCTCGGGGAGATATTTATGTTAGACAGCTGAAATTCCCCTGAGGATGGATTGCTTTATAGAAGAGTTTTCAACCTATTTTGTGATATTTTGGCGTTAAGTAAATATACATTTTCTATATTAAATATTTGTTTTTGTATTAAATATTTATCGCTGTTATAAGTTTTATTAGATTAAGATGTTGATAAACTGGAATAATGGAATGCTTTTAAAGTATGCTACCTTTTAATATCAGATATTTTAAGGATTATTTTTTTAAATATAGATCAATGCAACATTTGATATTATTTATTCAAGGGAAATATCCAAAAAATCTGTAATATTAAAGCATATTTTATCCATAATCTGTAAAATAGAATTTCTATATGGATAAAAATTATTTAGTATTGATCTAACAATTGTTAATATGGATTTATTATTTCGATACAAGAAATGCATTAATAAAAATGAAATATGTTTTTCTATTAAATATTTATCGCTGTTATAAGTTTTATTAGATTAAGATGTTGATAAACTGGATTAATAGAATGCTTTTAAAGTACGCTACATTTTAATATCAGAAATTTTATGTATTTTTTTTAATTATAGATAAATGTTACATATGATATTATTTATTAAAGGGAAATATTAAAAAAACTGCTTTATTTAAGAATTTTTTCGATGCTTAGTAAAATATATATTATATCTGTATAAAAATTATTTAGTATTGATGTAACAATTCTTAATATGGATTTATTATTTCGATACAAGAATGACATTAATAAAATGATATATGATTTTGTATTAAATAATTATCTCTGTTATAAGTTTTATTGGATTAAGATGTTGATAAACTGGAATAATAGAATGCTTTTAACTTAAGTTACCTTTTAACATCAGACATCATTTTTAAGTATTCTTTTGTAAATATAGATAAATACTACATCTGACATTATTTATTCAAGGGAAATATAAAAAAAAAATCTGCATTATTTAAGCATTTTTTCGATTCTTCTTAAAATATATTTTGTATCTGTATAAAAATGATTTAGTATTGATCTAACAATTTTTACTATTTTTTTATTATTTCGATACAAGAATGACATAAAAAATAAAATGTGTTTTTGTATTAAATGATTATGTCTGTTATACGTTTTATTAGATTAAGATGTTGATAAACTGGAATAATAGAATGCTTTTAAAATACGCTACCTTTTAATATCAGAAATTTTAAGTATTATTTTTTTTTAAATACAGATAAATACAATTTCTAATATTATTCATTCAAAAGAAATAGCGAAAAATCTGTATTTTTTAAACGTGTTTTTAGATACCTAGTAAAATATATTTTCTATCTGGATAAAACTTATTTAGTATTGATCTAACAATTGTTAATACAGATTTATTATTTGGATACAAGAATGACATTAACAAAAATGAAATGTGTTTTTGTATTAAATATTTATCACTGTTATAAGTTTTATTAGATTAAGATGTTGATAAACTGGAATATTAGAATGTTTTTAAAGTATGGTACCTTTTAATATCAGACATTTTAAGTATTCTTTTTTATATATAAATAAATACAATTTCTGATATTATTTATTCAAAAGAAATAGCAAAAAATCTGTATTATTAAAACGTTTTTCAGATACCTAGTAAAATATATTTTCTATCTGGATACAAATTATTTAGTATTGATGTAACAATTGTTAATATCGATTTGTTATTTTGATACAAGAATGACATTAATAAAAATTAAATGTGCTTTAGTACTAAATATTTATCTCTGTTATAAATTTTATTAGATTAAAATATTGATAAACTGAAATATTAGAGTGATTTTAAAATAAGCTACCTTTCAATATCAGAAATGTTAAGTATTCTTTTTTAAATATAGATAAATGGTACATATGATATTATTTATTCAAGGGAAAAGCCAAAAAATCTGCATTATTAAAGCATATTATTTGATACCCCATAAAATATATTTTCTATCTTGATAAAATTATTTAGAAAAAAATCTAACAATTTTTAATATGTATTTCTTAAAGAAATACATGAAATACATTGATAAAATTAAATTTGCTTCCCTATAAGGTATTATATCACTCTATATTGTTTTATATTGATTTAAAAACTCTTTTCTGTAAAATACTTTATTTAATAGATTATGGAAATGAAAAAGTCGTACATTTTGTACGTGTGCAATAAAAATATCCATATGTATTAAAAATTTTATATTTTTTTATTCCTTTTATACTGTGTTTTGCCATTTTTTCTAAAAATAACTTTAATTCATGTGAAAGAGTATATTTGCTATAAGCAATTAATATGGGATTAAATATCAATTTATTTAAACATATTTTTATTTATATACATACAAAGAAATTATACATACAAATTATTTATATACAAAGAAATTAATTTATTTTTTTTATTTCCAAAACATAATAATATCACAATTTTAGCTTTAATTTAAACACTATGTTTTTCAATGATAAGCTATTAACATTTTATTTGTGAAATATTTTTTTTATTGTTATTTGGGGAATAATTTCAAAAATCAAAAAGTAATTCTTTTACACAATTACCTATGTATATTAGATCTTACAGTTTGAAGAGATCGCAGCCTTCATATACAATTGATCAATTGTTATAAAATCAACATATACAATTTAAAATAGTTTATAATAAACTTTAGAAGTCTTCTGTGACCATTTGTATGTAGTCTCCATAAACAAATACAAATATACATGAAGAAGCACGATTAAATCTAAATAAATTACTATAGACAAATGTACATTAATAAAAGGAAATATAAAAACGTATGGTAATAAACATATAATATACAATACGCCATTACGAAAGGAAATAATATTATATTTGACAACCCCACAAATATGCATAAAAAAAGGTAAACAAATATGTCAGTAAACATACAAAATACAATTAATCATGAACAAAATAAATAGTTATATTTGTATAATGTACACTCACATATGTGTGTGCATGTGTAATAAAATGAAGATGATATCAAACACATTAAAAATAGTTTCCTAAACATATATATAAAAACTGTTGTTAAAATAGAATATTAACACTAATGGTATCCAATATCATTTATTATTAGTCACATTTTATACACAATTGTGTAATACATGCAAGTATATGACATAAGAAAGTATCATTAAATTGCCAGAATAAGATGTTCAATGTATGAAAATAAATTCAAAATGCAGGCATACACAAGCACACATACACACGTATGCATGAACACACACACACACACACACACACACACACACACACACACACATATATATATATATATATATATATATATATATATATATATATATATATATGGGTGTGTGTAAATTTATGCATGTATACATAGAGAGAGAAAGTGATAAATAAATGTATATATGTGAATACATTGTGCTTTAAATGCGAAATGTTTAACTATAAAACGATGTATTCCGTATTGTTTCTTACAAATATTAAGCCATATCAGTTGTTATTTCTAGTCATCTTTGCATTTTTCAATGAAGAATTAAATTAAAATAAGTTTTAAATCTATACATATGACAAATATATGGAAAAGTTTTAACCCACATATATATTTTAATCTAATGCAATTTTGTATAAATGCAAAATTTTTAATTAAAACTATGTGTCTTTTATTTTGCATAAAAATCTTGCAAAGAACTTGTAAGTATTTCCCATACGGGTGGCGAAATTTAAAAATAAAAACCACGGAAAAGATTAAATTAAACAGCGAAAAAAGTATCACTCTAATGCACGTACATCCGAAAGAGATATAAACAGCCATCACCGAAAGATAATATGATGCCCATTATTTTAAGACGTGTACTTAAAGTGTGTTTTTAAAGTTGAAGGGAAAAAATACTGGCGACTTGAAAACAAATACTTTACTTCTAAATGAAAAGAGAATGAAAGCTTCACCTCTTTTGTATTTCTTTTTCATTCTGCCTTGATACACTGGTTATATTTTTATTTAAAAAGAAATTTTTATTATATCACGGAGAAGAGATTCTTAAAACTATGACCGAAATACTTTGTTTTCTCAATGTGTTACAACATATCCTGAAATATATTCGAATGCGAAATAATGTATATATATATATATATATATATATATATATATATATATATATATATATATATATATATATATATATATATATATATATATATATATATATATATATATATATATATATATATATATATATATATATATATATATATATATATATATATATATATATATATATATATATATATATATATATATATATATATATATATATATATATATATATATATATATATGTATATATATATATATATATATATATATATATATATATATATATATATATATATATATATATATATATATATATGTATTACTATATAATAAAATTATAATACTGTATAATAAAATATAATACTATTTAATTTTCCCTCACGCATTTTAATTTCCATAATCACTATGACTTATACCTATTTGTTTAGAGACCTATTCTAAATCATCCTATTCTAAATCCTATCCCAAAGTTCGTCATTTTGACGGACATCAAATTTCATGCTTAAAGTTTTGATATAATTTAGGTATTGTTCCAGAATTTTATGATCCGACTTTTAATAAAGTAATGATAATTATTTTACCATTTATATTACTATTAAAATATTTATTAAAATTATAATACTATATAAATACTAATACTGTATAATAAATACTATATATAATACTATATAATTCTATATAATAAAATTATAATACTATATAAAAAATAATACTACTATTTAATTTCCACTCAGCCATTTTAATTTCCATAATCATTATGACTTATACCTATTTACACAAAGACTTTTTAAAATGAGGACTTGGGCAATTTCAAAGTTGAGTAATGCAAAGGTTTCGGTAGCTATTGTAACGGGATCTATTTTACTCAGATTCCGATTCAGTTTAGAACTGAACGGTCTAACTGGTAAATATAATCAGGAAGGATTCATTACCAGTTGTACTTCAAACGTGATATCATTCTTATTGAAAAGTGCAATCAATGAATACTCCAATCTCGTAAAATATTATGATTTGGTTTGCTTTGGAGTGCTACAGTATACTATTTGCAACACGAGAGCTAATGAGACCGGGACCCCTAGCTTAAAGCCGATTTCGAACGGCTACGAACATCCATGCCAATGTGGGATTAGAACCCAAATTGAAAATATTATGAATCTTATCTTTTGTAAATTATAGGCAGTAGAAACTGTTTTTT
>CM063511.1:23943840-23946340 GCA_032207245.1 Pardosa pseudoannulata
ATCAAATATAATAGAAATAGAAAATAGGATTTCCTTATTATTTAATTCTGCTCTCTCTATATATTTGACACTAGGATTTCAATTTATTTAGAAAAGCTCTTGCTGTTAATAAAGTTAATATCATTGCAAGAAAGGTAAACATCCCTTTAGATGGCAGTTTCCAAACGCAAACAGCACTCAACCAGCAAACCAAACAGTCGTTTCTATTCCTCACCAATTCATATCTGTAAAGAGTAATCCATAAAGAAATTGAAAATTGGAAAGGGTACAAGTCTTTTTTTTTTTTTTTTTGGGGGGGGGGGACGGGGGGAAATGAACACCACATAATTTTACTTAACAAATACCTTCCAGTAAACACAAGTACAAATCGAACTTATAAATTAGTTCAAATTAATGGAGTAAGCCTGTATCATGAATAGAAAAATGATCACACACAAAAGAAAAAACAACTACAGAAACCTAAAATTGATATCAATTATTTCCTAGTTCAAGGCCTAATAAATTTGGCATCCCTCCTATAAAAATGTAGGCATTTACCTTCAGATTATCTGTATCAATGCATATAACAACATTCCTTATTCAACATTCATTCCTTATTCCTTATTTTCCTTATTTTCTATATATTTTTAAGAGATTAAATTAAAGTCTTTGCCACTGAAAAGGCTTAACGTACTTACTAAAAATATAATTTGTCAAATTATAATAATGTTTCATCTAATATGAAAGAAATGAAAAATGGGCTTTTCTTATTCAAAACTACACTATATATTTGAGGATAGAATTTCTATTTCTTTAGAAATGTTCTTTCTGCAAAGAAATATTAAATGATAAAATGAAAGCTCATATTGTTCCAAGAAAGGTAAATACCTATTTGGATGGGTTTTTCCTAATGCAAGCTGTCAAACACCCCGTATTTGTCACCTATACAGCAAACAAAGCAGTCATTTTTATTTTTCACCACTTAATATATGTAAAGAGTAAATAGTAAAGTAATTGAAAATTGAATTGTGTATAAGTTAGTTTTTTTTGCTGGAGGGGGAGGGGAGTGACACAACCTAATTTTACTTCTAAAACATTTTCTAGTAGACACAAGTATAAATGGAAATCAGAAATTTGTTCAAATTAATGGAGTAGGCCTGTATCAGAGATAATTACAACATGAAACACACAACCACAAAAGACAACAACTACAAAAACCTAAAATTGTTATCTATTTATCGACTAATTCAAGGCCTAATACACATGGCATGCCTTCCCTAAGAAAATAGACGTTTACCTTTGTATGATCTATATCACTGCATATCACAACATTCGTTTTTTTTTCTGGAAGAAATTGTAAGAGATTAATTTGAAGTCTTTACCACCAAAAAGACTTAAACACACGTACTAAATTGTAATTTGTCAAATTATAATAATGTTTCATTAAATATGAAAGAAATGAAACATGAGATTTCCTTATTATTTAAACCTACATTATATATGTATTTGAGGATAGTATTTCTATTTCTTTAGAAATGTTCTTTCTGCCAAGCTATATTAAATGATAAAAAGAAAGCCCATATCGTTGCAAGAAAGATAAACATCCATTTGGTTGGGTTTTTCCAAGCACAAGTTGTTGAAACGTCCTGCACTCGTCACCTGCACAGCAAACAAAGCAGTCGTTTCTATTCCTCACCACGTAATATATGTAAAGCGTAAACAGTGAAGTAAAAAAATTGAATTGTGTACAAGTTAGTTTTGGGGGAGAGGGACACCACCAAATTTTACTTCTAACACATTTTCTAGTAAACACAAAGTAAAACAATATTTTTATGGAACTCACACAAGTAAAATTAAAATTAAGTCCTGATAATCTGTCCGCGCATATATACAATATGGAACACACATTTTGTATTCAACAAAAAAAAAAAACTGACAAAATACTACTTATTCATTCATCGAGCTAGGAATCGAATGAAGGTAATAACGTAACAAAAGGCCTCCCATAAAAATTACACGTTTATCTTGTTGAAAGTTAAAGCGTTGCATAGAAATGCACTTAAATAGGTATAATGTCACACACATATCTTAATTAACACCTATGGGTGGTGGCACCACAAGTTTGTGAGTATTCTGTTTGACCCGCGCTTCAAAACTGCAAAAAACGTAAAAACCTGCTTGAGCAAAGTCATTTTTTCACCTTAATACTCCTCATAAGAACACAAACGCAAAAGAAAAAAACTGCAGGCTCAATCGTGCTTGGTTTGTTCAAGTGTCATGAAAAATAACAATAAAAAACAACACGTTTATCTTCATATGATCTATATCACTGCATATAATTACATTCTATTTTTTTCTTCGAACAATTTGTAATATATTAAAGTCATTAACAATAAAAAAAGACTTAATGCAGGTATTAAAAATGTAATTTGTAAAATTATATTTTTTTCATTAAATAAGAAAGAAAGGATAAAGGGTATTTCCTTATTATTCAAACTTACACTATATATGTATTTGAGGA
>CM063511.1:23951340-23958840 GCA_032207245.1 Pardosa pseudoannulata
GTAAATACAATATGTTTTGGTTTCCAAACTTCAAAGAAAATAACCTTTTTGATCATGCATGAATCCATTTTGACAGAGGTTCTTTAACTTTGATATATGAAATATCCATATTGATCTTACCTGAAAGAATTTTGACTACTTTTTTTCTAGATTTCTTTGCGTGAGTTTGACGTATGTACGTATGTATCTCACATAATTCAATTTGTAAAAAAAAATGTGCTGTAACCACAAAATTTTGTGGTTTTTAAACTTTAAAAGAAATAACCTTTTTTGATCATTCAAGAATCCCTTTTGACAGAGGTACTTTAATTTTGATATCTTAAATATAGATACTGATCATACCTCAAAGAATTTTGATTAGTTTTGTTGGGATATCTTTGCGTACTTTTGCATGTATGCACGCATGTATCTCACATAATTCGTCTAGTAAAGAATGTGCTGTGGCGAAATTTTGTGGTTTTCATACTTCAAAGGAAATAACCTTTTTGATCATGCATGAATCCATTATGACAGAAGTTCTTTAATTTTGTTATTTGAAATATCCTTACTGATCATACCTGAAACAATTTGATTAGTATTACCGGGACATCTCTGCGTACATATTCATGTACATACAAAAGTGCTTCGCATAATTGAAATTTTTTATTATGCACAGAAAGTTGAAATTTTGTAGTTAGACTTTCCTTCACGTAGTTGTACACCTACCTTTTGAAGTACTACCTGGAATCTTTATAAAGAAAAATCTCAATCTAGCGGACATTAACCCTGCTTGTCTCAAGAAATGTAAAATATACAATTTCAAATATTTATATGAAATTTAAAGCTTGGAAAATTCAATATAACAAATATTAACACTCTCTGTCTGTCTCTAGCAAATAATAGTACTTGATCTCTTCTCAAACATAACCATATTTTTGTATCTCAAACATAACATATACCAACTCTATCTTGCACTTTTAAACTTTAAAGAAATAACAAAAAATATTTTATAACATCAAAATTGATATGTATTCACAGACACACAAAGAAGTTATGTTTTGTACACATCACGACTTTTAGATAATTTCTCTATAAAATTTCTTACTATTTTAAAAATATATAAAGAAATGCATTAACAGGATAAATATATAGAAAAGGATAATTATAATAGTCTTTAAAAATAAGTTTGTACTTAATAGTTTATTTAACAGCATAACTATTAGTTTAGATTTTAAAATTAATTTATATTTATTAGCTTTAAACTGCAATACAAAATATTACAATACGTTCGTGAGACATAATTTTGAAAATGTGTTAAGATATGAAAACAAATGATACATTTTTCTCACTAGAAGATTATCAAAACAAATTTCACATTATATATTAGGTAAAATTTTATTCTTTAACCCTCTGTAAAGAAATTATTATCTAACATGCATAATATTGTTTCGTTATATAAGATTTATGAGCTCTATTTGTCTCGAAAAAATTTCGGACTTGAAAACTGAATATATCTTTCATAGTATTAGATTATAAAAGCAAATTTCCGACACAATGTTCATTATACCTTATTCATACATTCACGATAAAGGAATTATAATGACATTCTCTTAGGGCATTATTACTTGAAATGTATTTTTAGTATTAGAAAGAGAGTCAACACTCGTCTTCTGGAAATCCGATTTTCTTTTCTTAATTAGGAGAAACTTTTGCTGAATTATTTGTCTAAACAAAGTGAACTAACTCAGGAAAAAGAATAAAATTCATGTGATGTCTGCAGTTACATAAACGCATTCTTACTTTCCGTATTAAAGCTTTTTATACTATACCTGATATATGCTACATAAATACATTTTATGTGCACTTATTGCCGAAAATATAAAATAATATGTCAAATAATTTCCAGTGTATAACGTATAAATTCTTTGACATTAGAATTAAAATGCGTAATTTTAAGTTTAACTTAAAATTTTAGTATTTTCTGACTTAAATACTTTATATAATTTGTTTCTAAAAGATCTTTATTTCAGATACAAAATAATTCTCAAATTTTATGATTATTTTACTCATCAAAATGTATATTTTTATGGTATCAAATATAGGAGAGTGTATATTGTAACCTAGAAGGAGTATATATAGTGTAAAAGAGATTACGAAGCAGAACTTTAATTTGTAGAGTTAAGCTAGTTTAAAAAAATAACGTCTTTTGTATTAATAGCATTATTTATCATTTATACATAGAAATATACTATGTATATATATTAAATAACTAAAGAATATTTTTCTCCAACATGATTAATGGACAATATATCTTTTATTCGCGACAACATTAATTTCAGCTATTCCATACAATGCCCTAAACATGCTATCTAAATTGAGTTACCTTATTATACCCTATTATGCCTTATGTAGAAAAGAGTAGACATAAAGTACACAACCAACATTTTTATTTACAATTTTTCAATCCAGTAAACTTTATATGGTGGATTTTTAACCTCTTATTGCACAGTTTTTTTGAAAACATTCGGCCCAAAAATCAGTTTTTTAAATGTAAAAAACACAATTTAGAACCTTGAATTTAGAAAACAAAATATAATTTTATACTTAAATAAGTAAGTGTCAATAGCTTACAATCCCATGTAAATGATAAATGTCAATCAAATGATTTTTTTTTTTTTGGCTTTCACATTATTATTTTCAATTCTCGATTGCATTCGAGTGTGAAAAATTCGAAAAATCGGAAGTGAGTTACCTTATTATACCTTATTATGCCTTATGTAGTAAAGAGTAGACATAAAGTACACAACCAACATTTTTATTTACAATTTTTCAATCCAGTAAACTTTATATGGTGGATTTTTAACCCCTTAACTCTTACTTTCACATTATTATTTTCAATTCTCGATTGCATTCGAGTGTGAAAAATTATAGCAGGATAAAGTACAACGTCGCTCGAATTATCTCGAGTGTGCAGAGTATGGCCAGTTTAGAGAGCTGGAGTTAACTCGAGTGTGCACGTTAAGAGGTTAATAGAATATCTTACATGGCCCACTGATACGCCGTCTGGGATAAAATTGTAAAATGTATAAAATTAAAAAAATTACTTTCATGAAAAATTAAGATAAATAAAATATAGCTTACTAATTGTTGATATTTTGGAAAAAAATGCAGAAGTTATTTATTTCAATTCAATAAATTTTATATATATATATATATATATATATATATATATATATATATATATATATATATATATATATATATATATATATATATATATATATATATATATATATATATATATATATATATATATATATATATATATATATATATATATATATATATATATATATATATATATATATATATATATATATATATATATATATATATATATATATATATATATATATATATAATATATATATATATATATATATATATATATATATATATATATATATATATATATATATATATATATATATATATATATATATATATATATATATATATATATATATATATATATATATATATATATATATATATATATATATATATATATATATATATATATAATATAATATATATATATATATATATAGAGATATATATATATATATATATATATATATAAAATATATATATATATATAAAATATATATATATATATATATATATATATATATATATATATATATATATAAATATATTATCAGGTTTAAAAATCGGGTTTAAGAATTAAGCGAGTTAAAATAAAAATATATGGAAGTCATTAGCAATAACTTAATAGAGAAATACACACAATCGAGAGGAAGTATACAGAGTAAAAAAGCTGAAGCAAAAGTAGACTTATAAATTTGCTTAGGTAGCAACGCCAAAATAGAGAGTTCTGAGCGGGAAATTGGGCTGATAGCATCCTCCACTCTTGTCGAGTCAAATTATGAGAGGTTATCTAAATAGCATTCCCATGGACAGAAAGATTACAGTAAAGAAGTTTTTATATCTAAAAGATTATCTGAAATCAAATGTGTCTTTCATGCCTTAACCACTCTTCCGTTACATATATGTAATACAGGAATTACAAAACTGCTTGAAAAGGAGGATCCTAATCAGCAATAACGATGCAGTCAACCCACATTAAAAACAACGGATTAAGTCTAATTAAAACTTTATTTTAGAGCTGCTAAATATGACATATTTACTAGTCAACGACACACAAGAAAAAGACACAATCACTCTACTCGAACAGAGGTTTAAACCAAGAGCGAACACAGAAAGAATTTTCCCAAGGTCCAAGAAACTTAGTCAGCGCATTAAACTGCTAAGATCAGGAAAAACGCGGATCCATTTCAGGCGACAGCTGGAAATCGTGTTGAATAGACAGAAAATGTACATCTACAGGACAGACAACTTTAGGAAATGGATGGAAATAATTTTAAGTCGATGACGCTCCTTTAATTAAGACATTTAAAAATTTGAAAAAAATTTAAGGAATTAGTATGGGAGAGAGCAGGTTTTTAAGGAAATATTAAGTTAACTAATTTTGATATATTACAAATATATATATATATATATATATATATATATATATATATATATATATACAGACATATCTGTATATGTGTGTGTCAATTCTTTACCATATGTGGATATATATAGCTGCACAGTTGATATATTTTTCTGAAAACCTGCAAAATTCCATATCCTTTTTCAAGATCCTTTATTAAGAAAAATGTGTATCATAACAATATCCTCCAAAACATTATGAGTACGCAAAATTCAATTACATATATAAAAGTTTGGAGTGGAGTACTGTTTTAAACTATCTGATTGTAATTTGCATAACTATCGGCGAACATTGCATTTCGCCAGTCTACTGAGAAAAGTAATTGCAGATGAAATAGCCCATTAGAGCAATTCAGCTCTTTGAAAGCCATTAGTCAAATCTGTATAAAGAAAAATTCTTTATGAGAGAAAAATGTTTGCTGGGTATTTATTTTAAATTTCACGTGCAAATGGGAAGTTTTGCATAAATATATCTTAAAATATTTCTCTCGAATTTATTTTACGATCGTTTAATGGATTTGATAATTATTTGTAATTTATAATGCAAATGTAGACATGAAGAGGAATAGCCTATTATTTAGATATATTTGCATGAATATCTTAAACAGTGATGTTAGCTATGTTGAGATTTATATATATATATATATATATATATATATATATATATATATATATATATATATATATATATATATATATATATATATATATATATATATATATATATATATATATATATATATATATATATATATATATGTATATATATATATATATATATATATATATATATATATATATATATATATATATATATATATATATATATATATATATATAATATATATATATATATATATATATATATATATATATATGTGTGTGTGTGTGTGTGTGTGTGTGTGTGAGGTTGAAAAATAGCAGTTCAAAATTAAACTAATTGTAGTTAAAAATAGTTAGAACTCATTAATGACAAAGTAATATATAAATCTTATAATGTCAACGCATCTTCGAACGGAACTATACAGAGTGAAGGAGTAGACATAGTAATTTTGCTTATTTAGCAATGCTAAGAAAGATAGTTCAGAACGGGAACTCGGACTGATAACATCCTCCACGTTTTTTGTGTGAAAGTATGAGTACAATGTAAGTTCAAAGGATTTCGAAATGGCATAGCTATAGACAGAAGGATTACAATAAAGAAGTTTTTTATATACGAAATGAAATGTGTCTTAACCACTCGTCCGTGTCTTATATATATATATATATATATATATATATATATATATATATATATATATATATATATATATATATATATATATATATATATATATATATATATGTATATATATATACATATATATATGTAGCAAGGCATCTCGTATATGATCAATAATATATATTTCTGCTAATTTTGATGACCTGCGGAAGTGTTGACAGTCAGGAGAGTGTTAATGGAGTCAATATTTATCAACACTGAACATGTTGGATGCACCATTGTCCTACTGGAATTTCCCATATCTGTCGGAATGCACAATGGATAGGAATGGGTTCAGGTGATCAGGCAAAATCCTTGCGTACATCTCACTTGTCAGGATCGTAGCGTATGAGGGGTTCCATATCACTTCAGCTTCGAGTGTATCATACCGTACTGACTCTCTAACAGTCCCCTTTTGTTTCTTACAGTGTCAATGGATTCATGATGTTATCTTCACACTCATACACGTCAATCCGTTGTGTACAACTTGAAACGAGACTGTCAACAAGACAACTTACTTCCAGTCATCAACAATTCAATGTCGTTGTTGACGGGTACTGGTGAGGAGTACAATTTATTGTAATGCAGTCATCGAGGGTACACGAGTTTACCTTTAGTTCCGAAAGCCCATATCGATGTTGTTTCTTTGAAAATTTCGTACGCTGACATTTGTCCAATGCGCAGCATTGAAATCTGCAGCAATTTGAGGAAGATGTTCTTTTCTGTCACATTTAATGATTCTCCCCAGTCATCATTGGTACCGTTCTTCGAATGATCACTGTCTGGCAACAGCAATGTTGGAGATCTGATGTTCTGCAGGATAACAATATTCAAGGTACTTTAATGAATAATCCCATCAAATAATTCTTGAAAATCCAAATCTCTACACTTGATCATAATTACATATCAGATACTATGACCCATTTCCCCTGGCCCGACTATAACACCAAGTCTAAACTCACTTAAATGTTGATAACCTAATATTGTATCGGAAGTTACCGGTTTAACAACTTTTCCAGACACTTCGCTTATAGGAGTTAACAACCAAGGCGCCGTATTCTGATGGTTTCCTTATCTCTCCTCATCTCTTTCCTTGTATACATATATATATATATATATATATATATATATATATATATATATATATATATATATATATATATATATATATATATATATAAATATATACATAATTAGTAGTTTTATAATAAATATTGATTGAAAATATACTAGCTCAGTCCATCCTTTCTTGTGTTTATCCTTTTTTCCGTTATTCTTTCCCACAACGTATGCCAATTTAAAATGTTGCACTTTTAATTATTACTAGAGTAATAAAAAGGTAAACCATATTTAGATTCCAAAATAAATTCACCCAGGAATCGAACCTATACTTACTGAAAATAAACACTTACTGACTTTAATCCAACGGAAATTTATTAAATCGAAAGATGGATATCTAGAACGAGAATCGGGCTATAATAATATATAAACTACTGTAGAAAGAACTAGAAAATATACATTATGTCAAATAGTTTTTTTTTTCTATATTAAAGATAATCAGAAATATATAGCGTTGAACCGTAAAACGTTCCTCTAACAGTTCTCTTTTCTTATTTGCACTCCATTTGTACGTACAGAAAGAAAATATCAAGACAACTCTAAGTGTATTAAGCCAGAGGTTTACC
>CM063511.1:23963840-23986340 GCA_032207245.1 Pardosa pseudoannulata
CTCCTTATGTCCACATTTGAATTGTTAATTGTTCTCGTTGATCAAACTGGACGAGCATAAGCCAAAGTTTGAGAGAAAACCTTTAAGATATTTTAATACAAGACTTTCCACTTATGCATGCAGCTCCAAATAAATTCCCAGCTAAGAGTTTTCTCTCAGAAAGGAATTTTTCGTTATAAAGATCATACTAATGGCTTTCAAAGTGCTGGATTGCTTTAATGGGCTATTTCATTTGCAATTACCTCTCTGAGTGGAAGGGAAATATTCGTAGTTTGTCGTGAGTTAGTCAAAATGCATTCTGATACTTTTGAAACAGTTCTGTTAAACAAAATCTTTATGTTCGCCATCATATTTTGAATTTTCGTAATTTTTCGCGAGGGAATCGGTAAAGATTAGCAATTTTAAGAAAGTAATATTTGCAGTAAGAAACAGTTTCTTGGAAGTGCATTTTATATATATATATATTATATTATATATATATATATATATTTTATATATATATATGTTATATATATATATGTATAATATTATATATATATATATATATATATATATTAATATATATATATATATATTTATATACTACATATATATATATATATATATATATATATATATATATTATATATATATAATATATTTATATATATATATATATAATAATTATATAATTTTATATATATACATTATGTATAAATGTATAAAAAAATTGTTAAAATAATTTTATTACATAAAATATAAAAATTATTAATATAGAGAAACTCTTATAATATTTCGTATATTTATTATAATAAAAATATCTTATAGATAATATATTTAAAATTATTTACAGCAATAAACTATATTTATAAATATTTTTATTTGAAAAAATATATATATAATTTATATAATATACAGATATATATGTCAAATAAATATATAGATTGTATATATATATATCAAAGTATTTATATAATAATATATTACATTCAAACTTAGACTTAATTATAATATATATATCCGTATTATATTATATATTACTTATAAAAACTTTATATATAACGATAATATACTTTCTCCTTATGTCCACATTTGAATTGTTAATTGTCTCGTATATCAAATATACGAGCATAAGCCAAAGTTTAAGAAAACCTTTAAGATATTTTAATACAAGACTTTTTATGCATATAAATAAATATTAGCTAAGAGTTTTCTCTCAGAAAGGAATTTTTCGTTATAAAGATCATATAATGGCTTTCAAATTATTGCTTTAAATATTTCATTTGCAATTACCTATTTGATATAAGGGAAATATTCGTAGTTTGTCGTGAGTTAGTCAAAATGCATTCTGATACTTTTGAAACAGTTCTGTTAAACAAAATCTTATGTTATCATATTTTAATTTTCGTAATTTTTATAATCGGTAAAGATTACAATTTTAGAAATAATATAGTAAAAAGTTTTTAAGTGTTTTATATCATTATATATTATGAAATGTTACTGGAATCATTAAAATCTTTAAAACACATCCAAATGCATGTACACACACATAGATTTATATATATATATATATATATATATAATATATATATTTATATATATATTATATATATATATATATATTATTTATATATATATATATATATATATATATATTTATATATATATAATATATATACATATATATATATATATATATATATATATGTATATATATATATAAATATATATATATATATATATATTATAATATATATATATATTTATATATATATATATATATATATATTTATATATATATATATATATATATATATATATATATATATATATATATATATTATATATATATATATATATATATTTTGTTGTATATATATATATATATATAATATATGTATATATATAATATATATATATATATATATATATATATTATATTCTTTCTTATGTATATATATATATATATATATATAGATATATTTATATATATATATAAATATATCTATATATATATATAAGATATATATATATATATATATATATATATTTTATATATAATATATATAATATTGTGTTTGTGTGTATATATATATATTATATATATATATATATGTATATAATATTATATATATATTTTATATATATAATATATATATATATTTATATATATGTGTGTGTGTATATATATATATTTATATATTATATGTATATATATATATATATTATATATTTATATATATATATATATATATATATATATATATATATATATATATATATATATATATATATTTATTATAGATATATATATATATATATATATATATATATATTATATACATATATATATATATATATATATGTATGTATATGTATATATATATATATAAATACATGTGTGTATGTATGTATAAGTGATACGAGTGTATATATTATACAACACTAACTATTCGCATATAGTCAAAATAATATTTAAGATAATTAAATCATATAGCTTAAAGTACTGAAATTAGAATAGAAACAAATGAGTTAAAGTATCTGGAACAACATCAATAGTCCTTTTACTAGCATTTTTACCATTATGTAAAATATAAATTTTGAGTGCAGTAAATGACTCAAAAAAGAGATTTACTTTAAAATAAATAAGCTCTTTGTAGTCATTATGAACTAATTTTTATTAGGTTGAATAATATCTATAATGTCTACGATATCAAATGTTTCATGTTGTATACTTCTATTATTTTACATGTATAGTTATTACTTAACATTGGAATAATTTCAGTTTGATAACGTCTATGCAACTAACACTATTACTCTGATATCCCTAAATATTATTCATATATATTTGTGTAGTCAAACTGACATCATAAAGTATAATTGAGATATAGATTTATTTTTTCGTTTGCCATTAAGGATATTTAAAGTTTATCACTGCTTTTTCCCTCCTTATAGTCAGGCAGAATAATATATTGAAATATGTATAAAGGAAAAGATTCTTAGAAATGATTACAAACTATTAATTAAAAATTCAATAGTAATCGTATTAAAATTTTTGCCTTTATATCACGAATTTAAAAAATAATTAAAAATAATTTTATAAAAAATATTTATTTTAATTATAATTAAATAATTATATATTACTTTTCGTACAGTTATTTACTACATAAGATGACATATTTTTGTTAAGAATTCCATTTCTATTTGAAAGAATATTCCCTATGTATAAACAGAAATACATTATAGAATGAAAAATTAATAACATACATGGATAACACTTCTAATATTGCAAAAACAGCTGTTTGTTTGTACACAAACTAATTTAAGTTCGTGTCTCTTTCGATACAAGAATTGTCTAAACCTACTTCTTTTAGCACCTTTGACAATTCGCATTTAGCATATTTCCGCGATAAAACATTAGATTGTTGTGTTGATATATTTATTGAAACTGACATTTGTGAATAAAAATTGATAGAAGTGAATTTTCTGTCGTAGTGTAAACAAGAATTGATATTATGCCTAGTGAATTGAAGAAATTTCTTGGATGTGAGTGCATGTATTTTGTTTACGTAAATATGCTTGAGTCTGCAGATCAAGCTGAAAAATTTTTCTAATACGGGGCATAAAATTTGACTGCGATTAAATTATACTTGCTTCTGCCAGTTCTTTGATGTTGATATGATACTCTATTTGCCAAATATTTATTAACATAACATATAGTATCATAAAGTTGAAATGTGTTACACATGATGTCATTTATTATGAAAGATAAATCAATATCAAAGTAATAAAAAATTATTTTTAACAAAAATTCTAAATTTAAGAACAGCAAGTGTAACTGTATTACTTTATAAACATTTAATTGTTACTGTTCATATAAAACAAATTCCTTTTAAATTTTATTCTAAATAATATTTATTACGTTCCAAAAAATAATTGAAAGAAATTTTCAGCAATTTATAAACAAAAAAAAAATTATGCTTTCTATCTGTGAGTAATATCATAAAAATAGAATGTAGAATAATAGTCTGAACGAAAAATGCTGTGAACAAAGATGAAGAATAAAAGCTTAAATGAAGGGTACACTGAAGAACCAAATGATGAATAATAGCGTAAGAAAATAATACTATAAATAGTTGAGTGAGGAATAATGGCTTGGACATAACATTTAGGCTTTCTTGTAGTAAGGAACATTAAAAATAAATGAATAATATTATTAATGAAGAACACTGAAAAATGAAGAATAATAATAGCATAAATTGATAATATTGTTAAAAACAAAAGGATGGATAATAGTGTGAAGAGTGCTGTGAAGTTAAGAATCAGTAATAGTAGCTTGTATGTAGAATAATGTAAGGAAACAATTGTACTTTCTAGCAGTAAGGAGCACTATGAAAAATAAAATGAAGAACAATACAGCTATTCGATGATGTTAAGATTAGAAATAATAATAATTGTTTGAATAAAGAATACAAAATAATATGAAAATTAGAATGAGTATTATCTGCGTTAATGATGATTATTGTAAATAACAGAATGAAAAATAATAACGTGAAAATATTAAATCACCCTAGTAATTTTACTTAAATTTTTAAGCTGTTAGATTTCAAAAAACAATATAAAAAGAAACTGATTGCTATACATAATATTGGAATCATAAATTTCACTATATTTAATATAAGTAAAGTATTTAAAATTTATTAAATACAATATTAAAAACTTTGCATGAAAACAAAAAAAATGTGCCTGTAGTTAATTTCAATGTTCATATACTTACTGAGAATTGGAGTAGAGCAGTGTATATTTGGCAAAACAAGGGCTGTTTAAAACAGGACAATTGCTTAAAGCTAGTTCCAAGAAAATTACTACCAGTAGTGAGATTCGAATCCAAGAACAGTTTTACCTCTTATCAAAACCTTTTATATTCGGCTATCATCTGGCATATTCTGAGTCAAAGTGCAAAGTGCTGAATTGGAGATTTTAAAAGTGCAAAGTGCAAAGTAACACGTTAGAAGATATAAGTGATACCCAATAATATACTAAATGGTAAGCTAAATTTATGTTTTTTCTACCTTGAGAATTTTGTAACTTTACGAATTTTACTTCTACTCTACACGTTTTATATTCATCTAAATAACAATTGTGTTGTTTGAATACTGTTGGAAGTAAAAATTGTCTAAAAATAGTAACTAATAATTTTATTTAAACATAAAGGTGTTCAGCTTTTCAAATCTCACAGTAAGAAGGAACGCATGGATATAGGAATTTTACATCAACTGTACATGATATTTTTGAATAATTAAATCAATAGTTTTAAACTGCATTAGTGACTATCATGAGAAAAATGTGAAGAATTTTGTAATCTCTAAAAACATCTTTATATTTCTCTTAGTGTATAGAAATCAAACTGAGAGATTGGTAATTCAATATTATATATATATATTATATATATATATATATATATATATATAATATATATATATTATATATATATATATAATATATATATATAATATATATACTAAAAGTCCTTTGTGATACTATTGCAATCTTACTAAAAATAGCCATAATATATCTTTGACATGAATTAATAAGTTGATGTAAGTTATCATATTGGTTGATAATATTTTTCTTTTAAAAGGTAATATTTTTGCATTACTTCAATTAAAAAGTAAATTATATGTCTTTAATAATTCATTTGTATTGCTGCATTTTAGATTTGATTTACCATTCCCTAAGTCTAATCTTACTCCATAAACAAAAACATGATTTCAGAATTTCAAATGTATTTACTTACTTTATTTCTTTAGACTTAGTAAATTCTTTGAAACATAACTTCAAACGGAAGTTTTTAAAATTAAAAAATGCTGATAGAAAGTCCTTGGAGTCGATTTTAATTCAAGTGCAATATTAAGTCTATAGAAAAATAAAGAAAACAATTTTAAATACATTTTTTAATAATTATGACTCTTTCACAATGTACGTATTGCCTTTTTCCTTTCCGTTACACATTATTTGATATTTGTGGGTGCAAAATATGACAAAAATTGTACTGTTTATATTTATCAGAAAGTGTTTAAATAAATGTTTTTCACTTCTAGGTAAATTTATTTTTCGCGTTTTAGGAACTCAGTTTACCAATAAATATTCTTAAATGTAACAAAATAATTTCCCAGCTTTTGTTTCGCACATGTAGATTTAATCTAAAATTTGTCATATTAATGTATACGATTATGTATAATAAGTAATTTTTCATAGTAGATTCGAACTCGTTTACAACGAGCACAAAGGGACCGTAACATTTACTCGTTAAATCCGAGTGCTCGTAATAAACATTTAATTAAGGCAGGCGTGTAAGCAGAAGGGCGGTGGCTTAGAAGGTCAAATGATTGAGCTTACTTAAAATTTAATAAATACTTATTTTAATTACATTAGTTAATTTAATTAAACACTTTTCTTAATTTAATGACAACTAACCCCCCTCCATCAGCAAAAAATTTCTAGTTGAGCTACAGTCTTAAAAGAAAGAAATAATAAACGGAATGAAAAGTCTTCGGTGGTCGGTACATCTGAGGTCATCAGTTCGTCGTCAATGGATACATAGTTTTGTAATTCTTCTTTGGTCATTTCCAAATTTGCAGTTTGTAGGAAATTGTCAACCTCTTCTTCCTCAGTGGAATTTACCTTCTTGACAACTCTCCAATCCAGCTTTATGGAAACACTTGATGATACATATTGATGTGACATTTTCCCATGCATCGTTCATCAAATATATCGCTTCCAGTACACTGAGATTGGTATTTGATGCTATTACACTTCTATCTCTTCGGTCCAGAATCATCAAAATCAGTTGCTTACGGAAGTGGCACTTGAAACTTCTTATGACTTCTTGGTCCATAGGCTGGATAACATACGTAGAATTTGGTGGCAAAAATTCAATGGCACTGGATTTGTGATCCCTCCCTATTGACATTGAAATACTGGAGGAATTTTGCCTACAAAACTATTATACCGAGGTAAAGATAAGACGGAAAGACTAGAAAGATGAGAAAAACGAATGCAAGACAGAAAAATATTGCTCGTTAAAAGCAGGTCTTGCTCGTTAAAAATAACTTCTATTCCATAGACTTCCATAACATAGATCCAAACAAATATTATCGCATCCCACGGTAAATCCGACTTCTCGTTAAATCCGAGCTCGTTAAGAACGAGTTCGACTTTACGTGAGTATAAGAAATAATTGGTGAAATGATTACCATAAAAATATATCTTACGTTGATTGTAATTTGAAGGTTTACAGTGATTCTCTGAGATGAATGATTGATTTACAACATATTTATTTATTACGTAGAGTAGTTGTTAAATTCGTAATCCCTTAAGGCTATACAACCTTCCCTATAAAATGATGATAGATTGCAAAAATGAAGTAAATAACTTAAAGAATTCATAATTCCATTACTATTGTTTATAAAATATAAATTTCAATAACGATGAAAAATAAACCTAGAGATGTTTTTGACGCGAACGAAAGAAGTTTAAAAGCAAATTTAGATAATGATAAAACGTTACTATAAATTTGAACTTTCGGTTTTATATATTTAGACATTAATTTCTTTTAAGGAGTTTTCTACAAGAGATTAAATCAAGTTAAATGAAACGTTGACAATGTGTCATTTTCACATTTAAATGGAATGCATTATTTTGTCATTTAAAAAACATTTTCAACAATAAAAAATTTAAAGTAATGAGAGATATGAAAGTTTCTTAATACAGTTTTTTTTATCTGTGTGACAGTCTGCATTCTAAAAATGCTTTTAACTCACTAAAAATCCTTTTACTACACTTATATTTCTTTTTTATATGTCACTTAGGAGAAATGCAATTTTTTATAAATGTCTGAAAAAAAATCTAGTGAAATAAATGTATGCACTGATAAGATAAAATATTAAATATCTTTTTGCTGATTCCTTCACCATCACTTCATGTATATTTCTAAATTTAGGATACATATATATATATATATATATATATATATATATATATATATATATATATATATTATATATATATATATATATATATATATATATATATATATATATATATATATATATATATATATATATATTATATATATATATATATATATATATATATATATATATATATATATATATATATATATATATATATATATATATATATATATATATATATATACATATATATATATACATATAATTAGTTAATATATATACCAGACTTGTTTGAATTATATTACTTGTAGGTGAAACTGTTGTACCTATCAATATGTGACTTATTTTTACGACGACTTGAGTGGTAAATGTTGAATATTTTTGAAGAAATAACTTTTATTTTGGTACATTTTTATAGAATATGTAAGCTACTTATAACTAAATAAAGTTTCAATATCTGTATAGTTGACAATACTTTTTAAGAAACTCAGTTTCATATATTTAGTTAGTAGTTTTTAATTTTCATTTTTGCATTCACAGGAGAGTCAAATCATATTTTAATCACCAATGGTTTTACCTGTTAATTATATAGTATCTTCAGCGATTTAATCTCATCAGTTTGAGATTTTTCGAACATTGTCTAATCATCGTGTATTCACAGGAGAGTCAAATCATATTTTAGTCAACAATGGTTTTATCTGTTAATCATATAGTCTTTTCGGCGATTTAATCTCATGAGTTTGAAATTTTTCGAACATTGTCTAATCATCGTGTATTCACAGGAGAGTCAAATCATATTTTAGTCACCAATGATTTTATCTGTTAATCATATAGTCTTTTCAGCTATTTAATCTCATCAGTTTGAGATTTTTCGAACATTGTCTAATCATCGTGTATTCACAGGAGAGTCAAATCATATTTTATTCACCAATGATTTTATCTGTTAATCATATAGTCTTTTCAGCTATTTAATCTCATCAGTTTGAGATTTTATGAACATTGTCTAATCATCGTGTATTCACAGGAGAGTCAAATCACATTTTAGTCACCAATTTTTTTATATGTTAATCATTTAGTTTTTTCGGTGATTTAATCTGATCAGTTTGAGATTTTTTGAACATTGTCTAATCATCGTGTAGCTGGTCGTCCTCTGCATCTAGTCCTTTCAAATTTCGAAAATGGCACATGTTTGGTAAGTCGGCATGTCAGTATTAAAAAAATTACTTAATATAATTTAAGATAACTTTTTTTTAAATATAATTTATCAATATATCGGTCAATTTAAAAATCATATGAATTACCGAAACGAAATAAAATTACAACAGGAAGGACAGAAAAAAAATTGTTTAAGCATTTTTCTTAAATCTACTATATTTATTACTTTAAAATCATTTAATACCTTTCTAGATTAGTGTGTACAATGTAAAGGCAAGGAAACCAGTCTTATTTCTAAAAAAATGGTTTGTTTAATGCCAAAAATCAATTTAACGAGTTTAAAAGTTTATCGAAAAATAAATTAATTTACAAATCAAGCATTTTGAAGCTTACTATCAAGATTTCAGCTTTCAAATATTTTATCCCATTTTATCCCATTCTAGTCTTCACATTTAGAAGTGAATGTTCGATCCTCAACTAAGCAGAGAAAGAAAAGTTGCTATTTTTTTTTTAAAGAAAAATATTTTGACCTATTCAAGAGAAAAATCAGTGTAGAATTCTTTACAACCATGAGATTTACAGAAATAATAGAAAATATCATGGAACTTACTTTGTGAGAATCATAAAAGCATGACGTATTAGGTGACGTGTTAGGGCCTAGCCACCTAATACGTCATGGTTTTATAATTCTCACAATGTGTTCCACGGTATTTTCCATATTTTCTGTAAATCTCATGGTTGTACAGAATTCTCCACTCATTTTTCTCTTGAATAGGTCCGAAGATTTTTCTTTCAGAAATGAGCAACTTTTCTTTCTCTGTTTTATTGAGGGCCCAACATTAAATTTCAAATGTAAAGACTAGGATGGGATAAAATGGGATAAAATCTTTGAAAGCTGAAACCTCGATAATAAGCTTAAATTCTTGATATGTTAATTAATTTATTTATCGATAAACTTTTAAACTTGTAAAATTTATTTTTGGTATCAAACAATGGTTTTTAGAATTAAGATTGTATTTACACTGTACACACTAGTCTGGAAATGTCTAAAATAATTTTAAAGTAAAAAGCATAGTAAATTTAAGAAAAATGTGTAAACATTTATTTTTATTTCTTTCCTATTGTTTTTCATTTCATTTCGGTAATTCATATATTTTGATAATATTATTTAATTCATATTTTTCTTTTTTCATCATATTTATTCATTTTCATTTTCATTTATTCATCATATTTTTGATTCATATGATTTAATTGATCAATATATTGATAAATTGATGATAATGAAAATAAAATTATCGAAAATTATATTAAGTAATTTATTGTAATTTAATATTAATATTTTAATAATATTATATTTATAGATATGTATATATACTGTAATTTATATAAATTATGTTACATTGAAGGAATTAAAGAAAATTTAATAATAAATCATTTAAGGTAATCAACTTGGGTAAGTAAAATATGGAAAGAAGCAATAATTAGTACCTTAATAATTGTTTATACAGTATTTGTATGCGTAAAACATATAATTTTGAAGTTCAAAATATCAGGCAATTTTTTATACTTACCTCTTGATTTGTGAGGCAAAACATGACACTAGGTCTAAGAAATAGTTTAAAATTTATAAGATACATCCGTAGTAGTAATAAATAGTAGTAACAAATCAACTAAATTCTTTAAAAAATTCTAACTACTAATTTGTAAAAACAGCTGAAATTTTTAAAAAACAAAAATGACTAGCAATTCTTTTAATTAATTCCATTTACAATAGTATATTAAGTGTCTGTTATATAAGTCTCATATTCTTATTTTCTTCTCGTGTTCTTCCTCAGTAATAAAAGTTCAAATCATATTTGTGTTGCAAAGATTTTTTCAAAATGTTTGTGCAACCACTCAATAATTTGCAGTATTGTAGGCTGTAATTCATCTAAAATTATAGAAGAAAAATCCAATTATATTTTACAAAGTAAGGTTTAAACTATACCGATTTTTTTGAGAATAAAATCATAAAATTTAAACTGTTTTTTCTGGTTGTTTATTTCCATTTTTTAGTTTATAAATCAAAACTATTATGTCTTACCTTCTATTGCATACAACGTAAAGATAAATGAAAGAATATTCGGAAAAGTTAACACTGTAGCCATTAAAATAAATAAGTAAAAATTAACTCTAAATTTTCACAACAATCAATCCTTTAAATCCAGTCACATACTAAAACAAATTTCATAGTTTGTATAAATAAAGTTGCGAATATAATTAAATGAAAAGGAAGTTACTTTTAAGTAAACAGTTTTCTTTTAAATGTGATTAAAATTTAAAAATAACTTTTGTACTATTTAGTGCTTCTTAGATGGCTTCTTAGATGGTTATAGTTAATTCTAAAAAAGTAACTAAAACCTATTTATTCCTCTCACAACATATGTTATTCTAAATTTAAATGAAGGTATTCATTCTATTTCTACATATTTATAACTAGTTTTATGTTTTCTTTCCTCCCTATCTACAAATAATTATAATCTAGACAGATGAAAGCAAAGAACTCTTACTAATCAAGCAATATTAAATGCCTATATTTACGTTCCTTTCCTTTTTGAGATGTATTGCAACCACTTAGTAATTTGCGGTAATATAGGCTGAAATTAAACTGAAATTATCAAAGAAAATTTCAATTTTACTTTTCAAAGTAAAAAGCAAACTATAACGATTTTTTGGCAAATAAAATAAAAAAAAATTTAAACTGTATTTGCATGTTATTTATTTCCATTTTTTAGTTTATAAATCAAAAACATTTTGTCTTAACTTCTATTTCATAGAACGTAAAGATAAATGAAAGATTATTTGGAAAAGGTAACACTGTAGCCATTAAAATAAATATATGAAAGTTAATTCTAAATTTTCACCTCAATCCGCCCTCTAAATGTATTCACATACGAAAACAAATTTCATAGTTTGTATAAATAAAGATACAAATATAATTAAATGTAACTGAAATTACTTTTAAGTAAACAGTTTTTTAAATGTGATTAAAAATAACTTTTTTACTATTTAGTGCTTCTTAGATGGCTTCTTACATGATTATAATTAATTCTAAAAAAAGTAAATAAAACCAATTTATTCCACACACAACAAATTTTATTTTAAATTTAAATGAAGGTATTCATTCTATTTCTACATATTTGTAACTAGTTTTATGTTTTCTTTAATCCCTATCTACAAATAATTATAATCTAGACAGATGAAAGCAAAGAACTCTTACTAATCAAGCAATATTAAATATCTATATTTATGTTCCTTTCATTTTTGAGATGTATTGCAACCACTTAATAATTTGCGATATTATAGGCTGAAATTAAACTGAAATTATCCAAAAAAATTTCACTTTTACTTTACAAAGTAAAATGTAAACGATGACGATTTTTTTGGAAAATAAAATCATAAAATTTAAACTGTATTTGCTGGTTGTTTATTTCCATTTTTTAGTTTATAAATCAAAAACATTTTGTCTTAACTTCTATTTCATAGAACGTAAAGATAAATGAAAGATTATTTGGAAAAGGTAACACTGTAGCCATAAAAATAAATATATAAAAGTTAATTCTAAATTTTCACCTCAATACCCTCTCTAAATCCAGTCACATACTAAAACAAATTTCATAGTTTGCATAAATAAAGTTATAAATATAATTAAATGTAACTGAAATTACTTTTAAGTAAACCGTTTTTTTAAATGTGATTAAAAATAACTTTTTTACTATTTAGTGCTTCTTAGATGGCTTCTTAGATGATTATAATTAATTCTTAAAAAAGTGAATAAAACCAATATATACCTCTCACAACAAAGTTTATTCTAAATTTAAATGAATGTACTCATTCTATTTCTACATATTTATAACTAGTTTTATGTTTTCTTTCCTCCCCATCTACAAATAATTATAATGAGGAGAGATGAAAGCAAAGAACTCTTACAAATCAAGCTATATTTAATATCTATATTTATGTTCCTTTCATCTTGGAGAGTAGCTAGTGCAATAAAATAAATTTTTACGCCTGGAGAAGACTAAGTGCTCCATTCAATAAATATAATTCTTCTACATATTTACGTGACATGCTCTCCTTTCTGAACTCAGTATCTCGTGGGATTCGTGTCAATAAATTAAACTAGAAACTATGGTACGTTAGAGTAAGATGTACGGAATAAATAATTTTATTAGTTTATGAGAAAAGAAGTTTTCAATATAAAAGTGGGTAAAAAGGAATTAAATATTATTTTTGTTTAAATTAATTATGGATAAAAAGTAAAAAAGAAAGAGTATAAAAATGTGTTTTAACTCAATGTTATTTGATGGAACTAAAAAATATTTAAATTATTTTACATAGTTTGTGCTAGTAAAAATCATACAAGGAGTTTCAGTCGTTGATAAGGTAGAATTGGCAATCCCAAACTCTTTGCAGATCTCTGTTTTTGTCCTCCGTTTCTAATCAACTGCATTAAGTAGCTCTATCTTCCTTTCCAGCGAAATAGCCGTTTGTTTTCTTACCAATTTCTCTGACATTGTGCTCATAAAACATTAGTTAATTTACGAGAAACATGAAATTCACTGATTTTCACCTGAAATTCAACGAAACTTAACTTAACTTAAACTTAACAACTTGAACTTAATCGCTGGTTAAGTATTGGTTTGATTATATCCAATTTTCGACACTTTAAGATTGTAAACGGCTTCAAATGTACTAGTCATCATTTGTAACTATATTTTCTTTATTTAGTTACTGTGTGTTTATTTAAGTTTCTTGCATGTATTAATTTTCAACTTTATGCAAATTTACACGTGTATCTGGTCAGCCCAGTTGTATTTAAACAATTGTAGTTTTCTGTGTGCTGACTCTGACGGTTTTTTTTAAATTCCCTGTGTGGGTTTCACACTAGTCTTATTTTATTGCTCGTGGACCAATTTATAATGTTATTATTGTTTTTAACTGATGTTAAATAAACGGCATGTTTTTTTAATGGTTTCACTCTTCAAATCACCATACTTGCCACTCTGCATTAAATATCTTATGAGACTGACATTTTGTTTATGGGCCAGCTGCCTATAGTAAGGTGTGTGGTAGAGTTGAATTACGATAGAAATCCGTCAATTATATATTCTGCTGGAACTGTTTAGATGTCTTTCACTGTTGCTATAAAAGTGAATTATCCTTTTTCTACTGGGTTTCTGGACAGATGAAGAAAGCCCTCGGAATATATCACCTGTCAGAACTGATGAAGGATGCTTTTGGATTTATATAATGTGATGGAATTCGACTGTTTTTTTTCTACGGCGTTGCTGTAAATGTTGAGTATAGATTCCTGCTATGTGTGGTGTTATGAAAGACTTTTCTCCTTTTTCGACGGGAGTTGGGTGAAATATTTGAATTAAGTGCGTACTTCGATGGCAAGCCTACTTGAATCTTGCTTTTTCTACGACGGCGGGAAAAAAACAACCTTTTCGTAAGTACTGTATACTATATTATTAATATGGATAAAATTCCCATTGATCCGCTTGTTGCTGACAATTATGCCACTTGGGCAAACGACGTAAAAGTTCTTTTAATGAATAAAAATTGTTGGAATATCGTGAATAAAAGTGAAGTGAAACCTGTAGTTGTGCAAGATATAGTACCTGATCCGAAGGATGTAAAGGATTATGAGGTCAGGAAAGCAAAAGCCTTTAGTATCATATACGTAAATTTATCTAAACCGTATAGAACACTTTTAACTGGAATAGATGATGCTTGTATCGCATGGGATAAGTTACAAACTCGTTTTAGGCCAGATTCCCGTGCCCGCATTATCGGGTTGACTGATAGGTTTTTTAAATGCAAACATAATGAGGATGAAAATATAGGACATTTTGCTGCTCGTTTAACAGATACTGTTAACGAACTGAAATATGCAGGTACACCTATCGATGACTGGTTTGTTGTATTTCAACTTATTAGACACCTTCCGAGTGATTTTGCAAGCATTGTTCAGTCTATCTATCGATATCCCGACTCCGAATTTAAGTTTGATAAAGTTCGAAATGAACTTTTAGCTGAGGAGTCTAGACGTTTGCAGGTTAGGGGTGACCAAGAAACAGTTTCTTAACAAACAACCCAAAGTGTTAATTCTAAAAGTTATGAAAATCGGAAGTGTTTCCGGCGTGGTAAAAATGGTCATCTAATAGCAAACTGTAGAGTTAAAATTTTAAACAAACCATTGAACCTATCTAAACCAGATGAACGAGAAATAGCTCCGAAGATCAAACCCCATCGAAAAATTTCTGAAAAAGCAAGTACAGGGTAGTTTTGTCGTAGAAGCTTCTTTGAGTAATAGTGATGATCGAAAGATTGCCTGGGTGTTTGATAAAGAGGCAAGTTCCCATTATTGTTGTAATAAGTCACATTTAATTGATTTTAAAGAAATCTCCTCTGAAACCTCAATGGCTGTAGCCATAGATGGGATTGATTGCCCCTTTGAGGGGATAGGTAAAGTCAGAATGATTTTTGAGCACAAAAATAGGGAAGAGGAGGTTACTCTTAAAAATGTTTTGTATTCGTCAAGACTTAAACGAAACTTAATAGCGGATCATTTAATTGATAGCAATGGGGCTATCTTTGAGGGCAAAAATGGACAAATAAGAGTTTTTGGAAAGGACAATCGTGTAATTTTTAGAGCTAAGAAATGTCAAGAATTGTATTATGTTTGACCTAAGTACCCAAAGGTCAAAACCCCCTAAGTTTTCAGTACTACTGACGAAATAGATACGACGACGAAATATAGGTACATGATTAAACTTACAATGCCAACTACTGACTCTTAGTAGTTGTCATTGTAAGTTTAATCATGTTAATAAGAAGTATATTATCAAAACTAGTAATGAAAATTGCATTCGTGGTTTACCAAGTTTTAAAAATAAGGAAGAAATTAAATGAGAGTCTTGCCGACTGAGTAAATCCAAACTAGTCGTTTAAACCTATAGCAAAGGTTAGATCTGATAAACCCTTAGAGATTGTGCACATGGATTTATGTGCAATGCCAGTAAGGTTAAAGGATGGACATAATTATCTCCTGAGTATTATTGATGATTACTCAAGGAAAGTGTCAGTTTTCTCTCTTAAAAAACGGAGGCCTTTGATGTCTTTGAAAAGTGCCAGAAAAGGGCTGAAAGGTTCACTGATAACAAAGTACTAAATGTTAGAACCGATCAAGAGTTAGAATTTTGAGACAAACGATTTGAAGATTACTTAGAAGATCAGGGTATCTGTGCTGAGAGAACAAATACTTATTCCCCTGAACAAAATGGAGTCAGTGAAAGGTTCAATTTCACAGCCGTAGATGGAGTTCGAACCCTACTAGAACATAGTTCTTTAAAGAAATCTTTTTGGGATGAGGCAGTATTATGTTTTACCTATACCTGGAATAGACTTTTCCAACACAACCAGGTAAAAAACCCCTTTGAACTTTTTGGAGGTGAAACTCCTTCAGTAAAACATCTAAAGTGTTTGGTAACCCTGTATATGTAGGGATCCCTAGACAACTTCGTAAGAAGTTAGACTCCCGTGCCAAGAAGGGCATTATGGTTAGTTATGCAATGCGTACTAAAGGGTACCGTATCTGGATCCCAGAAGAACGAAGGGTTATTGAGACCATTAATATAAAGTTTGTAGAGCCCAGTGGTCGCGTACTGGACCCTGTTGTACCGAAACCTTGTTACGTTGATGCTGACAATGAGTATGTCTGTTAAAGAAAGCCTTGTACGGACTTCATTAGAGCGGTCGTGAATGGTTTCACGAAATTAGTAATAAACTTGAGGAAAAAAGCTTATGTAAATTATCATGGGCGAACTGTGATTTTGCTTACGAAAATAGTGTAGTGCTGTTGTTATATGTTGACGACTTAGTAGTTTTTGCTAAAACTACTAGTCAAATTGAATTAGTGATATGTATTTTGAGTGTCGAGTTTGATATAAAAGATTTAGGGAGTTCTAAAAATTTGCCTGGAGTAGAATTTGAAGAAATTAATGGAAAATTATACATACACCAGAGAGGATATATTAAAAAAATACGTAACATGTTTAGCAGTTTTAAACTCTCAATAACATCAATTCCCATCGCGAAAAGTATAATACTGTCTAAAACCCAATGTCCAAGTACTGAGGTAGAACAGAAAGAAATGAAAGCAATTCCTTATAGGATTGCGATAGGCTGCTTGTCATTTTTAGCTTCACGAACTAGGCCTGACATATCACACGCTACTAATATTCTTTCTTAGTTCCAATCAAATCCAAACATGGTGCCTTGGGATGCAGTTCTAAAGTTACTGGGATATGTATGTCAGAGTAATAATTATAAGCTTGGACTATCAGGTACAAGAAATTTAATCTTTAACTGCTTCAGTGATGCTATATTGCATCCAACAGGGATGACAGAACATCTATGGGTGGTATGATATTCCTTGTTGATAAAACCCCAATTTCATGGAGGACTTTTCAGCAAAAATGTTTATTTATCAACTATGGAAAGTGAATATGTCTCACTAGTAGAAGCAGCTAAAGAACTCATTTGGTTTACTCGAATTTTAGATGAGTGTGCTGAAAATGAAATATAAAGATCGAAGCCTTTAGAAATTAATTTATACTGTGATAATCAAGCTGCTATTAGTTTCTGTAAATCTCCCATAGAAAACCACAAAACGAAACATATATCGGTTCAATTACATTTTATCAGAAATGTGATAAATGATAAATTTTATGTTTTAAAATATGTTAATACAAATTAAAATCTTGCTGATTATTTCAGGAAAGCAGTAACTAAACTGCAACTAAAGAAATTTATGAGCTGTGTGTTCAGTATTTAAACATAAAACTTTTGCATATGTTAAATTTTATAAAAAATGTTTCTTTTACTTTGTATTTAAGATATTTATAGACATGCATAGGGAGATTTTTGTTAATGTACTGTGTGTGTGTGTATATAATTATCTTGTTTTACTTAGAATAAGAAATGTAGTTTCATTTTCTTGATATGATGTATCATAAAGATGTTGCATAATGTTTATAAAGTTTTGTCATTCGTGTTTAAAAATTTTTGGGGTTGTAGATCAGGTTTTTCTTTACATTCTCATAGAATAACTTATATTGTGTTTTTATAACTTGCTGTAAATTTGAATTAGTTTTTTGAACTTAAACTTTAAGTACAGTTTTGTCTTGCATGTTAATTTTTTTTTTTGAAATGTTGTTATGGTTACTCCGATGTCTTGACCAGGATTGAGTATCTGAATACAACTTGTTTTTGAGTAAATTCAAGACTGTTTACCTTTACTATTATGGCTTTAATTGTTTTTATGTCTAAAATTGTATAGGCGGGCCGCTTGTTAGGATTACTTGGACTTAACCGCTGGTTAAGTATTGGTTTGATTATATCCAATTTTCGACACTTTAAGATTGTAAACGGTTTCAAATGTACTAGTCATCATTTGTAATTATATTCTTTATTTAGTTACTGTGTGTTTATTTAAGTTTCTTGCATGTATTAATTTTCACCTTTATGCAAATTTATACGTGTATCTGGTCAGCCCAGTTGTATTTAAACAATTGTAGTTTTCTGTGTGCTGACCCTGACGGTTGTTTTTTTATTCCCTGTGTAGGTTTCACACTAGTCTTATTTTATTGCTCGTGGAGCAGTGTATAATGTTATTGTTTTTAATTGATGTTAAATAAATGGCATGTTTTTTCAATGGTTTCACTCTTCACTCACCATACTTGCCACTCTGCATTAAATGTCGTATGAGACTGACATTTTGACCTGAAATTCAACGATCCCAACACAAAATTCACCGCATACAACTCTAACCAACTAACTCTGGAAACTGTTACAGAATGGAAACTGTTACAGGATGGGTGGGGAATTCCCCTCTGCTATGAGAACAATTTAAGCGCATTCCTACATTCGTCGATTCTTTTGTACAGATAAGATAAGAATTCTATTCATAAGAGGGGGGCGGAGAGACCGGATGGAGAATACTATTGATAGGAATAGTAACCAGTTCCCAGAATTGAAGTACTAATTCTACAAAAACGTTCTTGTGACTTGTCGCATACATTCTATTGGAAATTAAAAACTAAATTTTTTTTTCGTGTTAAAAGATTTGTTTCGTGTTAAAAGAACAAAAATGCATTCCCTATTTTGCAGTCCGGACCGTGATGTTATTTCGTGTTAACAGATTTTTCATGCTAAGCGTTTTCGTGCTTAACGTATTTCACTGTATATCTTATACAATAAACGATTATTATGTGATATATTTTTAAATAAAATTGTAATTTAAATATCAGGAAATAAAAATAGATCGTATTATTAACAGAAATAATTATCATTTTTAATATTTTAAGAATATGAAAATAAGAGAAATCTAAAAGAATTTTAATTTTGTGTAAAATAAAAAACGTAATATTACAACTGACTTTTAAAATGTATAGACATAAACAATATTACTTTATAATAGAGTTAATAAATTTTATATATGTTTTATAAAATAAATGAATATTATGTTATATCTTTATAAATAAAATTATAATTGAAATTTCACGGAATAAAAATAGATCGTATTATTAACAGAAATAATTATCATTCTTAATATATTAAGAGTATGAAAATATGAGATATCTAAATTAACTTTAATTTTTGTTTAAAATAGAATACATAGTATTAGTACTAAATCTTAAAATTATATAGACAATATTACTTTATAATAGTTAATAAATCTTATATAGCTTTTAAACTAAAACTGTAATTTAAATCACAGAAACAAAAAATGTCTTCCGGTATTAAGAGAAATTATTGTTTCTTAATTTTATTATATTGGAATTTCAGTAGTCATTAACAAAATCAAATACAATTTATTCTTTGCATCTCATATCACTTTATCTTCGCTTCTGGAGCTTACGTAAATTCATCGATATACTCGGGTTAAGTGCTTTTGCTTGTAAAACTTAATCTTGTTAGTCATTTATTATCTTTTCTCTTTCTTATCTCTTTTTCTGTGCATAGGAGCACTTTACTAAAATCTTCTCATATTCATGTAATTTATGAATTATCTACTGTTCATTCGAACCTACTCCTCATATTTCTGTATTAAAAGAATTATCTACAGTTACTGTAAAAATAGCTTACTTCTGTTTAAAACTCTCTATGTGCATGCATATTTAGATTAAATGAAATATGAAGTTAAAAGAGTATATTTCGATTAGTACAGGTATTTTCGATGTTTTTTATGTAACAAAACATGAACCCTTTCCATATTGTACTTGATTTAATAAAGAAATAATTGTGAAATATGATATAAACGGATAAATATATACGTAAAATATATGTCATTGACACGTATTGCAAGATGGAAAGTTATTTTTAAGTGACGACCTAAATATAATATTACTCTACTATAATTATTTTATGTAGCATTAAATGGAGGGCTTTAAATACTGACTAATAAAAGTATTTAAAAAATATTTTTTAAAAATATTATGAAGTTTCTAGAAATTATCATCTAAAATAATTAATGAGTATATATATTAAGGATATATATTAAGAAAATCAAAAGGATCCGTATTTCTCATCGCATATCATTTTTATGTTTTTACTTCTATTGCACATGTAAATTCAACGAAGTGCTAGAATTAAGTGTTTTTGCTTGTAAAATAAATCTAGTTGCACATTTATTAGCTTGCATTTTTCTTACAATTTATCCATTACATTGAGGCATTTTACTAAAATCTTCACTTCACTAGTATTACACAAATTACCTACAGTTCATGTAAAATCGCCAATTTTTATATCTTTATACATTTCACTGTAGATATGTTAAAATGAATTAAAGATAAGCATAAATTTTTAAAGGTTTTCAGAATAGAGATAAATTTGACCTGTAATGTAAGGTGCAATGAGGGCTTTAAATATTGACTAATAAAAATATTTAAAAAATAATTTAAAAATATGTTATTAATTTTCTATAATTTTTCATCTAAATATAATTAATGAGTATATATTAAGGAAATCAAAAGTATCCGTAATTCACATTCCATATCATTTTTTTTTTACTTTTGGTGCACATGTAAATTTAATGAAGTGCTAGAATTAAGTGCTTTTGCTTGTAAAATAAATCTAGTTACTCATTTATTAGCTGGCATTTTTCTTACAATTTATACATTACATTCAGGTATTTTACTAAAATATTCACATCACTTGTATTACACAAATTATCTACATGTAAAATCGTTAAATCCTTTTCTTGATACATTTCACTGTAGATATGTTAAAAGGAATTAAAGATAACCATATATTTGTAAAAGTTTTCTGAATGGAGATAAATTTGACCTGTATTTTAAGGTGAAATGAGGGTTTTAAATTTTGACCAATAAAAGTATTTAAAATTAATTTTAAAATATATTATTAAGTTTCTAGAATTTATCATCTAAAAATAATTAATAAGTATATATTAAGGAAATCAAAAGTATCCGTAATTCACATTCCATATCATTTTTATATTTTTACTTCCGATGTACACGTAAATATAAAGAAGTGCTAGAATTATGTGATTTTGCTTTTAAAATAAATCTAGTTATGCATTTATTAGCTTGCTTTTTTTCTTACAATTAATCCATTACTTTGAGACATTTTACTAATATCTTCACTTTACTAGTATTAAATAAATTATCTACTGTCCATGTAAAATTGTTACTTACTTTTCTTTATACATTTTACTGTAGATATATTAAAAGGAATTAAAGATAAGCATAAATTTGTAACCACTTTAAATATTGATCAATAAAAAATTTTAAAAATAATTTTAGAAGATTTTATTAAATTTCTAGAATTTATCATCTAAAATAATTTATGAGTATATATTAAGTGAATCAAAAGTATACGTAATTCACATTGCATATCATTTTTATATTTTTACTTCTGGTGCACATGTAAATTCACTGAAGTGCTAGAATAAAGTGATTTTGCTTGTAAATTAAATCTAGTTAAGAATTTATTAGATTGCATTTTTCTTACAATTTATCCATTACATTGAGACATTTTACTAAAATCTTCACATCACTTGTGTTACACAAATTATCTACATTTCATGTAAAATCGTTACTTACTTTTTTTTATACATTTTACTGTATATATGTCAAAAGGAATTAAATATAAGCATAAATTGTAAAGATTTTCAGAATGGAGATAAATTTGACCTGCAATGTAAGGTCCAACGAGGGATTTAAGGATTGACTAATAATAATATTTAAAAAATCATTTTAAAATATGTTATTAAGTTTCTAGAATTTATCATCTAAAAATAATTAATGAGTATATATTAAGG
>CM063511.1:23993840-24006340 GCA_032207245.1 Pardosa pseudoannulata
CTTCGGCTGTGTTTTGTGTTTTTAAATTAGGGATATCTTTATATGAGGTTTAATTTTACTGCTACCTGATTTACGTAGAAGCTATTTAATAGGAAAATTACAGATAAAGAGGAAAAAATTATGTTTTAAGTTTAATTGATACCGTTTAGTCAATCCGAAAACAAAATATGATATTAACTTTTTATGAAATGGTTAATTATAGAAGTGGTTTTAGTTTTAGTCCAAATTAATATATTTTAAGAAAGAAATTTAAATCTTGATAATTTGAAATCCCTAATATAAAGCTGTATTTTTTATAAGCTTTCACTTACAGTATTTTCAACAATGTTGAAAATACTGTATCAAAATATAAGCAGCGTATTTACTATTATATATATTACAGCATATGACAAAAATAGTAGGGTCAATAATTGGTGAAATGCACCGGTCAACAGTACAGGAGAGATGTATTTATAAATATTCAATTCTGATGTAATTGTGTCAACATATGTGCAGCTTATTCAAAAATGTGTATATAGTGAAAAAGAATCAATATTAGAGTGGTTAAATGTAACAATTTGCAGTAAACCAGCTGTATTTTGTTATAAAACTTCACTTGTGTTGGAGGAGCTGTTTTAACATAAGAGCACATTATTCAGTGATATGCATAAAGTAAAAAAGATTCGTTCATTAAATGGTGAAATGCAACAAATAAAAATAAATCCACTGTACTTGCCATAACTCTTTACATGATTTTGGTAAGGTGTGACAAAATATGAAATCTTTATTCACCAATATGTATGTAGTACAAATGCTATTAATTGGGGAAATGCAACCAATTAACACTACAAGAGAGATGTATTTATAAACCTTCACTTGTAATGGAATTGTGTCAACATAGAGCAGTTTATTCAAAAATGTGTATATAGTGAAAATGAATCAATATTTAACTGGTTAAATGTAACAATTTGCAGGAAACCTGCTGTATTTTGTTATAAAACTTTACTTGTAATGGTCAAGCTGTTTAAACATATGATAACATTATTCAGTGATATGCATAAAGTATAAAAGATTCGTTTATTAACTGTTGAAATCCAACATAGAAAAATAAAGGCACTATATTTGTTATAACACTTTACACTTGTTTGCAGATCTGTGACAAAAAATAAAAACTTTATTCACAAATATGTTTGTAGCAATAATAAATATGCTACTTATTACTGAAATTCAAAAATTAACAGCAAAAGGAACTGTATTTCTTCATATAAAACATCATTGTGTTGAAATAGATGAGTCCACATATGATTAGTTCAATTCAACATCATGTAAGTAATAAAATTGATTCGGTTATTAGCTGGTAAAATCGAATAATTAATAATGGACAAAAAAACAGTGAGAGATATAACACTTTAAAGATCAAGAGAATTTTCATCTTCGGAAAACTGAATGACTTGGTAATATGTATAAAATAAAAGAAAGTGGTGAACTGAAAGATATAACAGTAAAATCTTTACTTTGGTTGGCAAACATGCGTTAATATATGAAGACTATATTCACCATTCTGTATGTAGTAAAAAAATTCGGCTATTGATTAGTGAAATGTAACACAGAACAGCCAAATGAACTGTATTTTTTGTAAGCCTTTACTTGATTTATCATAGATATGTTAACATATGAGTGCTTTACTCACCAATATGTACATAAAATGAATGTTTCAGTCATTAGCTGGATAAAATAAAGAAAGACATGGTTAAACATTCTAAAGATCAAAAGAAATTTTGCTCTCTCAAAAATAAATGGGTTATTAAAAATATACAAAATCAAAGAGGGTGGCGACATTTTGTATTTAAATACAAACTTAAAATATTTTATTTAGAAAAAATTTAAAACATTCTTTCATACAGATAGAAATTATTTTTTTCTACTGTTGAGAAACACTTAGCCATAAACTTTCAAACAAATCATCATGAAACCTTGAGGGTAAATAAACAAAAAACAAAAGGCTTTTAATTCGGAATTTTAATTTTCAATGCAAATCATTAGTTACCAAAATATAATCCAGTTACAAAAATATTTTTTATCATTGCTTGATTAATGGAGGTTTTTATAATATGAAAAATTTTCTTAATCAGGCGTCTTTCTTCAGGCGTTTTAATAATAAGGACGAAAACTAAACAAAAAATAAAAATTGCCTTAAACAAAATATAGAATTTAAAGTGTAGTGAATTAAAAATATGCATATTTAGTGAATTAAAAATACACTACAATCATATTTAACTCATTAAAATGACATTTTAGTTTTAATTTAATTACACCATCAATTATGTTCTCGAAGCAAAAAGAATGTTTTCTTTTACTGTATGTTTCCTTGCATTGATTGCAGAGAAAAGCGCTTATCAAAAAATAATTTTCGCCTTAGGCTGCGTTTTGTGTTTTTAAATTAGGGATATATTCATATGAGCTTTGATTTTACTGCAACCTGATTTACGTAGGAGCTATTTAGAAGGAAAATTACAGAAAAAAAATATGTTTTAAGTTTAATTGATACCGTTTAGACAATTCGAAAACAAAATATAAAATTAACTTTTTTATGAAATGGTTAATTAAAGAAGTGATTTTATTTTTAGTCCAAATTAATATATTTAAAGATAGAAATTTAAATCTTGAAAATTCGAAATCCCTAATGTAAAGCTGTATTTTTTATAAGCTTTCACTTGTGTTGAAAATACTGTATCAAAATATAAGCAGCGTATTTACTTATATGTATATGACAAAAATAGTACGGTCAATAATTAGTGAAATGCGCCGATCAACAGTACAGGAGAGATGTATTTATAAATATTCAATTGTGATGTAATTGTGTCCAGATATGTGCAGCTTATTCAAAGATTTGTATATAGTGAAAATGAATCAATATTGAAGTGGTTAAATGTAGCAATTTGCAGTAAACCAGCTGTATTTTGTTATAAAACTTCAGTTGTGTTGGGAGATCTGTTTTAGTATAAGATTACATTATTCAGTGATATGCATAAAGTAAAAATGATTCTTTTAGTAATTGGTGAAATGCAGCGCATAAAAATAAAGGAGCTGTATTTGTTTTACTACTTTACATCGGTTAGCATAGCTGTGACAAAATATAAAAGCTTTATTCAGCAATATGTATGATTCTGCTATTTATTGGTGAGATGAAAAAATTAACAACAAAAGGAGCTGTATTTCTTCTTATAAAACGACATTGTATTGCCCTAGAGGACTCAACATATGAGCAGTTCAAGCAACAATATGTAAATAATAAAATTGATTCGGTCATTAGCTGGTGAAATGCAATAATTAATAATGGATAAGAAAAACAGTGATAGATATAACACTTTAAAGATCCAGAGAAATTTCTTCTTCTAAAACTAAATGATTCGCAATATGTATAAAATAAAAGAACGTGGTGAATTGAAAGATATAACAACAAAAACTTTACTTCGATTGGCAGACATGCGTTAATATATGAACACTTTATTCACCATTCTGTATGTAGTAAAAAAATTCGGCTATTGATTAGTGAAATGCAACACAGAACAGCAAAATGAATGTATTTTTTGTAAACCTTTACTTGATTTGTCCTAGATATGTGAACATATGAGTGCTTTATTCACCAATATGTATATAAAATGAATGTATCAGTCATTAGCTGGATAAAATGAAGAAAGACATGGTTAAACATTCTATAGATCAAAAGAAATTTTACTCTCATACTCTACATTTCAGAAATAAATGGGTTATTAAAAATGTACAAAATCAAAGACAGTGGCGACATTTTGTGTTTAAATAAAAACATAAAATATTAAAAATATATTTTAAAACACCCTTTCATACGATAAAAAGTTTTTTTCTAATGTAAATAGAGACTCAGCCATAAACTTTCAAACAAATCATCATGAAGCCTTGAGGGTAAAAAACAAACAAACAAAAGCAAAATGCTTTTAATTCGGAATTTTAATTTTCAATGCAAATCATTAGTTACCAAAATATAATCCTGTTACAAAAATATTTTTTTTTTATCATTATTATGGAGTTTTTTATAGTATGAAAATTTTCTTAATCAGCATATTTCTTTAGGCGTTTTGATAATAAGGACGAAAAGTTAACAGAAAATAAAAATGGCCTTAAACAAAATATAGAATTTAAAGCGCAGTGAATTAAAAATATGAACATTTAGTGAATTAAATACACTACAACATAAAATCATTAAAATATATATTTTAAAACACCATCTTTACGTCTTCGTAAAAAAATTTTTTTTTTACTAAGTTCTTTGCATTGATTTAAACAAAATATAGAATTTAAAGTGCAGTGAATTAAAAATATGAACATTTAGTGAATTAAAATACACTACAACATATTTAACTCATTAAAATGATATTTTAGTTTTAAATTAATTACACCATCAATTATTTTCTTAGTAGCAAAAAGAAATTTTTCTTTTACTGCAAGTTCTTTGCATTGATTAAACAAAATATAGAATTTAAGTGCAGTGAATTAATATGAACATTTAGTGAATTAAAAATACACTACAACATATTTTCTCATTAAAATGATATTTTAGTTTTAATAATTACACCATCAAACGTCTTCGTAGCAAAAAAACTGCAAGTTCTTTGCATTGATTTAAACAAAATATAGAATTTAAAGTGCAGTGAATTAAAAATATGAGCATTTAGTGAATTAAAAATACACTACAACCATATTTAACTCATTAAAATGATATTTTAGTTTTAAATTAATTACACCATCAATTATTTTCTTAGTAGCAAAAAGAAATTTTTCTTTTACTGCAAGTTCTTTGCATTGATTGCAGAGAAAAGAGCTTATCAATAAATAATTTTGCCCTTCGTCTGTGTTTTGTGTTTTTAAATTAGGGATATATTCATATGAACTTTGATTTTAAAGCTATCTAATTTACTTAGAAGCTATTTAATATTAAAATTACAGATAAAGAGGAAAAAAATTTATGTTTTCAGTTTAATTGATACCGTTTATACAATCCGAAAACAAAATTTAATAGTAACTTTTTATGAAATGGTTAATTATACAAGTGGTTTTATTTTTAGTCCAAATTAATATATTTCAAAAAAGAAATTTAAATCTGGGTAATTTGAAAACCCTGATAAAAAGCTATATTTTTTATAAGCTTTCACTTGTGTTGAAAATATTGTATCAAAATATAAGCAGCGTATTTACTTACAGGTAAATGACAAAAATAGTACGGTCAATAATTGCTGAAATGCACCAATTAATGGCTAATATGTACTTAAAAACCTTCCATTGTAATCGAATTGTGTCAATATGTGAGCAGCTCATTCAAAAATGTATATATAGTGAAAATGAATCAATATTGGAGTGGTTAAATGTAACAATTTGCAGTAAACCCACTGTATTTTGTTATTAAACTTCAGTTGTGTTGGGAGATCTGTTTCAAGTTAAGATTACATTATTCAGTGATATGCATAAAGTAAAAATGATTCGTTTAGTAACTGGTGAAATGCAACACATAAAAAATATACCTGTATTTCTTTTAATACTTTACATCGGTTTGCAAATCTGTGACAAAATATAAAAGCTTTATTCAGCAATATGTATGCTTCTGCTATCTATTGGAGAGATGCAAAAATTAACAACAAAAGGAGCTGTATTTCTTCTTATAAAACGTCATTTCCTAGATGAGTCAACGTATGAGCAGATCAAGCAACAATATGTATATATTAAAATTGATTCGGTCATAAGCTGGTGAAATGAATAATTAATAATGGATAAAAAAAAGAAACAGTGAGAGCTATAACACTTTAAAGATCAAGATAATTTTCTTCTCTCGAAAGCTGACTTGGTAATATGTATAAAATATAAGAAAGTGGTGCATTAAATGATATAATAGAAATAATCTTTACTTCGGTTGCAGACATGCATCAATATATGAAGTCTTTATTCACCACTCTGTATGTAGTGAAAACATTCGAATACTGATTAGTGAAACCCAACATATAACAGCAAAATTTTAATGTTTAAAATCTTAAGATATTTAGGAATTTGTTTCAGAACATTCTTCGAAGTCTTATTTTCTTCTGTTAAGAAGCATTCAGCAATAATCTTACAATCAAATCCTCGTCAAACCTTAAGAGTAAAATGACACAAACAGAAGATTTTTAACTCAGTGTTTTAATTTTCAATGCAATTCATTCATTACCAAAGTATAATCCAGTTACAAAAACATTTTTTAGCATTGCTTGATTAATGGAGTTTTTAATTATATAAAAAAAATTTTGTTAATCAGTTTCTTACTTTAGGCATTTTGGTAATAAGGACGAAAACTGAACTGAAACATAAAATGGCCATAAGCAAAATATAGAATTTAAAGTGTACTAAATTAAAAATATGCAAATTTAGTGAATTAAAAATACACCACAACCATATTTAACTCATTAAAATGACATTTCAGTTTTAATTTAATTACACCATCAATTATGTTTTCGAATAAAAAAAGAAGTCTTGTTTTTCTCCAATTTTTCTTGAAGTAATTGCAGAGAAAAGCGATTATTAAGTAAGGCTTATTCATTTTTTTTTGCCTTGGGCTGTATTTTGTATTTCTAAGTTAGGGATACATTCATATGAGCTTTATTTCACCACTACCTAATTTATGTAGAAATTCTTTAATAGAAAAATTGTAGAAAAAAATATTTGGAGTTTAATTGATAAGATTTAGATCTGGAAACAAAATATATTATAAACATTTAATTTAATGTTTAATTAGAGGAACGGATTAAATTTCAGTCAAAATTAGTATAATAGGAGGAATAAATTTAAATATTGGTAATTTTAGAAATTAAAAAAATTATGTATTGGCTAATCACCTACGTATATAAGACAATTGCTAAAATAATATTTTATTCTCAGAATATCAAACTCTAGTGCATTTTACTTTTCCAATATTATATTAACTATAATAAATTAATTTTAATCTAGTTAATATTAAGAGTTGTTATTGTTATTCGAGTATATAATTACGTTAATATTAGATCTTTGTACGTAAATATATGTAACCAAAGTCATACATCTCAGCTACAAATAATGTTTTAAACGATAAATATTAACTTACCTTTAAGTTTTTACTTAATGCAATCTCAATAAAATGGAATGGAAATGTGATATGTTGAGTGAAGATGGTAATAGTTGCAGAAAATATGATGGAACTTTTATAGTTCAAATCAATGTTTTCCTATGTATAGCTGTAAATGCGTACACAAGAAGTAAATCAAAAGCCGTAAACCGTATACAAAAGTGGAAACTTTTTTAGTTGAAATGGAAAATTAAAATGTGTATGATATGATTTTAATAGTCTTTCATAAGTAGTCTGATGTGTAAACTAACATACTGAGGACTAAAACTATAAAGATCAAAGCAATATTTTCTGGTATATAGTTAGTTGTAAATGTGTTCACAGGATGTAAAGTAAAAACGAATAATTTTATACAAAAGTGTTAACTTTTTTTATAGTTGAAATAGAAAATTAAAATGTGTAATTTATGATTTTAATAGTCTTTCATAAGTAGTCTCACAAACTGATGTGTAAACTAACATACTGCGGACTAAAACTATAAGGATCAAAGCAATATTTTCTGGTATATAGCTGTAAATACGTACACAAGAAGTAAAGCAAAAGGAATAAATGTATACAAATGTGGTAACTTTTTTTTTTAATTTGAAATAAAAAATTAAAATGTGTATGATATGATTTTAACAGTCTTTCACACTCAGTCTCACAAACTGATGTGTTAACTAACATACTCTGAGATAAAACTATAAAGATCAAAGCAATATTTTTCTGTTCGTGGCATTAAAAGCCTACTTTATATACAAAAAAAAATAGTTAAATTTTAAAGAAAAGTCTTATATTTTTTAAATAAAATATAACATGTTTGTGATATGATTATAACACACTGTTACAAACAAAACAATTTCTTACTTGCTTCTAACAAAATTACAAATTGTGGAGTAAACTGTTGTAGTGTTAAAATATAAACATCAATGCATTATTAAATGTCAAAGCATATTGTAATACTCTTGAAAGTAAATCTGAAAAATTTAAAATAATAAAATAAAATATGTGTGATATAATTTTAATACAGTCTTTCATACTTAGTCTAACAAACTGATGTGTAAACTAACATACTGTGAGATAAAACTATAAAGATCAAACCAATAATTTTTTGTTAATGGCACTAAAAGCTTACTTGGTACACAAAATAAATAAAAAATATTTCAATTTAACAGAAAAGTATTATATTTTTTAAATAAATTATAACATGCTTCTGATATGAATTTAACACACTGTTACGATTAAAAAAATTCTTACACACTTTTTAAAAATTACAAATTGTGATGTAAACTGTTGTAGTGTTAAAATATAAATATCAAAGCACTATTAAATCTCAAAGTGTATTTTAATATTCTTGAACAGTAATTCTCAAAAATTTGAAGTAATATAATAAAATACTGGTAATATAATTTTAATAAAATATTGTAAAGAAAATAAACTCTTACAAACTTACAAAAAAAGTACTGTAATATAAACTAAAAAACAGTGGTGTAAAAATATAAAAACAAAAGCAATATTTTTCTCTTTTGGGAAGTAAATGCTTACTAGCGAAAGAAAAAAATATATACACTTTAAAAGCGACGCCTTTTAAAAATGTGAAATTAACAAAAAAAAATAAAATGTATGTTTTATGATTTTAACACAATCTTTTGTGCAAAAAAAAAAACCGACTTATTTTCTTCTATGAACAACTCAGTAATGCATTTATAAATAAATCATCAAGGGAAAGCCTTGAGGAGAAATTTGCACAAACAAAAAATTTTAATTTTGATGCATATTATCTTCTCAGAAAATATAATTCAGTTATAAAAACAATTTTTCTTAATTAATGGAGTATTTCTAAATATGCAAAATTTACTTAATCAATTTCTTTCCTTTGAGCAATTTAATAATGCAGAGCATATAATTTAAAATTGCTTAAAAAGAATATAGAATTTAAAGTACACTTTTAGTGAATAAAAAATGTGACATATCCATATTTAACTCTTTAAATAGTATTTCATATTTAATTTAATTACACTATTAATTATGTTCAAATGAAAAAATGAAGATTGTTTATACCAGTATAAAATGCATTTAATACAGAGGGAATTGCTTAACAAGAAAGAGTTTTTTTTCTAAGAGTTTTCTTTCCTCCCCCCTAGTCTGTATTCGACCTTTTTTAAAGAAAGGATATGTTCATATTACATTTTATTTTGCCACTTTAGATTAGGAATAAAATCTATTATATAGAAAAATTTCAGAAAAAAACGAAAAAAATATTAAATATTTTAATCAATAATTAAGTTTTCTTTAAATAACATATTCTGAACTTTTTCAAGTGGATTAGATTCCTTTCTAAAAAAGTATGTTTCTCTAGTCAATGAGAATATCTTAATAAAATCAAGAAAGTTATTAAAAAACTTAATAAATTACTTAACGTTCATAACGTATTTACTGTTAAAATACTCGTGTATATAACTCGTCGAATATATTAACTATATTCTGTATGTGATAATTCTTTTGAACATGTTTATTTTTTACTGTCATTTTCAGTATAATAATTGAAAAGATGAACTATGTACATAATTATATATATCATATATATATATATATATATATATATATATATATATATATATATATATATATATATATATATATATATATATATATATATATATATATATATATATATATATATATATATATATATATATATATATATATTATATATATATATATATATATATATATATATATATATATATATATATATTTATATATATATATATATATATATATATATATATATATATTATATATATATATATATATATATATATATATATATATATATATATATATATATATATATATATATATATATATATATATAACTCATTGAGTATATTAACTATATTCTGTAAATGATAATTTCTTTCAACATGTGTAGTATTTAATGTTATTTCCAGTGAAATATCTAATTTAATTACTCTATCAATTATGTTCCCATTAAAAAATGAGGATCATTTATTACAGAGGGTATTGCTTAGCAAGAAAGACTTTTCTTTTTAATTCCCCCACGCCCTGGGCTGTATTCGACCTTATTTAAAGAAAATATATGTTCATATTACATTATATTTTGCCACTTTCGATTAGGAATAAGATCTATTATATAGAAAAATTTCAGAAGAAATGAAAAAATTAATAAATATTTTTAAATGATAATTAAGTTTTCTACAAACAACATATTTTGAATTTTTTATTATGTATTAGATTCATTTTTGAAAAAGAATGTTTCTTTTGTAAATGTGAATATTATAATAAAATCAAGAAAGTAGTTATAAATTACTTAACCCATTTTGTACCAAACCAACTAAATATTTCTGTAAGTTATTAAAACTTAATCCATATAATTAATATGGTGTAACTAAGTATATAAAACCGAAATTTTGAAAAAATATTTTTAATTTTTTATGTAATTGGCTGTCTTATAAATAGGACAACGGTCCAATACACTACTAAAACTTAACAAATATCACTTACATTGCAGTAGGCTGATCATAGATGAAATTTGGGGAAACAGTCAAAACAAAGTCCAACATTACATTTTAAGCATACTGTGGTTGGTTTTCTCTTGCAGTTATTGAACTGGCAGTAAGAGAGTAAATTTATCTTGCAATTGCCAGTTTTTCTGAATGGAATAGACATCTATTTACCCCTTGTTGTGTCCAGGTGTGTGAACAGGTGTTTGAACTGGTTTTCATTTGAAGATAAGAAAAGAATTGCGCTATCAATACGATATCGAATTTATGGAAAAATAATCGGGATTGAACCGTCGTTTTAATTTTAGGGCACCTTTTTTATACTTACAAAATACACGTGTAAAATATAATTTTCAACAAAATTTTTAGCTACACTATTAGCTCTGTTTTTAAACTAAAAGTAACCTCCACAATGTTTGAAAAAAAATAATAGTAAATATAAAATTAAAGATTAAAAAATGACAATTTTGAAGAGGTTGCTGAAAATAAATTTTACAATTCAATATAATTTGATTTTTCAGTTTTTTTGTTACTATGCTACAGTGTGTCTCTTTTAAAGGTGTCAAAATGAAATTAACTCAGAAAATATTTATAACTTTATTATTAAATGGAATTTTATTTGATGTCCTGTTTATAGGCCAGCGGTCCAATATGGGTTAACTTTCATAATTTATTTTCTGTTAAAATACTCGTGTAAACACTGTCTACCAGTAAGTGTTTGGACACCTATGCAAATGACGATATCTGCGATCCTGAGGTACGTCACGGCCTCCTCCGATATACATTATATAGGAAACAGCATCGGCATTAGTCGCATGCAAGATGCCCAGCAGTTTGGAGATCTCTGATTTCGAGAAAGGTATAATTATCGGGTATCCCAAATGTGCCGATTGTGGCCTTGCAAATTATAACTCGTCGAATATATTAACTATATTCTGTAAATAATTGCCATCACCATGGGTAGTATTTATTGACATTTAAAGTGTAATACCTGAATATATGAGCTATATACACAAATATATGTGAACATATACTTATTATCTATGCTACTTTGAAAGATAAATAATAATATTTAATGAAGTACTCAATAAATAAATATAAAAATGAGCAGGATAACAATATTTCAAATGTAATCTTTAAAATGCAATGAAAAGTGTCAGACTCTGGTGTAAAATTACACAAATATATGTGAACATATACTTATTATCTATGCTACTTTGAAAGATAAATAATAATATTTAATGAAGTACTCAATAAATAAATATAAAAATGAGCAGGATAACAATATTTCAAATGTAATCTTTAAAATGCAATGAAAAGTGTCAGACACTGATGTAAAATTACACAAATATATGTGATCATATACTTATTATCTATACTACTTTGAAAGATAAATAATATATTTAATGAAGTCCTCAATAAATAAATATAAAAATGAGCAGGATAACAATATTTCAAATGTAATCTTTAAAATGCAAGGAAAAGTGTCAGACTCTGGTGTAAAATTACACACAAATATATGTGATCATATACTTATTATCTATGCTACTTTGAAAGATAAATAATAATATTTAATGAAGTACTCAATAAATAAATATAAAAATGAGCAGGATAACAATATTTCAAATGTAATCTTTAAAATGCAATGAAAAGTGTCAGACACTGATGTAAAATTACACACAAATATATGTGATCATATACTTATTATCTATGCTACTTTGAAAGATAAATAATATTATTTAATGAAGTCCTCAATAAATATATAAAAATGAGCAGGATAACAATATTTCAAATGTAATCTTTAAAATGCAAGGAAAAGTGTCAGACTCTGGTGTAAAATTACACACAAATAT
>CM063511.1:24011340-24021340 GCA_032207245.1 Pardosa pseudoannulata
TTCTGGATAACTTGATAACAATAGCCAGTAATATCTTCACGTGTTGATATCTGTGAGTAGATTGATTGTAATAGCCAGAAATGTCCGCATGAGTTGATATTTCTGAATAAGTTGATCGCAATAGCCAGTGATATTTGCACGTGTTGATATATATGAGTAGATTAATCGCAATAGCCAGTAATGTTCGAATGTGTTGATATTATAACTGTTGTGAGATAAAATTTTATACCTGTTCCCTTTATTTGAAATCTAGATTTTATTCAAATCTACATACCTATGACCATTAACGCTGCTGGTCAACGACAGAAGAAAGTACTTATTCTCTTCAAATATACAAAAGAATATATCTGTGTATTAGTATGCAGATGGATCAATCACTATAAGTTCTTTTAAAAAATAATAAACGTCTGCTTTTTGAAAAATTTAATAAAAAATGTTCTTTTACGTTAACAATTTTAATTTCTTTCTGTGTATTCTTTCAGCGTACGAAGAAAGGAAATGTTGTAATCACAAAATATTTCGTTTTATAACGAAATATTTTAATATAGCAGGGTATTAAAGTTCCCGATCAATATCAGACAAGCAGTATTTTAGCTCTTCTATGGCAAAATTTTAAATTTGAGAAATGAAATTGATTTTAATCTGAAAGGGATATACGTCAACGTAATTTTGAGGAGGCATCGTACAATATACAAACTGAATAAATTTTAAAACATACAAGAAATTCAAATAATAATTATATAAAAATTTTAATGGCGTGAATGATAATGCTGGGTACAAGATAAACACTTATTCAGTAGAATAAATATTTTTCCGATTAACATTATGTACTTTTGTTGATAGTAATAAAGGACAATGTTTACGCAATCTAATTTCATTTTATTAGTATTTTTTATTAGTAGGCACATATCGCCAAAGTCAAATAAACGTTATTGAAAGCTGTAATAAAAATGACAACTGATTGTTATATTAGAATATATTTGAATAAGTTATCTCTGCCATTTAGAGAAAGTATTTATGATATAATCTTCTAACACTAACCTTGTTGCTTAATCTCCAATATAGAAAATTTATTTTATATCCTTTCACCCAAATATATCTGTATCTGCTTTTAAAAAGTAAAATTGATTTTATCATTTTTCAGAGATCTTGTCATGGATCAAGATATCATGGGATTCCTGCAGATATTGTGAGAGCCAATTTGAACACAGTTTTTAATTTATATTAATTATTATGTTTATAACTTTTATTTTTTATTCATAAAATTAACGAAATAACTGCATGACTCAAAACACTACTCTTACTACTATTGTTGTCAAATGAAACACCTTGGTTTGTTCACTCATACACAAAATACTAGTCAAAAGTACGTGTCTTAATCTAACCTTTGGCCAGGCCGACTTCTCAACTCCATAAAATAGTCAGCTTCTAATTGGGTAAGGGGAATTTATCCCAACGAATTTAATAATACAAGTTCTTACTTAAACGGTTCATTTTAACTTGTTTGTGGCTTGAGAAGTCGATCTGCGTAATGAAGGGTGCAAAACAACTTCGCTTTATGAGGTTCTGCTCGTGCCTGGTTCTGGATTAGCCTAAGTTTTAGTAAGATGAAATGTATTCATTTTTGTAATCGTTTTTAATGTTTTTCTTTTACTAGTAGTAATATTCCATGTTTATTTGCCTTAAACCTTTTTTTTGTATGTTTTAAGTAAATTAAACGTTAGTTTTATTTTTAAAAGTTTGTTTATGTTCATTTACATTTAAAACACATTGCTGATACTTTGCAACGATAAATTTTATAATTCCATTTTTTACAATTTAAAACTGTTTAAGAAGTCTCTTTAATTTTTAGTTTGACTAAATTAGATTGACTATCAGTTCTAAAGTTAAATTGAGGAAAATAGTTTAGTTTTAATTCAAATTTATAATATGTTACTTAATTTTAAAATATCGAAACGGAAAGTGCCAGAAATACTAATTAATACAACCATACTAAATATATATATATACGTATATATACGTATATGTATATATGTATATATATGTATATGTATATATGTATATATATGTATATATATGTATATATATGTATATATATATGTATATATATATATATGTATATATATATGTATATATATATGTATATATATATATATATATATATATATATATATATATATATATATATATATATATATATATATATGTGTGTGTGTGTGTGTGTGTATGTGTGTGTGTGTGTGTGTGTGTGTGTGTGTGTATTTGTGTTGGAGCTAAAAGAATTATAAGATTAATGTTTTCTTAAATCTGTGGTTTAAAATTTCATTAACAGATTGAAATAATTTGTATTAATACTGATGTTTAACTGAGACACTTTTTTAGCTCAGGCAAGACTGTTTGCAGAAATACATCCAATCTACCATTTCTATACCCAAAGGTTACTTGAGATTAATTTCGGCGTTACACTATCTAGTTTATGAAATAAGATAGCAATTTATTTGGAAATTTTCTTATCAGTGTTTAAGCTCGATAAGTTCCATAAATACACGCTTGTCAGGTTATTAAACACCTTCGCATACGAGTAGTATGGTTTATTTCAGATAAGCTTTTTTTAACTTCATTGATTCGATTTTGGAAAATCAGAGCAGTTATCTATAGGCGAAAATTTTCTGTTTGCATATCACGGTTGATGTAATTTCCTTATTTTCTTTGCGTTATCCGGCGAAGAAAATAAAATTAAAAGTCTGCTCTACATGAGGAAATTTTTACGAGCTGAGAGGTAATCTTTTCTAGAACGGAAAATTCATAATATGTAAAGTAGAGCTTGAATGGAACACGCCAGAAATAAATATTTATTTCATTTTTTAGGAGGTCTGATATGAAACATGCAAGTTTCCAAATTTTTGTTCCATTTTTGATGTCTTTTAGCTCTTATTAAACTTCGGTATTTACCTATGATCAAGTACTTAAAGTGGTTATTTTTTAGCTAGTCAAAAATGCTAAATTTTATTTGGGTTGCATTGTGCAGATAATTTAAGTTTAAATTGAACCACAGGTTCTGAGACACTACAGATTTATATTTAAAAAAACAAATAACTAAATTTCACCTAAATTAAGAGTTATTAAAATCAAACATTACACTCTTAAATTAAACACATACAATGTTGATAGTTTACAATAAAATTAAGCAAATTTATTCGTATGTTATATACATGTCTATTTACAAGAATTTGATTCAAACTTCAAAAAAATTTTCTTTTCCATACTTTTTACTAGGGGCTACATTATTTAAGATTTAACATTAATAATATCCTAACAATTAGGTAAAAAAATAAAGAAGAGAGAGGACCTAATCTCAAATTCAAACATTTTATAAGTACCTTTGTGGATCTATTTGGGTGTGCCAAGGCGGTACTCCGATCAGACGCTCTTGTGAAATGGTGTAGACACTTTGCGTGTTATCTCAATTGATGGGACGACAATGTTGACTCCAGTCTCACTACTGGTCTGGGACCTTCTAAATAAATCGGGGTGATTCTGAAAGGCGGATGGACAGGAACACTTCTGGTTGGTGTGCGATGTCGAAGTATTTCTTGGACCCAAATCCTCCTTTGGTTCTTGCTATCTGCTCTCCGATTTAAAAACTCTAACTGCCTATTTTTCCTTAGGGTCTCTTGGAGCCAACTCCCAAACTTCAAATCTTGAAATCTGCTTCGCGACTCCGATATCGTTCTACCGAACTTCTCGTCTGGACACCGTAAAACTCTCACTGTCTTGACTTTTCTTTATTTTATATTATTTTCATCTCTGTTCTTTCTTACTCCTTTTCGTCCAATCAGGAGAGCCGTATAAATCTATAGGTCTCCTTTTCACCGCCTTGAAACCGCAAACAGGGGAAAACCTTGAACCTTCAAATTGTGCACTGTCCCTTAGGGACTCATAAATAATTCCATAAATGTACATTCTTATTTAGTGTCATGTACGAAGACGTGATTCTAATCTGGGACTCGGATCAGAATCCCACCCGATAATCCCACACAAGACCGTTCAATTAATTTTATTGGTACTCTCTCCTTTACAAAAGATGTGATGAGGTCAGATTTAGATCCCAAGCAATTCACTTCTCATTTTATTTATAGCAATTATATTAATTAATCAATTATATTAATTATATCAATTATATTAATTTCCAATTATATTAATGATCTAAATCGCCTCACCACAATGGACTTTTTAACGAATCATTTTTTCAATTCAAATTTTACTTTATATACTTTTTTTAAGTGAATTGAGTGACTTTCAAGACCTAAAATATTTTGTATTGTAGATTATTTTCTAAATTATATATAAAGAAACTTCTATCTCTTTTAGAATGATTCTTTTGCAATTTTTTAATAATATTCTAGATTAAATATATTTACGCAGTTTTCTCGTTTCAAGTTTTACTTAATTTAAAATAGAAAAAATATATACCAAATGAAAAAAATTAACTGAAATTCATTTACCCACAAGATAACATTAAATATATGTAAATGCGAAAATAAAGTTAAATTCAAGTAAAGTGTCAGCTATAATCCCAGACTAGTTCTTCTGACATTTATTTTTTATATCACAAATTATATTAAAAATTAAAAAAATAGATTATATTTTAAAATTGAGATATAATCCTTGTATATCTCTAATTAACTTTTATTTTATATAAAGATTTAAATTCTAATTTAGAATGATTAAAAGATCTTTGGAAAATGGATTTTCATTTTTCTCAATTGCTTTAATATTTTATATATTTTAATATATAAATTGCTCTATACAAACAATTAAATATTTTTTATAAATTTGGAAGCACGTTAATGATTTATAAAAATATCTTAATTTTTTAGTGAAGTCTTTTCAACACTAAATTTTTCTAGGTTCTTATGATGTAACAATTATATGTATCTGTTATGTATATATCTCTACAAAACTATTTATTGAAATAAATTTTATTGCGTAAATCTAGTTTAATGTCATCGATAATCATAATCGACAATTATCGAAATTTAAATACTGTAACTAAATTGAATTACATTAAATTTAATTGCAGATCGACTGAATTCCTTTATTTATTCAAATCTTTGTTACATATCTAACAGAAAAAAGTATTTTATTATATATATCATCACGTGCTCAATTCCGAAAGATAAATTTTACTATATGATTTCAATCAATAATTTAATGTTAATTTGATGTCACTAATTTTACAGATTTTAATGTTATAGTATATGCATATTTAGAGACAATGTAAGGGTATAGAAAGCATTTTTATATAACCTTATTTTATAAATATAGCTTTCATGTAGAGATTTCATGTCTATTTTTCTTTTAAATAAAATAATTAGTCTATGATTTAATGTTCTTTAATTTAAAAATACCTCAGTTTTATTTCGTCCAAATAAATTTAATTTCGAAATAAATTTGCATCTTATAATCAATTTCTGTATAATATTTAAAGTCAAAAATTATTTTAGGTGTCTGAAAATAGAGGATTGAAATTTCGATAGCTTTCTCTCATTGATCGGAAAAAATACAACTAACAATGAAAACAAACATGTCGTATTATTATCCACTTTTGATATATTAAATTTATATCAAATTAGATACCATCATTAAACAATTTTATAAGTTTCTTAAACAATTTGTACAATTGTATTTTTGAAAGGAAAAGCTCCGAAATATTCATTTATCTGTACAATATACGATTAAAGTGTACATTTGTATTTGAAAAAATTCTCTTAATTACTCAACTTTGTTTCGCATTTTAATTACAATCAGCATTTGAATTAAAGAAAAATATCAATATATCCTACTGAAATATTGATGGTACCTGGCTTAAATTAAAAACGATTAAGCTTTGAACGTTGACAAATGTATTGTACTTAGAAGTGTAGTAACATTCAGTTGGAAATCTTCGTTTCTAATAAAAGCAGTTCTTACTATGTAATGAAAAAATATTATTGTAAAGGGATTTGATAATCTCTGATATATTGCAATATTTGTGTTTATTTTATTACTATGAATTACTCGTTATAAATGTAATTTTACTCATCGGTGAATTAATATTGAATACAATTTTGATGGTATCAAAAGTGTATATTCAGGAAGTGTGTAACTGTTCTTGTCAATAAAAAACTGGAGTTTTGTATCTGCCGTTACAATAAAATATGTTTAAATGAAGGGAGTTTAAAATTCAATATCCTTTATACATATTATAAAGAAGTCATATATTGTCAGCATCAGTTTTTATTTTCACTTAAAAGAATATACTTATAGAAGTATATAATTCCTATTTAACAATATAGAAGAAATGGTCATTATTACCATTATTATTTTTTTATTCATAAATTGTCATGAACAATTAAAGTTATTATTAGCAATTATTCGATATTAGGATTACCAAACATAAAGTAATTATCATGAATAGCTGAATTCTGTAGTAATTAATTATCAATATTAGATAGATGTATATTAAATATATTTTATAATAAAATTATTTATATATTTTCACTTTCAAAAATACCTGGTATAATTAATTTATATCAAATCACATGAAATTATAAAACAACTTTATATTTTTTAATAATTTGTTCATTTCTTTTTACAAAAGAAAAGTTCTATTATATTATATTACAACTTTTCTTTTTCTTTTCATTTTTAGGTAATGAAAAATATTCATGTGAAGGTCATTGATAGTCTCTGCTATATTGCAATATTTGTGTTTATTTTGTTATTATGAACTACTTGTTATAAATGTAATTTTACTCGTCAGTGAATTAATATTGAATACACTTTTGATGGTATCAGAAGTTAATATTTCCGAAAGTGCGTAACTGTTCTGTCATTAAAGAACTGGAGTTTTGTGTATCTCGTTAAAGTAAAATATGTTTAAATGAAGTAAGTTTAAAATTAAATATTCTTTAAAAATCACATAAAGAAGTCATATATTGTCAGCATCAGTTTTTTTTCACTTAAAAGAATATACTTATAGAGATTTATAATTCGTATTTACATTTATAGAAGAAATATTCATTATTATTATAATTATTCCTTTATTCACAAGTTGCCATTACGAATGAAAGTTATTATTATCAATTATCCGATATTAGGATTTTTAAACATAAAGTAATTATCTTGAATAGCTGAATGATGTAGTAATTATTGTATCAATATTATATATATACATATTAAATATATTTTATGATAATATTATTAATTTATTTTCACTTCCCAAAATACCTCGTATAATTAAATTATACCCAATCACATGCAATTAAAAAACAACTTTAGTTTTTTTAACAATTTGTTCATTTCCTTTTTCAAAAAGAAAAGTTCTAAATATTATAATATTATAATATATTATAATATAACATTATTATATATAATAAAGAAGTCATATATTGCCAGCATCAGTTTTTTCACTTATAATTAACAAGAAGTTTATAATTTGTATTTACTTTTATAGAAGAAATGGTCATTATTACCATTATTATTTGTTTACTCATAAGTTGTCATAAACAATTAAAGTTATTGTTAGCAATTATTACATATTAGAATCATTAAAAGTAAAGTAATTATCGTAAATAGCTGAATACTGTAGTAATTATTCTATCAATATTATATAGATACATATTAAATATATTTTATGATAATATTATTAATATATTTTCACTTCCAAAAATACCTGGTATAATTTAATTATATCTAATCACATGAAATTATAAAAATACTTTAGATTTTTAATAATTTGTTTTTTATTTTTTCAAAAAGAAAAGTTCTAAATATTATAATATTAGAATATATTATAATATAATAATATTTTATATAATAATATTATAAGAAAAGTTCTAATATATTACATTATAACTTTTCTTTTTTTATTCTAATTATTTATTTCTAGTAAATAAAATAAATTGTAATTGAAAAACAATATTGAATTAGAAAGAACAATTCATCCAGTTCAGCCTCCAGTGCAGACATAAATAAAATATAAATCAGTTTGTAAAGATCACTGATACCTTCGTATCATTTATTATATTATTTAGAACAAAAATTAATTAGAACATTATGTCTATAACAAATATTTGCGTAATTCTAAATAATACCCTCAATTAGATTTATAAACGTATAAGAATATAATTGATACACACATATCCAAATTTAATCAATAAATGGAAGTTTCCAATTCATCTTAGCTAATATCCCTACATTTATTAAATCTAAAAAACAGGATCCGTTTTTCATAGGAGTTAGCAAATATTTTATTTACCCCCGTATTTCTCGCATTGCAACTGTTTGTTATGTAATTGAATTCATGAAATTCAATTTAACACGCGTTTGTTGGAGGAAATACAAATATTTTTTCAACATATTTCAAAGGTATTCATCTAAATTCATCCTTTATGTAAAAAATGAGAACTGTGACATTATATCTTGTTTTACACTCGAAATATCTTAACACGTCATCCAGATTTCGATATGGTACTTCTGTTTCCGCTGTCCTATCAATATTATGTTTCTAGTATATTTATTTTCTTCTACTTTTAATATTTTCCATATTTTCCGAAGAGGAATATCCTTCAATATCATTCTACAAATAACTTTCATTTGTTTATAGCGCCACCTGGTGCCATTTGTGTGATATCTTTTCTTGTTGACACTGGATTCTCTGTTGGCATAAGGAAATGCGGTGTTCTGCTATGTGCAAAATACATTTAGAAACAGCGTTGGAAGAAAATGTATGTTTATCAGATAAGACAAGTGGAAAAATAATATCAGCTAGTTTTATAACAGTATTAATATGAAAAGGAAAAAAAATCACATTCTGTAAACGCATAAAACTGTTAAGGATATAAATTGACTCTTCTATATAAAAGAAAATGCAAATTTGTTTATTTTAAAGTGATAATTTTAATTTATCTGACATTTTTGTATATTGTATTAAAATTAAATAGTTTAATTGTAGATATTTTGAAATAAAATGATATTTTAATTATAAATGCTTAGAAGAGAGAAAAGATATGATATATAAATTTTCATATCATACTACTTTATAAAATATCTACTTACATTTGATAACACATGAGTTGTAGTTAATCTATATCGCTTAGAATACATGCTAATCTATTAGAAATAGATTCTTTATCTAACTCATATTTTCTCTTTGAAACTGAAATAATGTTCATTAAAGTTGTACAAAAATTAGTATGTAAATAATATAATAATTTTTTTGGAATAATACAATTTTAATTGGTCTTACTACATCGTATTAATTCATAGATAACACGTATTTTACTTTTGCAAGAACCTATGTCAAAATAAATATATCTTGTATTACTTTGCTTACAATTCTTCGTTCAATGAATGTCAGAGATCGTAATATATATATATATATATATATATATATATATATATATATATATATATATATATATATATATATATATATATATATATATATATATATATATATATATATATATATATATATATATATATATATATATATATATATATATATATATATATATGACACGTTCCACTATATATATATGACACCCTTTTCATATATATATTCAAAACTATATATATATACTATATATATATATATATCACATTGGCACCCAACTTCTAACAAAGCCAGGCTTAATATATATACATATATATATATATGCACATATATATATAGATATATATATTTATGTGGCTATATCCACATATACTTATAAAGAATATAATTAAAATCTTTTATATATATATATATCTACAATTTATATATATATATATATATATATATATATATATATATATATATATATATATATATATGACTTCATTTTTAGCTTTACATAAGTCACTGGAGGTAAAAGAGGTAAGTTAGTAAGCATTACAATACATATTAATGTTGTAAACATCGTAAAACAGCCCTATTTTCTGGTAAATTAAATTTAGGACTGTATTAGGATTT
>CM063511.1:24026340-24031340 GCA_032207245.1 Pardosa pseudoannulata
AAGTAAGTTGAGGATGAGGAAAAAATCGTTGAAGAAAATTTAGAAGAAACACAATTTGGTGAAGGTGATTAAAGGTAAGTAAAAGTATTGTTGTTTAGGTCTGACGCCATTTTTGAAGAGAGATATGGTTTCTCACTTAATTATGGTTTAATTCTTTTAGTTAATTAAAAACAGGCATTGATTTTAAGATTTCTTTAACACTTCTAATGCGAAGTAATCTATGAGTGGTAATTAACTTGTATGGTTAAAGAAGAAAGTTTGAAAACTAAAACAGTAGTGTATGAGAGTTAATGCCAAGTCTAAAGGTATTTATATAATTCGTCTCTATCCAACCTTATTATATTCACATACTTTATGAATAATTTAAAAAAAAACTAATAATTCGTAGTAAATTTAAATATTCTATACATTATGATTCACTTTACCTTCATATTTCGAAAAAAACAAGTAAAACTGCGCCGTAATGGGTAGAGCACTGCGCTTTGGGACAGAAGTTCTTGATTTCGAATCCAGTAGCTAGCAGGGTATTTTGTAGTTATTCGGATTCTGGAAAGCTGTAGAAAATATCTGGTTTCATTAGATTTTTTGAAGCCAATAAAAAAACACCATATATCTATGAGTGGTAATTAACTTGTATGGTAAAAGAAGAAAAATTATAAACTAATCAAGTAGTACATGAGAATTGACGTTATATCTAAAGGTATTTACATAATTCGGCTATATCCAACCTTGTTACATTCACATACTTTATGAATAACTTCAAAAAATTAATAATTCGTAGTAAATTTAAATATTCTATACATTATGATTCACTTTACCTTGATATTTTGAAAAAAACGTAGTAGAAATACGTCCTAATGGTTAGGGTACTGCCCTTTGGGACAGGAGTTCTTGATTTCGAATCCAATAGGGGGCATGGTCTTTAGCTGTTCAGAATCTAGAAAATTGTAGAAAGTATCTGGTCTCATTAGTTTTGTGAAGTTAATAGAAAAAATGACCATATAGATTACTATCTCTAATAAGCGTTCTTCCTGGTAGTCCTAAGCTTACATTTGTAGAGTTTGCTAAATACAGTGTTGGACCACATTAATTTTCGAACCATTATGAAACTCTTGTAGGTCAGCAACCGTCTTTATAGCCGTTATGGGTCGTTGTTGTGTCGTTTGGATTCAGTAGTAAGTTGCTGCTGCATGGACTGGGTCTGGGTCAGCTTGAAAATTAATTCTCTTACTGTATCTTTTAAAAAAGTAATTTTTTAGTTATATAGCTTAAGCATATTAAAAAATGGCAAAAATAACTTAACACACATTCTACATTGAGATATATTTCGTCGAAGTAGCTCATATAAATGAGTGATATGGTATTGAAATGCTGAAAATACAGTTATCCCTTGTTTTTTGCAATTCATGGAGACCAGAACCTTCCGCGAAAGCTGAAAAACAGCGAAGTAGGATTTGCCCCTAAGAATTTTCATGTTTGCGGATATACGAATGTTTTAAATATGTAAACAGTATTTATACTTTACACATTTAAGACAAAAATTACAACAGTATAAGTATTTACTTAAACGTGTCAGTGCTCATTAATAAGGTGAATTACAAAACCTTATAGAATAATAAACATTTATCAGCATTACTTTCTGAGAGAGGCGAAGAGTCTTGTGTTGGTGGTGGAGAAGAGGCTCTCACTTGACTCGTAGAGTTTTTAGGCTCACTCAGAGACTCTTCTGGAGGCGCTGACTGTAGAGCCAGGGGGCTTTACCTTGGAGAGAAACAGGTTGATGAGTAGTTGTCTTTGTTTTTTCCATTTCCTTTAAAATTTCCCTCTACAAGGACATAACCCTGTCAACGCGATTACTGAACTCGACAGCTCGAACCATATTGTAGTCAATGTTTTGTGTAAATTTTTGCCATGTTGCACAATTGTTACAGATTCTTCAGGTAAGGCCACGCTTCTCAGTTTGTTCTTTGTCTCCCTCTTCATTTTCTACCTCTCTTGCAGACTTTGTGATCTCAAGAGCCCGTGGTATGTACTCTCTGAGTCAACTCATCTATTTGTATGACATGCAGGAATCCTTCACATGAGACCAACATGAGACAGTGCTCCTTTCCTAATGTGGCTGCCGACATGGTTATATTTTTCATTTTTATTTTTTAATGTATATTTTGGGAAAATCTGCGAAGCACTGAAGCCGCAAAACATGAAGCACCAAGTGGCGAGGGAACACTGTACTGTACAACGAACATTATTTACTTTAATTTGACAAAAGAAAAACACAGTTAATCGAAAAGGAATAAGCAATCACGTATCCATCCTCACTGATTTAAACACACTTCGTAAACATAAATATATAAATCATTTTTAAATTAATAGTAAGCAAGTTACTACTGTAAAAAATAAAGTAACAAAAATGAATGTAAATGACAATTACTCCTCAAGGGAATGTAATTTCGCTTACTTAAGTAAGATTATTTTAAAGTAAGTTGTGTGTATTACCCAGTCAAGGGAAATTAAAAAAGAAACTTTGACATCATTTTCCTGTGATGTAATAAAATATTAAAGTTGTTTCTAAATAAACACTGTTTATAGCTTTGTAATTCAATATTCCCCAAAGTCTACTCTTCAGGTATCTCGAAGTTGAATTTTTATCATTTATTAAAGATAAAAGAAGTTATGCATATTTCTTTTAAGTAGACTGTATGCTATCTTTTCAGAGTACCTTTAAATTTTTGAAATTAAATAACAGTTTCAGTTATTTGAAGTGTTAATATCGATAAGTTACAGCTAAAATTGGAATTTTTTTATTACTCATATTGAAGTTTAGAAAATTGGAATATGTGCGTAAAAGTTTAATTATTATACATTCCTATAACTTCCAAATGAAATAAATTTTAAAAATGAGTTGAAATATATCTGAATGCCCTAAAAGTAAAAAATCATGCATACACACACACACACACACACACACACACATATATATATATATATATATATATATATATATATATATATATATATATATATATATATATATATATATATATATATATATATATATATATATATATATATATATATAATATATAACTTTTTAAATCTGTTTATAGCTATAACTTATGTGGTATTTTAAAGCACAAACTTGTGTTTATTGGTGCTCTAAGTTGAGTTGTAAAAACCAAGAAATAAAATCTATAAATTTTAAGTAAATAAATGACAACATCCGGTTAATAAGTACAATGTACAATGCATTTCCTTGTCATATATAAGGACTTTAAGTGAGTATACTTATTTATACTTATTTATGGCTTAAATTAATATTAATGGATTGCATACCTTAAAAAATAATTTATATCTCATGACGAGATTTTTAAAGCTTTCTATCCTAACATTTAATTTGTTTTAAAATTGGTTTTACATTACATTATTGAAATATTTTATGAATCGTATTTCTTTGAAAGTTTCAAGTTTGGAAATTTCTCTTCATACAATTATGATAAATATTATCAATATACACTAAGTTTACTTGTTTTTTTTATTATATTTTCAGAAGTGAACTTTAAATATCCATTTGAATAATTTCTATACCTTTAATAGTATTTGAAAATTCATTTTTGCAGTACATGACATATTATTTCAAATTATCATTTAAAATATACAACAAATATTATTTATCTACTAAGATTATATCCCAATAGCACTTAATATTGTATGAAAAATCTAATATTACGTAACTATTTCTTTTACAAGAAAAATATATTGCGTTTAATGAACTAAAAGTAATACATGTTGAGTACCATAATGATACTTAATTTCTAGAAGAAGAAAATCAAATATTCTGTTCTCCTTAGTAAATGCATTTGTGAACCCAATTTTCTATGGAATGTGATTATATGTAATTCGTAATTTATGACCTGGAATGTAATTTCCTATGTAAGATATATTCTAGAATAATGTATAAGAAATAACTTATAAATTCAGAAAGAAAAAAATGAAATTTGTGAATTTGTTGGATTAAATGAAAGTATTAATATACTGAATGTTCTATAGAATTACCTTAATTTTATGCAATGTCAAAAATGTTAAATAAATTATAATTTTTTTATGTAAGTAGTATTTCTCAGCATTTATATAAATGAGATCCACAGTAGCTCAGTCATCAAAGGTAGTTGATCTTGTAACAGACAGTTTGCGGGTTCGGAGCTCAAAGCCAGCCTAAGGTTAGCCGTGTTCGTTAAAAGGTAGTGGGGAACATAAAACAGGTTCTTGGTCACAATGTTCCCCAAGTTCTCAATCAATACCTTAAGGGGTTTCCGGGTCGTCTGCTTGGTCACTGCTTTTAAATTACGAGGACCCAGCGGGAATAATGTTACTCACGTCCATAGCATACCTTAAAGTACACATGTTCCCAGGGTGGAGTTAAATGTGTAAAGCTTCGCAGTCATGTGTTGGCCTAAAGGTATGTGTCCTGTAAGGAAAACAACATTTGAAAACATTTACTTAAACAATTAAAAAGTAGTCTCGAGTAAACTCGAGTAAACCTGTGCTCGAGTTAACTCGAGCGTGCTAAACTGGCCAAAGTGTGTACAATCGAGATAACTTGAGCGGCGTTGAAATTCAACGTTCTAAATTGTGTTTTTGCATTAAAAAATTGATTTTTTTGGCTGGCCTAGAAAACTGTGCATTAAGGGATTAACGTAATCACTATTAAAATGTTGGTTACTTTTTGAAAACGTTTTTTGTATTTTTTTCAAGTATGTGCTTTTTTAAGATGCTGAGCAGGACGTTAGTCCCTGGGTACCGAAACTGGAATTTTTTTACGTTAGCATCAGTCGCTGGGAAGGGAAATTTGACGTTTCGTTTCGTATTATCAATCTTTGGAGACACAAGAGAACGTTGCGATCTGGCTTAGTAATTACCTGTAGACTGACAGAAAACATTTCATTAGAGTGATGTGAAACGAAGGACCAAATGAAAGCAAAACGAGAGTGGCGTAGAGATAA
>CM063511.1:24036340-24056340 GCA_032207245.1 Pardosa pseudoannulata
ATTAAAGGAAATCTTAGAGTTGCTTATATGTTGCTATGCATCGACGTTATTTCGACGAGTGACCTTTTGTAATGTGGCTGCTCTTACAATATACTGTTAGAACGACAACTTCAGTCATCTACACAAAAAAAAATGTTATCATTTTTAAAAAAAAGTAATTACTTAAAATTTGTAACTATAAATTATTTTATATACTGATCAGGAAAAAATATGTATCATAATTTTTTTATTAACGAAGTAGAATAGCATTATTGAACGCTTTGCAATTTATTTAAATGAGTATGAGCTAACTCAAAGTACAGACAGTACTGGAAAATACTGTTTTCGAATCCCACTCGTGGTATTAAAGTTTAGTAGTCACAGTAATATTTCATAATCATATTTGGTTCATATGCCTTCGTGTAGAAAAGCAGTGGATCAAGGTGCTCAAAACCAACCTACAAACAAACTAAACCGAAGAGTATTGTATATGTTACATGAATACTAATTAATGCTTTGATACATATTTATATGTGGTATATGTTTGTGTGTGATGCTGGGAAATAAATCAGCACGTCACATAAATATATGCAGCTATTATTCTTAATTCGCCGAGTTTACTGGGAATTGAGCGAACCTAAATAATTGACAGTCTTCGTTTCATGAAAAGAGGCAGCGTGGAACTTAACTTTATTTAAGATCTAAGGAAAAGTATCTTTCTCCGAGTATGAATGATATATAGAAAACATTTTCTATTACAGAGTTGGGCCCCTCAGCTTGATAACACGGACCATATTCGTAGTAAAAAAAAGCTTAGTCACCGTTATTGGAAATAAGACAGGAACTTAGATTATCGGAAATGGGAATCGTTCTACCAGGTCGGGAGCAAAATGTGGCGAGGGGACAGAAAATTTGCTTTGATTCCAGAGTTTGCTCTGGTAGACTGTTTTAAGTTAAGAAACACACATTTAAATAAGCTATTTAGTGACTGAAAAAATATAAATGAAAGAATTCGAATTCGAAGATGAGAATCTTAAAGGGATAATTTAAGAGGAATAATTGCGATATATTTCACAGACAAACATGTTTGTGTATAATATATATACATATGTTTAAATAAATGTATGTATATATATATATGTATATATATATATATATATATATATATATATATATATATATATATATATATATATATATATATATATATATATATATATATATATATATATATATATATATATATATATATATATATATATATATATATATATATATATATATATATATATATATATATATAATATATATATATATATATATATATATATATATATATATATATATATATATATATATATATATATATATATATATATATATATATATATATATATATATATATATATATATATATTATATATGTATATATATGTATATGTATATATATATATGTATATATATATATATATATATATATATATATATATGTATATATATATATATATATATATATATGTATAATATATATATGTATATGTATATATATATATATATATATATATATATATATATATATATATATATATATATATATATATATATATATATATATATATATATATATATATATATATATATGTATATATATATATATATAGTATATATATATATATATATATATATATATATATATATATATATATATATATATATATATGTATATATATATATATATATTATATATATATATATATATATATATATATATATATATATATATATATATATATATATATATATATATATATATATATATATATATATATATATATATATATATATATATATATATATATATATATATATATATATATATATATATATATATATATATATATATATATATATATATATATATATATATACATATATATATATATATATATATATATGTATATATATATATTATATATATATATATATATATATATATATATATATATATATATATATATATATATATATATATATATATATATATATATATATATATATATATATATATATATATATATATATATATATATATATATATATACATATATATATACATATATATATATATATATATATATGTATATATATATATATATATATATATATATATATATATATATATATATATATATATATATATATATATATATATATATATATATATATATATATATATTTTATATATATAATATATATATATATATATATATATATATATATATATATATATATATTTATATATATATATATATATATATATTTGTGTATGCGAGTATGTGTGTATAAATATAAGGAAATATAGATATATGAATGAAATATACTGTTATATCTGATATTAATCTTAGGAAAAACAAACCAAGTCTCAGATGAAAACATATTTTCAAGATACAAAAAAATATTAAGACACTTTTTGCTTCGAATTTCGAAGGACTAAAATAAACATTACTGAAATAAGAGAATTCGAAAATAAGCGTTTCATTATTCAGTGTTTTCCGTTTTTATGTATGATAGGGGAAAAATTTGCGTGACTTGTGGCTTCAGTCATACATTTAAATATAAAACTGGCTGCAGGAAAATGTCGAAATGATAAAAGAGTGGAAACTCATAAAAACGAAAATATTTTAGTTTATGATTTTTTGCTGTTAAGATTATCTGTATCGGAGGAAAGAAAGAGAGAAAAACTGTGTTTCATAAACAATATCTCAAATTATATGTCTAGAATATCGAGGGAGTTGACAATGTAAAGGTAGATATGTATTACTATTTAGGATGTGCATAGTGAAAATATGTGAAATGAAAGTTATGAGGTAGATTTTGATGTATGACTAAAAATGGCGTGAAAAATGAATCATAAGGAAGATTTGTGTTTTAACTATTGAAAAAATATTATTAATAATAATTTTTAATCAAAAATTGAATTCATAACGTCTATTCTATATTACCCCATTGTATAATTTTACCTTAAATATTATCTAATATAGTAGTTAATTTCTTAATCTGTGAGGACGAGCGCCGTATCTCGTAGACCCGGTGAATTGTTCTGAGTAAAATACCAACAAAATTGCTTTAGACGATGATGAGGAAATTTGTATTACCGGATATACTTTATTAAATGTTTAAATATATTTCAGAATATTTTAAATATTAAATTTAAAAAGTATTTTAGAGTATACATTATTTATTATTAGCATTACGAATGCATAAACATTACACATATGCAAGTTAACAAGTCATATTTTTATATTTCCTCATTTTATAATAACGATGTAATTTGACAGCATATCTGTTCAGATTATGAACACTTTATAAAAATGCAAAAATGTATGTGCATGCACTGGGCCTCTGAGCCACAATAAATTATGAGTATCTCTTTCTGAGAGAAATATTCAGCGAAAATCGTGGAAATGCATATCGGTCTAAAAGACCTATAAAACATCTACTGAAAATTTGGAAAGTTTGTTTTTATTGGGTGATACTAAGCAGAATATTTTTATAACGCTCGAGTCTCAGAGGCACGGCGTTCTTCCTTCAGAGATACATTATACATGTGATATTTAGCTTCTGAACTTTAAAAATAATGAGTATATTTTCTTAAATGTATCTACCTACATCTTTAAGAATCAATATAAATAACGTTTGTTTATAAATTGATGAATTATGTAATATACTGCTCTTTTAAGAAAGGAAAATTATTTTATTACAATATTCATTTAAAATTAAATTTAAAATTACATTTAACATTATTTTTTTCTAAGTACTTGAACATCGTAAAATGTTCATTATAATTTAAACAATTCTAATCATAAATAATTTATTATTACGATTTCAATATTAATATCATTAGGCTTGATAAAGATGGATCTGAAAAAGTGATTCGATGGACCATACAATTTTCTTTAATTTTTCTAATGTCCAAATCAAACATTTTTTTCCGATGTAGCTGTTAATGACGTCTTGTCGATTTAGAGAGATACTAAAACCTTCGGCTGCGTAGGTCCATACTTATATACGCACCAATGTTGAGACGCACTGTCTGTGTCGCCACAATTATAGCTTGAGGCAATTTCGGTTGAAATAGGTTTTCAATCATGGTGACCATCACGTAGAAATCAGCACTTTCCTATAGAATAAATGCATCGTGTAAGACGCTGGTTGGCGAATTGTAGTTTCCATTCCCCTACACCTTCATTCATTCACCTTTTTCTATGTGTGCTCACAACAGCTGTATGGGAACAGCTCATTAAAAGCTGCTTGTCTGATCTCGATGTTCCAGCATTAGCTATTTGACCTGTATTGAAATCCGATAAATCAGCTGCTTTTCCCATTACGTCGCTCTTCAATGTCTATAGACCATGTAAGATCAATATGCATTGATATTAGAGTAATATATTGAAGTATATTTAATTTAAAGTAAATAAATACCATGTTCCTTTTCCACTTATAATAATATAACTTATGATACTTATGATTACTTATAGTTAAAAGCAATATTTATAAACGAAATAAAATTCTTAGGCGTAAGTGTCTATAAGAAAAGAAAATTTGACACGTGTCCTGGATCATCAAAATTCTTTCTGCGATTCCTGTAAAAGTATCACATAATAAAGTGTAACTGCCTTGAAAAGGATACGAAACTTAGCTTTTAGTAACAGCTTAAGTATATTTAATTTGGCTGAATGCCAGAGATGAAAGTACTATTATACTCCTGTCGTCTCAGATTATGTATTCAACTTATGGATAAATACTTTTTAACAATTGCAGTATATAAAAATAGATTTGATAGAAGGTATTAAAAATCCCAAGAAAACATATTTTTTACCTTACAACTGGTAAATATCTACACACATACACACACACACACACACACATATATATATATATATATATATATATATATATATATATATATATATATATATATATATATATATATATATATATATATATATATATATATTTATATTAATATATATATATTATATTATTATTATATATATATATATTTATATATATAAATATATATATATATATATTATATATATATTTATATATATATATATATATATATATTATATATTTTATATATATATAGTATATATGTGTATATATGTATATATTTATATATTGTATATATACATATATATGTATATATATGTATATATATATATATATATTATATATATAAATATATATTATATATATATACATATCTATATATTATATATAATATATATTATATATATATACATATATATATATATATATATACATATATATATATATATATATATATATATATATATATATATATATATATATATATATATATATATATATATATATATATATATATATATATAAATATACATATATATATATATATATATATATATATATATATATATATATATATATATATAATTTAAATAGTATACATATGTATATATACAAAAAGAGAGAGAGATATTACATAGTTTTCAATGTAATTAATTTTAATACACAACTAAAAGTACAAATAGAAAAATTACTTGAAATACGAATTACTTTCTTAAAATAAAAATATCTAATTGTATAAGTACTTACTTCTTATACAATAGAAAACTGAAATGATAGCGAGATTTTCTTTAAAATTTACTAAAGAGTTTCACACAACAATGTGCACACATCTAATGTACAATTAATATATATTACTGATACATAATGTAAATGTAAATCTAACTTTTCACATAGCTATAAAAAAAAACACTAAAATCAATTAACCTTATTCCATACTCCAAATTATGAATGTACACAAAAATTTAAATACTCTATTTCAAATACGAGAAAAGCTTTCATATTTCTCACATTTGAAACCACATGAATTTTTATCATGTTAAAAAGAGAATAAAATCTGTCATTTTTCTATAGTAGCCTTAATTAATTTGAACAGATTTTGTACATATGTTTACTATCATATTGCTGTTAGACAAGTTGATTCTGGTGATACATTACTTTGTTGATATGGTTCTTTTCACATTTCTCAGATTCCAGATTAAATTAAATAATATTTTTATACAGCTTTATTATTTAGCATGAAATTTGAAAAAAAAGAGATTTAACATAGTATTTAACACTTTATTTCCTAAATTAATTTTCCATCAACTTTCTTACTCCGATTTTTGCATCATTAGAAAAGTTTTAACGGAGAATAATCATAGAAAAAAGAACATTAATTTTTACTGTATTTTAGTAGTTAATTTTGCAGCTGGTACTTTCTAGTACCAACATATATTTTTAACTCTATGATAAAAAACATTAAATTATAAATAAAGGAAATGAAATGTTTACCTGCGAAGTATAGAAGTCTCTAAAAAATAATAGTACTAAATAACTGGTTAAACCACTAAATTTACTAAGTTAAACAACACGTGTATAAAAAAATGATCTTCGAATGTAGCACGCCAATTATAAAATCGCTTCTATGCGAATTAAAATGATTTCTGAATGGTGCTGTCATTTCTTTTCTGCTTTAGGTGCTACATCCTTTATGTCCTTGTGAGTACCGTCAGGAAAAACGGTTTTATTAGAAACATATATGTGTTTGATTAAAGCGGTACTTATAAGTACCGTCAAGATAAAAAAGGGTTAAGGTATCCGACTACATTGAAAACGTCATTTTTTGCCAATAATAATAATTTTTTATTCCTCTATCTTAAAATTTCAACTTTCAGGCTTCTAAATCTGTTTTTGTTTTATCTCTACGATATTTTAAAGAAACGTTACAGGTGTTTAAATATCAGTGACAGCCGTCAAAACAAAACGGAGGTAGTGACTTCGGAACCAGAAGTTGTGATTTTAAAGACTTTTAAACAACATATTTTGGACAAAATTTTCAGGAAGATTAGATTAAACATTTCTCTAGTATTTTTAATAATTAGCAATTTAGCAATTAGACAGTTTTGAAGCAAGAAAGTGTGGGGAATTTTAAACATGTATTTTAATTTTTAATAGTTAAAGTTGCTTTTTTCTTAGAATGGTATTTTTAATGAAATGTTGAAACTTAAAATGTGATTTCTTAAAAAATTTCTTAAAATATTTTCTTGAAAATTATTATGAATGCTTTTGATTGTATATACTTGTGAATGAAATAAAATCTGGATAATTTTTAATGATGTTACACTCACAATTAGATATAAAGGTAATGAAAATTTATTAAAAGTTCAATGTGTATGATTTTGAAGGACCAACATTTGTACCAAATGTAAATTAAGCAAATATTTTTGGTGATTCACTAGACTAGTGTATAAGAAATGTGTTGCATGATAAAATATTGAAATAATTTATTAAAAAATTAGTCCTTTTAAAAAAACCCGATTCTTTACTAAATTTTCTTTCTTATTAAAAATTTTCTACAATCTTCTCCCGCAATAAATTATTTAAGTGCAATTATCTATGATAATAAATATAAAAAATCTAAAAATGTAAAAACATGAACTAGTTACTATGTTTAAAGAAAAAAGTTCTCCGGAGACATATACCTAAAGAGCATTTTTTGGATAAAACTGTCATAAGATTAGTTTAAACATTTTTCTAGTATTTTTAATAATTAGAAACTTGGCAATTGGAAAGTTTTAAAGCAAGAAAGTGTGGGGAATTTTAAACACGTATTTTAATTTTTTAATAGTTGAAGTTGTTTTCATATACTTCAAATGCGTTTTTTTAAACGGTATTTTTAATAGAATGTTGAAACTTGAAATATGATTTCTCAAAAAGTTCTTTTATGCTTTTGATAGTATTTACTAGGGAATGACCTAAAAGCTTTAAATTTGGATAATTTCTAATGATGTTACACTCATAGTTAAATGTAAAGGTAATGAAAATTCGTTAAAAATTCAATGTGTATGATTTTGAAGGACCAAAATTTTTTACCAAATGTAAATTAAGCAAAGTTTTTAGGTGATTCACTAGTCCAGTGTATAAAAAATGTGTTGCATAAAAAATATTGAATAATATAATTTATTAAAAAATGAGACCTTTTGAAAAAAAACAATATTTTCTACTAAATTTTCTTCATTTATTAGAAATTTTATAAAAACTTCTCCAGGAATAAATTTTTTAAGTGCAATTATCTATGATAATATAAAAAAAAATAAATCTAAAAATGTAAAAATGAACTAGTTTACATGAACTAGTAACTCTATGTTTAAAGAAAACAGTTCTTCCACAGTAGACGGATACCTTCAGCTTATGAAAATATATATTAATCTTGTAATTCCTCAATCAATACATCTAGGGATGAGAGATCAAACTTATGAATCTACTACTTGGTCCCAGCTTCAAAATTACGAGGTCCCACTTGTGCATCCTTGCAGTGCTCGTTAAAACAAAAGGGGGAGCACCTATATCTTAATACGAGTAGTGTATGGCTCAATCATGCTTGGATTAAGCAAATGTCATAGAAACAACAACAGCAAATATATACTATCTCCTACTACAATTTTAGCACAGTCCCTTTAAAATTAAATACTTTTTTTGCGTAAGTGTTTTATAAAATATGTCACCTAAAGAAAAAAGTACCATATCTAATATACAATCCCCTGAAAAATTTAAGGACTCTGCAAATTATATTTATCGCAAGTAAACGTAAGCCGCAGCGAAGTGAAATACAAAATTTTTCTATCCAACTGCTGTTTATTGCTGTACATAAACCTGAAAGCCCAGTCGTTAAATACAATCAAAAGTGTCCACGGCGAGGCACTTAAAAGCAACAAAGTGTGGTCCAGATATGCAAAAAATGTATGCGCAAAGAGGCGAAATTTTTGAAAACACAACTCAAGATAATATACCTAAATTGCATTTTCTGGCGGGGGATATAAAGTGAAAATGCAAAATAGAGGAAGAATTATGCGGTGCATTTATTGAATTTGCAACAGTTATTGCTGGTGTTGGGAAAAAAAATTACTTTTTGCATTAATATAATGGAAGAAGGGAGATATTGAATTTGCAACAGTTATTGCTGGTGTTGGGAAAAAAAATTACTTTTTGCATTAATATAATGGAAGTTACTTAAATTTCTGTAGCATCTTTCATTTGGCATTCTTTGTGTTTTATACTTGAAAAAGGAATTTAGATACTTGGGAGTTGTATTACTCAATTATCAAAAATAGATCTGCAAAGCGGTAAAGTGCATAATTTTGAACAGCACTACTAATTGTTAAAGTTTAATTCTCTCTTTCTTTATCTTTACACTTACACTCTATGTTTCATATATATATATATATATATATATATATATATATATATATATATATATATATATATATATATATATATATATATATATATATATATATATATATATATATATATGAAACATAGCGTAGCATGCCATGGTTCAGGGATGTAACGTGATCAAAACGGTGTAGTCGCCGGCGAAAAGAATAAGATTTCTTAAAAGAACTTTAGCATCATCTGTATTTAGCAACGTCCAACAGCAAAATATCTCAAAAAATGGTCCTGTGGCCTTTTATAATTTTGGGGATGTCACAGGCGTGAGAAAAGGAATGTGCTTTATCAGCAAAGAAGGATGGCTATTTCAATTCGACAAAAGGAAGGAGAATTTTCTAAGACGAAATAGTTTAACGACAAGAGGCTCCTAAGAATAAGATTTTTTAATATATATATATATATATATATATATATATATATATATATATATATATATATATATATATATATATATATATATATATATATATACTTTTGATATTTTAATATTTAAATTAATCAACTGTGAAACATATTCTAGTACTTCAGTCGTTTTTATATATTTAAAGTTAATAAAGGTATGAAAGTATAATGGCGAGATAATTACTCATGATAACGATGCATTGTTTCTCTATTTACAATAATATTTCTACATCTATATCTATATCTATATCTCTCTCTCTCTCTCTCTATATATATATATATATATATATATATATATATATATATATATACAAATATAATTTATTTAGGGATATGAAAATACTACGAAATATGTTATTGACAGGTTTATTTCACATCCTCTTTGACACATATGGGGTGGCATATTCGCACTTTACAAAGAAAATAATACATCCATTTGCTCTCTATGCGGAATGGGGACAACACTATTTTAAATCTCAATTCCATTTCGTCCCGAATGACTAACAAATAAATATATTTTAGTCCGCATCGCCTCTCCTGTTTTGAATTTTCCAAATGTATTATAGTCATATATATGTATTGAAAAGTGTAGTATTCTCTCACACGCTTTAGTGTTTGCGAAAAAAAAATATGTACTTCTGAACTTCTTTTCGGTAAAAATGAAAATCGATACCCCGTTCGAAGAATAGAAGCTGAAATTGTAAAACGTGCCTAAGATAGATGTGGTGTTCTTTTGTAATGTTTTATTTTCCTCTAAATTCTGCAAAGAGCTCCGATGTATGTTGTTATTTGTTGGAAACGTCATTTATTTGCCGTCAGCGGCTACTTGTGAATTAGTTTAGATATAAACTACATATTTATATGTACATATATATGTACATATATATAACTACATATATATATATGTATGTACGTATATTATATATATATATATATATATATATATATTATATATATATATATATATAAATATATATTATATATATTATATATATATATATATATATATATATATATATATATTATATATATATATATAAAGAGAGAGAGATATTTATACATCTATATATATTGTAAAACAATATTTTTTTGCGTTTGACTTTGCTGTACTTCTTACTGTACTTACCGAGTATTCAGAATTTTTTAAATATATTTCTATCAGCCCAGTAATGAAATTATATTTTGTTTTATATTGATATTTGAAATATATATTTTTAATGCTTAATCTTTAATAATATTCTCAAATTTGCAAGATTTTAATCGACATCAGGTATAACAATACATTCTAAACTCAGTTAAGTGTAGTTCACTGTAAATTTTTTCAGATAGATGTGTTATTTTGTAATGTTTCATTTTCTTCTAAATTCTACAAAGATCTTCGATGAATGTTGTTATTTGTTGGAAAAGTCATTTATTTGCGAAAGCGGCTACTTGTGAATTAGTTTAGATATTAAAGTACTGATGAAGATATATATATATATATATAAATATATATATATATATATATATATATATATATATATATATATATATATATATATATATATATATATATATATATATATATATATATATATTATATATGTTAAATTCGAATCATTACAACGACCCCAAGCTTATTATCTTTCTTTTGAACGACCGCCAATTTTAGTCCGCAGAACTTATAAGCAAGTGGGTTATTTTAAAATTTTGTACTGTGGTGCAACTTCAAGAAACCTGTATTTCTCTCTTTGTGTTTACTTAAACGAGGAGAGGGGGCGTGAAGAAAAGGGGAGAAATAAATCTTCAATTATGTTTTGATGAGTTTATTGCCGTATAGGAAACTTTTCAGTGCTGTTGAGAATATTTGAATAAGGACGATTCCATTGGCCGTATTACCAGAAATGAAGAAATCTGTGATTCGGACGACGGACAAGAAATCGTCCAAGATTTTGTAAAACTGAATGAAAAATAAGCTTTAAATGCAATCAATGCCTTGCGTCAATATTTTGAAATACAATTTAATTCTGAAGATTTCCTTCAAAATATAACGAATATGGACTCAGTGATGATGAAAAATTCCCAAAGTCACTTAAATCCGGCATCAATCAAAGAATTTTTTTCAAATATTTAGTAATGGAAATACAAATAAATAGAAATGTTCTTTAGGTATGTAATGTTGCTTCATTGCTTTGCTCAATTTTATTATTATTTTTTCAAATCGTTACAACGACCATATGATGTTGGTCCCACAGGGAGTCGTTGTACCGAGGTTCTACACTACATTCAAATACACTTATTAAATGGATTAGATTTTTACATTAAAATACCATTGCGTATACATACATACATATATATAGGAATTTTTATTAAAAATTTGAAGTAATAGACATTTCTTTATTTAATAATAAACTTTAACTAAATGTAAAAAAATGTCACAGCTAATCACTGCAATTGAAACACTTCTCTAGTCTTTAGTATAATATGAAAAGTATACTTTTAATACAAACAAAAATACCTTTAAAAACTGTAGATGAAGTGTAACTTTAGAAAGTAACTTTTCGGAAGAGATCAGTTCAAACAAATAGCTTGGGAAATCATAGACAATTAATTTTTCTTTTTTCATTTCTTTTTCTTCTTCTTTTCGCGAGAAATACTTTCAGTTTTTGTTGAAACACTAAACTTTTTATTTCTTTCCGTTTGTAGATTTCAATTACAAGATTAAATGTCGTAAATTTTGTGTTGAACGTGTTATACCCATAAGTTTTGGGAAAGATAATTTTTAAACACTAAAGCTGACTAAAGCAACTTAATTTTTTATACAGTAGAGCTGATAAATATAATAGTATGATTTTCTTATAAATAAAACCTCAATAATTCAAAATCATGAAATAAACATGATGTTTGCTTAATAATATTAATTCGCATTCTCTACCTTAAAAGTTCATAAAAAATAGTTTCTTCAGATTTTCATTTTATTTTTCTAAAATAAAATTCTCAACTATTATTATTGGATTACTTTTTGCCCAGCTAAATAGGGTTTATTATTTGATATTTTGTTTAGTTTAAAGTTAATAATTTTGGTTAGAGACAAATGATGTAGAGTTTTTCGAAGGTCTAATAAAATTACATTTTTATATACATAAATATCAATATTTTGAACTGAAATTTTAAAAGTACTCAAAGTTACCAAAATAAATGTATCTTTCAGTTCATAAATTTATAAAACCACCGTATATATCTATATCATATATTTATATTCCGGATTTTATACTATATATATATATATATATATATATATATATATATATATATATATATATATATATATATATATATATATACATATATATATAAGTATATATATATATATATATATATATATATATATAATGTTTTGCTGATATAAAAAACAAAATGACTAATTTGTAAGTTATCTTATTCGAAGGGAGTTGTTTGAAGACCTATCTTCCGTAAAGAAACTATTTACACTAAGTAATTGATCTCTGTTTTCGAAAAAGGAAATTTAAAATATTTGTATACATATTAATACTATGGTTAATTTGTATATATATAAATATACTTGGATACATATTAATATTATAAAAATGCTGTGTTCTTTGTATTTATTAGCTTTTAACTGAAAAAACCCATTTTCGTTTGTAATTATTTTTATAATGGGTCTACCATATAAGTAAGTCAACATCGCTCCCTATGAGGAGACTACATACAAATGCATCCATACATCCACGCTTATAGATATATGTATATATACAGTAAATACAGTATATATATATATATATATATATATATATATATATATATATATATATATATATATATATATATATATTAAAATGATTACATTTGTATGAAAATTGACGTACACATTAAAAGATATTTTAATTACTTTTAGAATACGTTAAATATTAGCATTTTTAACATTCAAATCTATTTTTAACCACTATAAAAAAAACTATGAAACTAAACGATCCACTCTTTAATTTGGTACGAAAAAGATTAAATTTTTTACTCTTTCGAGCAAACACTAAAGCAGAGTAAATACTGTAGTGAAAGCGTAACTCCAGAAAGTTACTTTTCGGAAGAGAGAAGTTCAAACAATTGGCTTGGGAAATCATAGCCAATTAATTTCTTCTTTTGTTTCTTTTCTAGTGTTTTTGTTAGAAACAACTTTGTGTTTGTCTGGAGATATTACGGTTTTTATTTCACTGGGACTGCAGATATCAATTACAAGATTAAAAAGCGTTAATAATGAAAAGGAAGTAAATCATATAAATCTAGAACGTGTACTATGAAGAAAAAATATTTTGTGAAAGATATTCATATGTGTTAGATTTTTAATCCGTAAAATGTTTTTTTTATGTAAGCTGTTTATAATATTTATGTTTAAAATACTCATATCCTTCCTGTATTACTTTAAACGTTTACTCTCAAATGTTTCAATAATTTAACATGATATTTAAAATAAAATATTCAAATGTAAAAAAAATTATCAATATTGCTTTTACATACAATTGAACAAGACATTATAAAGCTTTTTTTACAACATTTTTATTTTGTTTAGATAATTATTTATTTTTTTACAATTATATTAACCTTACTATATTTTGTAAATTTTACCCTTCCTTACAGTTAAATTTATCAAAATTCCAGTTTAAATGGAAAAAAAAGGATTGATGTAAAATATATCAATATACAATATATCTTACGTGAATAAAACAAAAGAAAAATTGTAATTTTGTATTTTAAAGGTAAAATTTACGTTCTAATGTCTCTCTTCAATTATTAAAACATTGGAGTTTCAAGGGTTCATTTTTCATTTAAGTTTAAACCTTTGTATGATTTTGCAAACATTATTTTCTTTCGTATTCGGATAAAAATAGCAAGTTTTCTAATGAAAATAAATAAATAAAGATGCAAATGAAAGCTGCAATGCTTCAAAATGATTATAATATTGGCACTTGACACTGACTTTCACTTTGGTAAAGTCATAACATTAGAAAGAAATTCTTTTTGTTAAGGTGGCTGAACATGTGTGTATATATTTTGTGTGTATTTTTCTATTTTTGGATATATTAAAATAAATAATTTTCTAATTTTAACGTAAATGTAAAGAAAATGACAATATACAAAGCCAGTGGAGAAAACAAATTGTAAACATACACTTTTCAATTGTAAGTTTCCAAATACTTATTTATAATTTTAATATTGATAAATATTAATATTTGTAGTAAAATTTTGAAAACAAACCTGTTGAGTTTTTGAAATAAAATTTTTACACAAGCATCACAGAGTTGGAACGAAAATATGAAATATGAAACAAAGAGATAAACAATTCTTAAAACTATATTTTAAAAAGAAATTTATATTTCTTCCATAATTTTTAGCAATCAGGCTAAAATTTATTAAAAACAGTTTTAATTTTCTTGCTTACTTAAAACTACTTTGATACTATCAGATAAAGGAAAATATTACTCCAATAACAAATGATAATTCTCTGTAAGATATTAATTTTTGATGTTTCTGCAATCAGAAAATTAAATTTACTATAAATATATTTGTCTCTTCAAATAATTGAAACCATATATTAGAAATCCACAGAACTGCGATGCGTTAAATAACTTTTATGATTATTACAGCATCCCTCTTTAGGTTGTTATAAAGGAATAAAGCAGAAAATCGTCTCTTTTTATGGTAATACATTAGTTTTATTACCATAACACTATAGCTCAAATAAACTGAATCGATATATTTTTTTTTATATTCGGATTTCATTCCTTTTAAATATTATCAGTGACTTATGAAGCATAACGTCTTTTTTGGTATTTCCTTTGTCGGCTTCTATGATCTGAAAAGACAATAAAAGACTAAAAAGTCAACAATTTATGCATGACTACAATTTGAGAGGATTAGGACAAATGAAAGAAATCTGACAGCACACTCTTGTGCAAATTCTTCTAATTAAGGTTAACAGGTATATATTTGCAATCCTTACACTCTTTTGCTTGCGTGAATGATCCTATTTGATGGCAAAATTGAAGTACTTTATTAATTACGTGTGTAAATAAGAAAAACATAAATCTACTTATTACTGAAAGGTTTGATCAAGATAAAAATCCTACCTCTATTTGTATTTGTAGAATTATAAATAAATAATAAAGAAAATAACTGTTCTTTTGTTTTTAAGCAAATATATATCTATGATTAGATGTTTGTATTTAGCAGGAGATTTTTTCTTAAAACACTGAAAAGTTTTAATGTTATTTATATTTATTATTAAATTATTAGGTTATTTTTAGATTGATAAATTACTAAGGAAAAAGAGACTCGTTAATTTTAATTTCTTTTAATTTTTAGTTTTAAATATATTTTTATAATTATATTTTAAATTGTTGTTACATGTAACATATAAGACAAAAAAATCTTGGTATTTGTTATGAGATTTTTTATAAAGCATTGAAGAGTTCTAATATTATTTATATTTCTTATTATATTATTAAGCGATTTTTAGAAGGATATATATTTATTCCATGTTTGTATTTTAAGAAATATTCAAAAGCAATGAATATAAATACGTTTTATATTTTAAATAGGTAATATAACAAAAATATGAATTATTGTTTTTTAAATTATGTTTACTCTATCAATAACTGTACAAATCCTTTGTGGAGTAATAATTAATCCTATTTACTTAAACTTAACTTCTTTCTAATCTAGGTACATATATTTAGTTGTTTGTAATTTAAAAATAGTCCAAGTGTTTTATTTTTTCCTAAATTTCTAAATGAAACTCACGCACGTTTTAAAATTTTGAACAATACCGAAATAAGTATTTTACCAACTTTAATAAAACTGTAAAGAAAATCAAAACTGATAAAGCCAATGGACAGAAAAAAATTTAAATATACACTTTCCAATTGTACATAGTATTTATCCTAATACTTGCATTTAATGTTAAATGTTGTTACAAATTATTAATTCTAGTAAAGTTTTAAGTATTTAAATAAAAAATAAGAACTTTCCAACAGCATCACAGCATTGGTATCAAACTATCAAACACGGAACAAACATGTGAAGAATTCTTAAAAATATACTTTAAGAAGTAATTTATATTTACTCCAAAAATTATTACAGAAACTGATAAACACACGTGTTTATTCAATGACATCAGGCTATATGTTAATATAAATAATTTCAATTTTCTTGTTTACTTATAATTACATTGATACTTACAGATGAAGGAAAATAATGATCTAATAACATTTGAAAATTATCTGTAAGATATTAATTTTTTGATGTTTCAGCAATCAGAAAATTAAAGTCAGTATAAATATATTTATATCTTCAAATAATTGAAATCATATATTAGAAATCCACAGAACTGTGATGCATTAAATAACTTTTATGATTATTACATCATCCCCTTTAGGTTGTTATAAAGAAATAAAGCAGAAAATCGTCGCTTTTTATGGTAATACATTAGTTTTATTACCATAACACTACAGAGGAAATAAACTGAATCGATATATTTTTTTATATTCACATTTCATTCCTTTTTAATATTATCTGTGACTTATGAAGCATAACGTCTTTTTTGGTATTTCCTTTGTCGGCTTCTACGATCTGAAAAGACAATAAAAGGCTAAAAAGTCAACAATTTATGCATGACTACAATTTGAGAGGATTAGGACAAATGAAAGAAATCTGACAGCACACTCTTGTGCAAATTCTTCTAATTAAGGTTAACAGGTATATATTTGCAATCCTTACACTCTTTTGCTTGCGTGAATGATCCTATTTGATGGCAAAATTGAAGTACTTTATTAATTACTTTTGTAAATAAGAAAAGCATAAATCTACTTATTACTGAATTGTTTTATCAAGATAAAAATTATACCTTCATTTGTATTTGGTTTCTGGTAGAATTATAGATAAATATTAAAGAAAATAACTGTTCTTTTGTTTTTAAGCAAATATATATCTGTGATTATGTGTCTGTATTTAGTAGAAGATTTCTTCCTTAAAACGCTGAACATTTCTAATGCTATTTATATTTATTATTAAATTATTAGGTTATTTTTAGAATGATGGATTACTAAGGAATAAGAGACTATTATGGAAAATAACTACTATTTTTAATATTTTCACATAAACGACAAACGTGAATGGATGTCAGTAATGTTTGCCCAAATTATAGCAAAATAATTAAAATGGCGTAATTTTCTGGTAAATATGATAAACTAATAGAAAAATATTATTATCTATATAACAGTCAAGAATTTTATGTTCCTCAGACTCCTGTTGAAATTCATTAATACTTTACAGTATTCAAGAAATAGTGACAAATGGCGTAAAGCTGCCTAACTTTTTACGGATAGTATCCCTATCTGTTAGAAATTTGCAAATTACGTATTATGCACTGGAAGAAACGATTTCAGGATTCACTGGATTGAAATACCGTTTTTGCTCTTGCCCAAACTCCAGAATTGATGCATTTGCTTTGCCTGAACTGATTTAGAGTGTTACGGACAGGGGGTTAAAAATTGTATGACTTTTAGATCGGAAACTCAACAACTAACAACGCATGCTGCTCATCTACATGACAATGTTAATATAACCACTATAAAATTCTATTATTCCATTTAAATTTAAGATCAGGAATTCTACTTTCCATCCTTGTTGTTGAAAATGAAAAAAAAAGATGTCTCCAATTTGTGATCATCTTTATTTGCCAGCCGAACGATGGCCGATTGGTTAGGGTGCTGGCCTTCGGATCCGGAATTCGTGGGTTCGAATCCCACTATGGCATGGATGTTCGTAGCCGTTTGGAATCGCATATTAGCTTTAGGTCCCGGTCTCATTACCCCTCGTGTTGCAAAAAGTAGACGGTAGCACTCCAAACCAAACCAAACCAAATCTTTATTTACCATTATAAAATTTGATTCATACATTTTTTTGAAATTTTTAAATTGTCGATCAGATGAACAAATGTTTCTAATGTTTGAGAAACATATTCTATTCACAAATTCTCATATAAAGAAAATTACCTTTATAATCAAGTAATTTGTAATCTTTTAGAAGGGTATTGTCTAAAACAATAAAACATATTTGCTACCATTGTACAATTTTTTTAAATTTATAAATGTTTTATTATTATAATGATACTTGTAGTATTTACTCTGTTAAAATACCCTTACAATAAGTACAAACTATTATAATTTAACTTCTTATCAGGCTTTTTTAATAAAATATCTTCTTAGTTTAATTAACTAAAAGAAGTATGACATATTTATAAAAAACAATATATTTTTCATGATTTCAAACTATAATTCTCATTTGGGGATTTTATATATTTTTTAAATTAGTCTTTAAACAATATAATCACTTTTCCTTAAAAATGCAAACTATAATACATAAAGAAAATAAATTAACCTGGCAGACACTAATAATGAAATATGATCGCTTTTCAGTTTAAAATTTGGATTAATCACAATGTCTTTCAAAAGAAACTATTAAGGAAAAAAAAATAGAAAGAAGTTTAAGTGAAATATTTGTAGATACCTTAATAATGACATGTTTCTACTTGCTTTTCTAATGATTTGATGTTACGCACGCTATGCTGTAAAAAATAGGGAATTATAAAAAAAACTAAAGAAAATTAAATTGAACATAACAATGCTTTTAAACTGTGATAAATGATTCCCTGCACTTTTCATACAAATTGATACGCTCTTCTTGCAAGGGGTGGGGTAAACTAGACTTGGCATCGGGCCAGAGCTCCTGTCTGTCTTTAATACGTGTTATGTCAGGTATTTTATATTCTTTTATCTGTTAATGCATTTCTTCTTGAATCATTTTAGTTATATATGTTCTGACTTAAATTTGATAAGAAAAATGGAATTGTTTCTGCTTTTATTTCTGTAAGGGATGGTAAAACGAAACTAAATGACAAATAGAGAGAATTTAGATGTACATGAACAAATGTCATTAACAAAAGTTGACAGTAGAAGAATTCATTAAGGTAATTCTAGTTTAAGATGAGTTCTCTAGTGTTATGTTTTATAGGTTAAGATGTAAAGAGGCATTACAGTACCTTCTTTATTCCTCTTAATGGCTAATAAGGTATATGATACTTAAACATCTTACCAAAGAAGCGGAACATTACAAGATACATGATGTTTAAAACCATTGTATATTTGGTGTATAATAAGAGAGCATTATTTCTCCCAATACGGATAAGGGTTGTTTAACATAGAGACTTTAACTATCAGTGCTCTATGCGTACCATTATT
>CM063511.1:24058840-24063840 GCA_032207245.1 Pardosa pseudoannulata
AAGAATGCCTCAACGGCTGTTAAAATTGTTTGAAAAATCTCCGAACTCTTTTCGATCTTTCACAATTATTTTGCATAACGTTCTTCAAAAATATACTTTCCACTGAAATGATCAGTTAATTTTGTTGGTTTTATTTGAGGAAAAAAATCGATCATATATTTATTACACAAAATTAAATGCAAAATATTGATATATTTTAATCAATACTTTCTACTAAATCCTAATCTTAGATAATTTATTTTATTATATTCTATACGTAAGTGGGGGTATATGAAATAACTTGTTAATAAGCCCAAGTAAATATAATCATATGGAATGTCGTATTACTTAAATAAAATTATATCTATCTCAGGCGTAACATTTGTTGCCATACAACAGAAATAAGAATTTTCATATACATACATATAGCATTGAAGAAAAATATTACGTCTGCTCCGTGTTCACGTACTTCGTAAATAAAATGTATTTCTGTGTAACATTTTCCACTTTTCTGAGTTTAAAAGCTATTCTCCGATTGTTCACAAGACGGGAAAATATTTTTCTAGCTGTTCGCTTTTTTTTGCTTCTTGTTCGAACATAGTATTAGTATGTTCCAGTATTCATTTTTCTATTAGATTTTTTTAGCTCTCTTGCGTGTTATATTAAATTTCTGTTTAAAGATTGTAAAGTGATTGCATAGCTTCTAATAAGCTTATTATACGCAACTACACACACACTCACACAAACATATATATAGCATTAAAACGTATTTCAAATTAATATTTTATATTTTACATTATATTTTATTAAATTTTATATATTTAACTGCTAATAGATACTTTTAGTTCGGTTTATCACAAGGCATCTAATTATGTTCTTTAAGGTTATGCAAGCATATTATTTAGCATGTTGCCAAAAGGAGAAAATTTGCAGTTTATGTATTTTACACATTTAAATATTTGCATGAAAGTGTGTTAAAATTTGAAAATATAAATATCCCTGTTCAATAATTATAACGCTCTGAATTGTTTGGTTCGTAAACAGATGCATGACATGCAAAGTCTAAATGTTATCAGTATTGTAACGGCGTGATATAGCGGTGTATCGTCAAAGAACTTTGCTTTGAAAGGTGGACTTGTGTGGATACAAAAGAATTGTTTTCTACGGCACCATGAAGTCTACACGGCCGTGCACTATAGTAAAGGAACAATATGCCAGACTGCACGGTACCTTCTCTGACAGCTAAAAAGATGATCGCGGAACGACAAAGGGTTTGCCGCTTCTCAGATGTTGCCGCTAAAGCAACCTTAGCTTTGCGGCCGATAATGGTTTAACCCGGACCAATGCAGTTGGTCGAAGATGAGGTCATCGCTAGGTGACCCAATAATAAAATTGTGGGTGAGGCCCGTCTCTTGGAGGCCCCTCCCCTAGAAAGAGACGAGGAAGATTTTTTTTTTTTTTGGAAAGAAGTTAGTTAGCGAGCAACCAGCTAATTGAGAGGTCGCCTTGACCTGTCTCTCTACCGGAGAGTTATTTTTGCTGTAATCCCACCTTGGGATCTTTTCTTGAAGGAGTAGCCCGCATCGGCTATCTCGGAGGTCGCCTCGACCAGTTTCTCCATCGGAGAGTTTTCATTAGCGAAATCTCGTCTTGGGATAAATCTTTTGTGAGATTGAAGTGATACCCTGTGCGTGGGTTTTTCATATTCTAATATAATCCTCTTCAGGATTGTTGCTGTTCTTCAGAGCTAACTGTGCTAGACCTTCTACGTGTGTTTCAGTGAATTATTGAGAAAGCTACGAATTGTGTCTTCCGTCTACGCACCCATATTTCGGCAGAGTCTGAATTTAGTTTAGGTACCCGTCTCTACTCAGGCCTACGTGTACTAATCACTTACCTGTGATCAGATTGTTTTTTTATAGTTGTGAAATGATGTATATAGCAGAAGTGTAAATAAATATATTAATCCAGGTACATCGTATTCTTCCTTGTGTCTCCTGAAACAGGGACTGGATACGTTACAGTATATAATTTCTTCAATACATATTCTCCTCAGCATGCATTCTTCTGAAATAATTTTATCTTTCCAGTCAAACGCAGAGGAAGATCTGCTCTATTATTTTTGACAGATTTGGACAAATTGTTTCCCTCATTTAAACCACGCATTTAAAACACCCGTCTTTGTTATTTTTTCAGTTCTTTACCATCTGTTTAGTCTAAGACAGTACCACACTCTTTACTTTTATTGACAGGAGGAACTTATTTTTGTCACTATCTCTGGTGGTACCACGCAAATCCTGGGGGAACTTCTGCTTGGTCTCTGCTTCTAAATTATGAGGACCCACTTTGAACATAGTTGTGCTTTCATCCTAGAAGTGCTCTACATAAAAAAACAAAAGGAGCATCTTCCCTCCATCTTTATTCAAGTAGTTCACTCCCTCTGCTTGTTCGAGTAGAATAAGTAACAACAAACACTTATTTCTCACCCATATTTTCCGATACGACTATTATTCCACTTATTGATAGTTAATAAATAAAGCTACACATTAATATGAGGATTATAAGTTAAATAAAATAACACCTTGTATATATTTTCTTCAGATTTACATTCTTTGAAATATAGATCTTAAAATATATCTCATAAATTCTCGAGGGTAAGTAAATAATTACCAAATCTTTTAATATAAAATAAATTCCCATGAAAATAAGTTGTTAAATTTCCTCTGTAATCTTCATTCTTCTCAGTCGGAACACATACTTACTTTTATTTAAAACATTTTTTTTTGTCTGTACAAACTACTGGTGTACCGATATCTGCATTTCTAAATATAGGGAAAATCGAAGTCCTTACAAAACTTGATGATATACTTTCCAATTTCTACAGCTAAAAAGTATGACATAATAGTGTATTTCATTGTAATTGAAATCTAAGTTGCAATTTAACACCTAACCTAATTTAACACCTTTAAATTCACAATGAATTTAAAGAAAAAGATACCTACACTTCTTTGGGTTTTTTTTTTCGTTTTTCTTTTTAAATTATCATCATAATCTTCATTCTTCTCACTGCGGCCTAGCCATCGTAAAAATTGTTGACAGATTACTTTCACTTAAAATGTTATTGTTCTTAAAAGCTATTAGTATACCGCAATTTGTTGTTTAAATCTGAGGCAAATCCAAGATCTTTCAAAGTTTGTTGAGTTACCTTTAAATATCCCTAGCTACAAACTCTACAACATTTCTTGAGTCACAAACTTTTATGTTATATTGTACTTCATTAATATTTCGGCGATTATTTAAAATGAATATATGAAAATTTAACGGTCTTACTCGAATAATTCTTATCATAACTCGTTGTTCTACTGCGTTCCAAACTTCTAATCGGATTACAACGAAGTATCTGATAACATAAAGTAAACAATGATACAAAGTCCACATGTAATATCAGAGAAAGTATAATAAATGCGTAGATCTTTTGTGACTTATCTACGTTGAATATGTTTACGAAATTACAAACAAAATTCAAAATAGTTTTAATAGCTATAAATGTATTTAAACACAATATTTTCTATTAAATAAAATTTGAAAACAACCTATTAAAGATATAAGTATGTCATATAACCAGGGTTTTAAGTATTCTTAAAAAGCGTTTTTGACATATTATTCTCCGATGATAAAATAAATGATAATATTAAATATTGTTAATAACTTACTAATGCAGTATATTGTAAACCATAAGAAGAAGGAATTGTACCATACATCTTTCTTTTCTTTTCACTTCATTCAAAAGATATTACCAAACACACACACACACACACACACACATATATATATATATATATATATATATATATATATATATATATATATATATATATATATATATATATATATATATATATATATATATATATATATATATATATATATATATATATATATATATATATATATATATATATATATATATATATATATATATATATATATATATATATATATATATATATATATATATATATATATATATATATATATATATATATATATATATATATATATATATATATATATACATATATATAATATGTATATACATAACATTTCGCTATATATTCTGTAGAAAGAATGTATTGAAATATTTTTAATGAAGTGCTGCTCTATAATTCGTGATTATACATCTATTTAATATATCTTATTATAAAATTTCAAATATTTGTTCTGAAAATTTAAGAACGTATTACAAAAAAAATTTAAAACTGACATGTATGGGCTCAAAATGCACAGCATTTTTCAAATTCTTTAAAAGCGTGCATGGATATTTTACTCTCTGGAAATGTTGATATAAATAATAAATCTCGTTAAAACCAAAATACTGCAGTATATTTCAAGACATGGGAACCGGAAATTTTATCATACTCTCGGCGAAAAAAAATGTTTTAAATTCACTACCCTACAAATAGCACCAAACTGCTTCACGTTGAAAAGATAAATACGGCAGCATCTGGAAAGAACAGGAAAAACGTGTCTTCTCGAACGTTTTCGAACGTGCAAGAGGGCCTGATTTTCTTATTCAAATATTGATACTTCTTTACCCCTGGAAATCCAATATTTTTTTTCAAGTTTCGATCATTTATTCGCACTACAAAATATATAAGGTTTTTCATATATATTTCAGTAAATTCACATGGAGAGAATGGAAATATGAAGAAGCGCAAAAAAATAAGTATTTTGTTCTAAATGTAGTTTTCTAAGACATGCATGCATCCAGGAATACATACATACATACATACATACACATATATATATATATATATACATACATACATACTTATATACCTACATATATATATATATATATACACATATAGACAATAATATATATAAGTATTTATATATATATAATATATATATATATATAAGTATATATATATATATATATAATATAGTATATATTTAAATATACACATAACATACATATATACCTACATATATATACACATATAGACAATAATACTGTA
>CM063511.1:24068840-24071340 GCA_032207245.1 Pardosa pseudoannulata
TTTTATTCTCTTTTGTTTTCTACACAAGTACATATTTCTTTTTTTTATTATAGTTCTATATTTTATTGCAGGTACTTGAATATGATTTTTGGTTCATAGTAAAATCTTCTGACTAAATGAAAAAATAAAAGAACTATAAATTTAGTTTATCTTAAAATAATCGTTAATCCAGGTATAAATATTGCCATGATATAATCTTAATGTCTTACGAAAAAAGTTCCTTAATGGTATATTTTCCTAATGTAACATTTAAATGAATTTGAAGCCATTACATAAATTAGGATTATTTTACGCCTGAACTATCCTGGAATGCTTTTATTAGAAGTGCATGTTATTTATTTTCAGTACGCCCACTAAAAATAATGGTATTTTTTTACTTTCTAATTTATTATGAAATAAATTATGATTTTAATGAACTTTATGAGTTTAAACAAAGGTTAAGTTTGATTTCTGATATTTTTACAGAACTACTTGTAGCAGGTTTATATATATATATATATATATATATATATATATATATATATATATATATATATATATATATAAACAATAAATATATATATATATATATATATATATATATATATATATACATATATATATATATATATATATATATATATATATATATATATATATATATATATATATATATATATATATATATATATATATATATATATGATTTATATTTTGATGATTTTACAGAAATTGTATTTACAACTTATTGCTATTGTTACTTTTTAAAATATTATTCTATTTCTACATTCAGAGATTTATACTGACATTATGTTTAATGCTTAGTAGCCACCTACAATCTGGGCTATTAAAATTTTCATAGCTTTTGTGCTACATAGAAATCATTTCATAAAGTTTCGGCGAAACGGTAAACGACGAAACGGCAAATATACCTAAAATTAAATATGCTTGGGTTTTAAGAGAAAAATTTATGACAATGATTTATGATATATATGCAACAGGAAATGAAGTCGTATAAATCAGAAGTTTTTCTTAAAGATAAATACTATAAAAGAATTTTAAAACGCTGCTAGATAGTATCTATTGAGTTTTGACATAAATAAGTCATAGATGAGTGATGAATCTGTGTAATGTTATTTTGAATACATTAATGTTTTTCAAATATTTAAGATTTATAAGAGATTTATTAATATTTTGCAATGACATTTAGAACAAATAACAATTTTATTTTTCTATTTATATATTTAGGATATATAAAGTTGAGTATTTCGAATAAATATTATTGAATAGTTTATGCATAGAAATATATATTTTTTTAATAAACACACTTTAAAAAAATGTGCTAATTGTTTGTAATTTTTAACAATTCTTTTAAATAATTTTTTAATGTATGATAGCCACCAGTTTTTGTGGGATATATACTTTGAATTATGGTGAAATTGTGAACAATAAAATCTTTTGTTTGGAAACATATAATGTATAGACAAATTATAATCCTGATTGTATAAATTTTAATTATATCTAAGCTTAGGAAACATCACACAAAATGTTATTAACTTGTATCGAATCTGACGGAATAAAAATAGGTAGACTAAATAGCATTAATTATTAATATTCTTGCATATACAGTATTGTACTTTAACTAACATGAATAATAAACGTTGAAATTAATAATAATAATAATGCATAGATTACGTCTAAAAAGATTAAAATGATAAATCAATCCTTTAATTTTTAAATAACAGTCAGTAAATTTAAAACTGTTTAAAAGGAAGATATACAAATTTGTATGAAGTTTGGAATTGTGTGTATAACTATCTTCTTAGTAGGGCAAAATTTTCATACTATAAAATTATATGAATTGCTATCTTTTAGAATAGTCGTCGCAGGTAAACGAAAGGAGTTTACACGGACTAATTTCTAAAACAAAATTACGGGCATTTATGACACACATATTGTAAATTTATAAAACTTTATTAGTCAGTTCACCATCTTTTATATTCGGAATAGCTTATGAATAACATGCAATAAATTATGGATATAGCAAATATATTTGTTATATAATTTATTTTTTATTATTTAAATTCCTTTTTCAAAATAGCTCAGATAATTTTCATTACTCATATTTTTAATTTTTTTTTTGTAAAACATTATCTTAAATACATTGTAGATGAAGCTTAAGATATCTAAGTACAGTAAAAACAAGTTTTAAATTAAGTACATTGGACATTTTATATTTACTTGGAACGTTTAGGAACATGATTAATATGCCAGATAGAAAATATGCATTTTAAAAATAGTTTAATTAATTTTCATTACTCATATTTTTCATATTTTGTTAAAGACATTATCTTAAACTTCTTTCCGATGAAGCTTAAGATATCTTAAGTATAGTAAAAACAAGTTTTAAATTAAGTACATTAATCATTTTATATTTACTGGAAATATTTCTAAACATGATTAATATGCCAGAGAGAAGGCTCTAACAGTAAAAACCTTTGGTTATTGTATATAAAAGTAA
>CM063511.1:24076340-24086340 GCA_032207245.1 Pardosa pseudoannulata
CTAACATTGTGGATTTAAAATATATTTTACTGTTTTTCCTGTTAATACACTATTACTTTAAATTTACCTGTGGCAGTAATTCCACATAAGAGAAAAATATCTTGGCAAGCGAGAATAGCACTTTTTCTTTTGGCCATCTAGATATTTTGTATCTTTACTCTCCGGGAAGACATGCGTAAGGCATTTTGTAAGCTGAAGTTTTTGGTTAAATAATATTTAACAATACAAAAAACTACACTTTAATTAGACGTTGTGGCTGTTTTTCATGCTACTTTGATAAACCAAGCACGATTTAGCCTGCACGCTCTTTTATTAAGGCCAAGGGTTGTGTCTTTAGTTTTAATGAGCAGAAAACCCATAGACTTCGCTTGCCACACCCAGAGGTATTAATTGAGAACTTGGAGGACATTGTGACCACGAACATATTTTAAGTGCCCCAGTCACTTTTAACGAACACTTAATTATACGTAAATTCCTTAATTATACTTAACATCTTGCACCATTCACCTACAGTAAAAATCATGAACATTAAATAAAATATTAAACACAATCTTTACTGACCCATGATTCGCTGGGTACTTCAGCTTGTGTAACATAAATGTTAGTAATAGATAGAGTAGGGTGTGGGACAAAGGGGGAGTGGTCATTATCTCCCCCCTTTGTGATGACGTCACAGGTCATTATGATTATGTTGAGTTGTAGGGTTTCTTCTGTTCACGGGCATGACAATGAATTTGGAAAGTTTAGTTAGAATTTTGTGGCAACGGCGAGTGAATGGGGTCTTAGCAAAATTTGTTTAAACTTTATTTATTTTTAATTAATTTATTATTTACGTTTTTGAACTTAAATTTAATTTACATTTTATAAAACATAGTTTTATTTTCATTTCGGAGATTTATATTTTTTAAAGATTAAACCATTATTGCATTTTTAAAACTTAATTTTATTTTATACTTTAATTTGGGATATATATAATTTTTAAAACTACAACGGATTTCATACTTTAATTTCAGATATTTATATCTCTAAATTTCAAAATTATTATTTTGTAGAATTATTTTAATTTTGTAGATTAATGTTTAGATGCTATATTTTAAAATTTATTTTATACTTCTTTTTCGTCTATATTTTTTATCCTCATTTTTTTATTTAATTATTTTTTAATTTAATTATTTTTTAATTTATAATTTTTAAGTTATATATATGCGAATCTGAAAGTTTACGATTATACATGATGTTGGCTTTCGAACCTTGGTCTTTGTAGGTTGGAATCGAGAGGGGTCATAACTTTCGCTGGACGGTGGGATCTTCGTGTTAAAACTTGTCCTGCACCTGTTGGGTGCAATACTTTTGAAGTCACGGATGGTAGAAAAGTCGGAGTGAAGTGAATTCTTTCAATTCACAGTTTAGTTACAATGGTGTGGCAACAGTGTTTTTTAGATTTAGAAATTTTTTTCGAGCATATTTGTTGATACCATGTGCAATAATACTCTATTTACTTTTGTATCCCCCAGAACCAGTTCCTTATAATTTAAAATTTGAAAAAATTTAATCCAGCATACCTTAAAATGGATAGAAAATTGCCAATCTACATTGTAAAGCATTTGTTACAAAAACCAATGAGTTTAAGGTACAACGAGCTTCCAATATTCTTATACTTTTAACTCAATCCTTTCTACCTGCGCATGTGCATACAATTTATGGTAACTTTGGTTTTTAAAGCAAACTTTTCGAACATTTAAATAGAATCAATACAACATATGAAAAATAATTATATGACATATATTTTTATACAGAGATCTTTTTCCAAGAATATATGCAGCGAAATAATTATAGTTGTTTAATGCTTATTTTATTTATTCGTACACAAGATTAATCTTTTTCAACAAAACTGAAAATTTAAATTTCCGGTAATATATCAACTTTCTCTATTTTATCATTCTTAATCTAATTTTCATCTAATTTTCAAATTCTCGCATATTTTCAGCAACCGTCGAATGACTCTCCGTCAGATATATAAATTTGTGAACACATTCGTTCTTTCTTCATCGTTATGCCTGATTATGTTTACAAGTATTATTAAAGATTATAGTAGCACAATATTTAGTAGTTTAGCATAGGATATTTACGTTGAATATTATTATCATGTGTAGTTATTTACGTAATATTTTTGGAAAGATATATAAAATTTGTGAACACATTCGTTCTTTCTTCATCGTTATGCCTGATTATGTTTACAAGTATTATTAAAGATTATAGTAGCACAATATTTAGTAGTTTAGCATAGGATATTTACGTTGAATATTATTATCATGTGTAGTTATTTACGTAATATTTTTGGAATAATTATTTTAATTAATTTAGTGTCTGTAGTCACTCTCAGCTTTTTAAGTTTTCCTAAAATCGCATCCTATTAAAATTCATACAATGAAGCAATTATAGGTGTTAAAGACTCACTTTAATTATTAGTACACATAATTAATATGTTCCGTCAAAACAGCAAACATGAGTTTCTGCCAATTTATCATTCCTTGTTACTTAATCATGTCTAATGAATAATAAATTCTTCCCAATCGAAATCTAATTTCCGTAATCTCACCTATTTTCATAAATCATCGAATGACAAACTTTTGTTCGTGATAAATTGGTTAACTTATTATTTCTTGCTGATTTGTTACGCGCGATATTCCACGTTTACAAGCATTATTTAAATTCTTAATGACATCTATTTTACGATGATCGTAGTCAAGATTGTTATGATGTACATTAATTTTCGTTAAGTATCTCATATTTTATTATGAGGCGGATGTTTAACATTAGAGAGAAAGTTAGTAAAAATTCAGTATTAAGTCTGTAAATAACAGTAGTCTTAGAATTTCTCACAATTTGGTTGAAAAATCGATATTGCTATCTTAATGAGATAATAAAAATATATGAATAATAGACTGGAGAGAAATTTGAAAAGAGATGAAGTGTAATTATTATTAAACGTTTTTTTATCTTCGTTGATTTTTATCCATTAGATTGTTTTTCATACGTTTTGCTGTGGTGTAGTACATTGCTGTTGTTATTTCAAAGCCATTAATAATCCAAGTTTACTTTATATCGTCTTTAACTATAGTAAAATGCTACTGATCTATGTTACAACATTCAAATATAGAACAAAAGACAAGGAAATATGCTAAAAAATTATTTTAAAAAAATTTAAAAGTAGTGCCCCGTGCTAGGCCTGAAAACAAATTGCTTTTAATTATGGTATAATACCACTGATCTATATAACAATGTTCAAAATTAGAACAAAAGACAAGAAAATATGCAAAAAATATATATAAAAAATTAAAAAGTAATAGAAGCACTCCACGTGCTACGCCTAAAAAATTGTCAATCTCTAAGAGAACTCTGTATTCTTTTCCTTCCTTTTTTCTACTCAGGCAATTTTCCATTATCCTGTGCTGATGAGTGCCTTTGCACAATGCGTCCTTTCCCGGCTCTGCCCAGAAGGACCGGTACTCCAAGGATGGTCCTCAATCACATCCTGGAGACCAATCACAACTCTCCAAAACTTGGTGAAGTTTAAGTGCAATCATTTTCACTGGCCACACCACACGCTTCCTGAAGTCGCGAAAAAAAACTTGGATATTCAACCCACAACTTGTGAGTGCGGCTAGAAAATCAGTTTCACAAACCTTATGTCAAACATAGCTGCATTCTCACACGTTTGTTTTTTGAAAACAGTATTTTTTCTAAAATTGTGGATTTAAAATATATTTCACTGTTTTTTCTGTTAATACACTATTACTTTAAATTTACCTGTGACAGTAATTAGACATAAGATAAAATATCTTGGCAAGCGAGAATAGCACTTTTTCTTTTGGCCATCTAGATATTTTGTATCTTTACTCTCCGGGAAGACATGCGTAAGGCATTTTGTAAGCTGAAGTTTTTGGTTAAATAATATTTTAACAATACAAAAAACTACAGTTTAATTAGACGTTGTAGCTGTTTCTCATGCTACGTTGATAAAACCAAGCACGATTAAGCCTGCAACCTCTTTTATTAAGGCCAAGGGTTGTGTCTTTCGTTTTAATGAGCAGAAAACCCATAGACTTCGCTTGCCAACTCCAAAGGTATTTATTGAGAGCTTGGAGGACATTATGACCACGAACATATTTTAAGTGCCCCAGTCACTTTTAAGGAACACTGCTGATCTTAGGGCGGATATGGTTCAAAACCCGCAACCTCTCAGTTACGAGATTGTTGCCTTTGCCGACAAAGCTACCGCGGGTCCTTAATTATACTTAACATCTTGCACCATTCACCTACAGTAAAAATCATGAACATTAAATAAAATATTAAACACAATATTTACTGACCAATGATTCGCTGAGTACTTCAGTTTGTGTAACATAAATGTTAGTAATAGATAGAGCCGGGTGTGGGACAAAGGGGGAGTGGCCATTCTCCCCCCCCTTGTGATGACGTCACAAGTCAGTATGAGGATGTTAAGTTGTAGGGTTTCTTCTGTTCACGGTCATGTCTGTGAATTTGGAAAGTTTAGTTAGAATGTTGTGGCAACGGCGATTGAATGGGGTCTTAGCAAAATTTGTTTAAACTTTATTTATTTTTAATTAATTTATTATTTACGTTTTTGAACTTAAATTTAATTTACATTTTATAAAACATAGTTTTATTTTCATTTCGGAGATTTATATTTTTTAAAGATTAAACCATTATTGCATTTTTAAAACTTAATTTTATTTTATACTTTAATTTGGGATATATATAATTTTTAAAACTACAACGGATTTCATACTTTAATTTCAGATATTTATATCTCTAAATTTCAAAATTATTATTTTGTAGAATTATTTTAATTTTGTAGATTAATGTTTAGATACTCTATTTCAAAATTTATTTTATACTTCTTATTCGTCTATCTTTTTTATCCTCATTTTTTTCTATTTTATTATTTTTTAATTTATAATTATTTTAAGTTGTATATATGCGAATCTGAAAGTTTACGATTATACATGATGGTGGCTTTCGAACCTGGAACTTTGTAGGGTGGAATCGAGAGGGGTCATAAACTTCAGTGGACTGTGGGATATTCGTGTTACAGCTTGTCCTGCACCTGTTAGGTGAAATAATTTTGTACGGATGGTAGAAAAGTCGGAGTGAAGTGAATTCTTTCACTTCACAATTTAGTTACAATGGAGTGGCAACAGTGTTTTTAATATTTAGAATTTTTTTTCGAGCATATTTGTTGATACCATGTGAAATAATACTCTATTTACTTGTGTATCCCCAGAACCAGTTTCTTATAAGGTAAAATTTGGAAAACTCTAATCCAGCATAACTTAAAATTAATAGAGAATTGCCAATCGAGATTGTAAAGCATTTGTTACAAAAACCAATGAGTTTAAGGTACAACGAACTTGTTATACTTTTGAACTCAATCCTTTCTACCTGCGCATCTGCGTACAATTTACGGGTAACTTTGGGTTTTAACGTAAACTTTTGGAACATTTAAATAGAATCAATACGACATACGAAAAATAATTATATGGCATATATTTATATACAGAGATCTTTTTCCAAGAATATATGCAGCGAAATAATTATAGTTGTTTAATGCTTATTTTATTTATTCGTACACAAGATTAATATTTTTTCTCCAAAATAGAAAATTAAAATTTCCGATTATATATATCAACGTTCTCTACTTTATCATTCTTAATCTAATTTTCATCTAATTTTGAAATTTTCGCATATTTTCAGATATCGTCGAATGACTCTAGGTCAGATATATAAATTTGTGAACACATTCATTCTTTCTTCATCGTTATGCCTGATTATGTTTACAAGTATTATTAAAGATTATAGTAGCACAATATTTAGTAGTTTAGCATAGGATATTTACGTTGAATATTATTATCATGTGTAGTTATTTACGTAATATTTTTGGAATAATTAAAATGGACTATTACGGAGGTAATTAAAATAGATGACACATATTTATTTTAAATCAGTATAATTTGAAAGTAAATGTATTTTTCTGGATTTTAATTTTAAATATATTAATATTAAAACTGGTAAAAAAGTAATGAAGTCAGTAAACAGATATCATTTACAACTTAATTTTTCCATGAAGTTTAATATATATATATATATATATATATATATATATATATATATATATATATATGTCAGGATTTAAAATATAGAGTAATTTAAGAGATTTAATTAGGGATTCTTTTAATGGGAGTAATGCGCCTCACGTTATTAGTCCATAAATACGGCTCACGCGCAATGATCAGAGAGAGAGAGAGGGGGAGAGCGAAAAGAAAGTCGGACCTTTGGCTCCTCGAAGCAGTGAAAACTGCCTTTGTTAGCAGTTGGGCGCCAATATGAGACGCCATTGTTGAGTAGAGTGTTGGTGAGTTTTAAATAAAGATATGAAGCTGATGTCAGGACTCTAGTGTCGTTTACTGGACCACGACACGAGTCGGGAAGATGGACTAGCGAGGAAAATCCCCTTTTAGACAAATATGTTTTTTTTTTTTGAAGATGTACAACAACAGCTGAGCAGGCTCACGAACTATGCGGATAACAATAATTTGAACTGATGCACATTCTACTTTTGCGGGAGAATCCTTTTCATGTTGGACTTGCACTGGTCTGAATTTCGCTGCCTGAGAACTGTTTTGTTTCTTTTGAATTCATACTACTGGACGAACTATGGATAGGATTCTCAAACGTGAACAATTATATCCAGGACCATGGCTTCCATCCGCCGTCGGCAGAAAGAGTTTCGAAACCCTTGTGTTCGAGAGATCCGGCCTGCTGGCCTGGCAGGGCCGCGTCGAGATTCCTATGTGCTCATTTCATCGAAGCTCCATACAACGAGCCTTCCCCATCGAGATCACCGATTTCCCTTTAAAGCCAAGCAAGAACTCTTCAAGACGAGTGCAATATTAAATTTCAGCAAATTAGTGAAAAAAAAATTCTAGAAAAACTTACTGCTTGATCTTTGTATTTTCTGCTCATAAAGGTAAATTTCATTTTTCTTAACAGAGCATTTAAAAAAATGTCAATTAAGATTTCAGTATAAAAAATATAATAAGACTTTTTATAAACGAAACTTTTTTCAAATAATTGTGTATTTGTATTTCTAGAATTTATAGTTTGAAATTTCTGTTCTTGTAAATATATCTAAATTTGTTTAAATTAATAACATTTCTAGACATGTGATAATACTTTAAAAATAATAATAATTATGGGAGTTTTCCTTTCTGATTTTTAATATTGAAGAAGTGGTTAAATTTTACTTATTTGGTGTTTTATTAACATGATGTTTGGTTAAATTTTGATATTTGAAATGTAAGGATCACAATATTTTTCACTGTAAAACTTACTCATTTAAGAATAATTTTTGGCTTATATATATTAACAGAGTTAAAATTTAATAATTTCTTTCGGAATTTAAAATTTTGATCTTAGAGAAATTTGATTATTCTATGATTTTATCACGTAGAAAAGGCCACCTACATGGGCAAAACTTTTGACCGAAGAGGAAAAATTATTTTATTTTCAGCGAGCGTGATTAAAAATTCTATTAATTTTATCGATAAGAAAGTGAATCGTCTGTGACCTTGGTCGAAAGAGAACAAAATTGTACAAGTTGTAACTTCGAATCCCGGCAATCTAAAACTGCACCCTTTTTGCGGCTTGAGCGCATAAATTACTCCTTCTGATAACGTTAAATCTTTTATTTCCTTGTTATGACCATTTCAAGAAACTGTGAATTCTTAATTCTAATGACGTGGCATTTTCGGTCTGAAGTGAGTTGCAATCGAACTGAGATGATGTTTTGACTACTTTTGCTGAGTGAGGTTTTGTTGTTAAAGAAATGATCTGCTGATTACGAGCTTTAACTAAAGATATTTTGATATTTATGTGCTATTTTATATTCATTTCTTATATTTAACTAGATTTGTATTTAGTCGTGTTTGTTTAAATTTTTGCTTTTTATTGAGTGGCATGTAGAGAAGAATTTTTTTCTCATTGTGAGGGAGGAATATACTGGGGATTTATAGAATGTTGTTGAAATTTTTGAAATTGTGTTTATATTTAATTATGATTTTAATATTACATAAATTCTCTTTTTTAACTGAAGATGTTTTGATGCACCATGAAGATGTATAACTAATTTTGTTCATCTATGGAGTCAACTTTATTGCCGATTTTTGACATAAGAACTGATAATGACATTATGTTTTGAATTTTGTTTTATTTTAATTAATTAAGGTTTTTGATTGGGCTGTTGTTATAATTAAGTTGATTTTTTGCTATTATTATATTTTTGATAATTAATTTTAATTGCCCAGGGAGTTTTCTGTTCTAAATTTAATATGACCAGGAAGAAAAACATCCCTAAAAAACCATACTACTTTTTCCATTAGGAAAATAAACCTAATGACATTAAGATTTATGACTTTGTAACCGACTTGGCCTGGATGAAGGTTCCCAGCCAGAAAACGTCCAGGTTTTTACCCTTTATACATTCCTACGTCCCGCCTAGGAGTGTGTACCCTAAGTGCCACTCATCACACATGACAGGATTTTGTCCTTGTCATGATTCAATTTGCGACTGGTGTGTGTTGACATGGAATGTCACCCACCAACAGCATGTCTTCTGCTGGGGAAGACAAAACACCTACACAGACACAAACAAGAATCACACACCTGTTTTAAACAAAATGTATACACTATTGTAACCACTATATTGCTTTTTTCTTACTTTTGCCACATAATGAGTAATTTTCATTATGACACCTTTTTCTTACTTTTGAGAGTATAAGTTACTGAGTGATTTTTGAGATAAGTACTATGATGAAAGTTTGTTATAATATTATTTTTTGAATAGATTGAAGTTATCGAAATATGATATATTTTGTATTTTGATGAACCAACTAAGAATAACAAATGAAGTGAGATTTTGTAACTAAATTACATAATGATGTTTGCTGACAAGAGATCTCAACACAGTGTACATTTTTATCAAACCTAGGTTCCTTTTTAGATTTTTTATGTACTTTTTTACTGTATTACATATTATCATACTATTGATTGTGATAAGAACTCAATTACATTACCCAATACTGTTTGACCGTGTTAAAGAGAAACTATTCACAAATTCACCTGTTTTGTTTTCACCATATATTAGTGATATTTTGATATTATGTTTTTTTTAATCTCTTATTATACTCATACTGTTAATGTTATTTTTGGGAGCTCCTAAGATTGTTTAACCCAAGGTGTTTTCTATAACAAATATATTATTATTAGTAACATATGTTATTCATCTTCAACCATATATTCCTAAGTTCCTGTTCTTTTTATAATTGTTGTATAATGTGTTTAATTTTCAGGAAAGATTTTTGTGATTTACGTAATTGTGTAAAAGACTTTAATCATTTTATAGCACCATCATAGGGTGATTTTTACTACTTTTGAATTTTTGTCAGTTATTATAACAGTGTTATTTTGGGAAAGAGCCACCTGCTCTGACTGAATTAAGTAACTTAAATTTATTATTTTTTGGGATAATTAATTAGATGTTTTTTTCAAAATTTTAGGGTCCTCTGGGGACTTGCTGGTCAGTAAGGGCCCTCCTGCCTGTGCAAGCCTTCAGAGGGAGGGTGGAAAGTTGTCAGGATTTAAAATATAGAGTAATTTAAGAGATTTTAATTAGGGATTATTTTAATGGGAGTAACGCGCCTCGCGTTATTAGTCACATAAATACGGCTCACGCGCAGTGATATTAGCAGAGAGCGATAAGCAATTACTATAGTCGGACCTTTTGGCTCTCGAAGTAGTGAATACTGCCTTTGTTTGCAGTTGGGCGCCAGAAAAGAGACGCCATGTTGAGTAACGTGTGAGATGGATTAATAAAGAGAAGAAAATAATGACTTGAGTGTGGACTGATTTATATATTGAC
>CM063511.1:24088840-24091340 GCA_032207245.1 Pardosa pseudoannulata
CTTCTCATTCTTTCTTATCTATTTTTCCAGCCGTCTAATATATTATTTAAAGCAGTCTATGCTGACTTAAAATTTTTTCTACTAGTCCTCCAAATGAAAGCCGTTCACTGCCAACATTTTAAAGCTGTCTCAACAAAATAATTCAATCTTCACAAGTTCTTGTCTGACTTAAAATAATGTTGACTAAGTTTGTCTTGGGAAAAGAATGTCTCATCTCTGCAGGTGGCAATGACTTTGTTTCAGGAACGTGTGTTCATGTTTTAGGCCATACTGTGCTTTTGACGGAGAAAGATGTCTTTTAATTAGTCTTAAGTAAAGTTCCACCACAGACCCCGCAGTTAACTCAATGCAGCCAAGAGTACTTATTAATTGCCAATCGGGAAACTTAAATAGAAGGGCTAAAATTTGTAGCTGTTGGATTACTAGATTTATGGACCAAGCCAATTTGACCCATTAAAAATTTGATCACTATATAATATATATATATATATATATATATATATATATATATATATATATATATAAAACTTTAATATCACTTCTCAAAATCATACGTTGGTTTTTAGTTAAGTAATAAAATATATGTAAAATTTCATTTCTCTTCCTAGCAGACTCCTTTATTTCACATTATCAAATGTGGTATACCTATTTTCACGGTTGTGAGCTACTTTGACTCATACAATGTATATGAAAATAAATAAATATAGTAATAAATATAGTATAAAGTAAATGTAGAAAGGAAGTCTAGAACACTTCCATTCGAATGAAAGAAATTCATGCTACTGATGCACTGAAGATTTGTCAAGTTCAACAATCATGTAAAAGAAACAGATGTAGAAACCATTGTGCTAAATGTAAAATATATGTTTGCGGAAAATGTGTTTCAAAAACATATTTTATATGTAAAAATTTTTCCATGAAATGTTTTGGTAATAACGTTTTCATTTAAATTAATTTGTGACTACTTTCTTTGCAAAATACTTCAATTTTCTTGTATGATTCAAATTGGATCACTTCAGTAAAAAAAGGTATATGATCAACATGCGTAAATCTAGTGTTACTATTTCGTATTTACACCCATACAGACATATATATGTGTGTATGTATTTATGTATATAAATCATAGTTTAAGAATAATTTTTAACTTTACAAAAAATACACTTCTATTAATTATACTCCTTAAAATAAATTTCTATTATCAATTTCAATATATAAACTTTTTTTTTCTAGAAAAAATTCGTATGTTTCATTTATACATTTAAACATATATAGCCATTAAAGTTTCAATTAAATATTTCTGCACATAACTAAGATTTAATTCAGATATATTCCAAACAGCAAACTTCCATCTACTTCAATTTATCTTCTCTTGTTACTTAATCATGCGTAATGAATAATTTAATCGACACAATAGAAATTTAATTTTCATAACGACACCTATTTTCATAAATCATCGAATGACTTTGTTCTTGATTAATTGGTCACTTTATTATTCCTTAGTAAGATGTTACGTGTGATTATCTAAGGCTAAAAGCGATATTTAAATTCCTAATGACATAACTTTCTGGACGTTCATACTCAATATTTTCACCAGAGAACGTTAAGTTGCGCATTAATCTTTGTTAAGTTTCCCAAGTTTAGTAATAGGTTTGAAAGTACTCTTTCTTAAAAATTTTATAACATTATTGCAAATTACTTTATAACTTAAGTATGGTAATCTTTATAGATATTGATAGTTCTTATGCGGAATATGTTAAGATTAAATGTATATGTTAAAAGAGGCGAAACAAGTTTTAATATTCTTCTTTATTTTTTAAATTTAATATACTGCATAATATAGTTGATATATCATTTGGTTATATGATATGCTTGTCTATGTGCATCTCAATAAAAAATATATTATATATATATATATATATATATATATATATATATATATATATATATATATATATATATATATATATATATATATATATATATATATATATATATATTATATGTGTGTGTGTGTGTGTGTGGGTGTGTGTGGGTGGGTGGGTGTGTGTATATATAAATAATTTATTTTTTAAATTTAATATTCTGCATAAAATAGATGGTATATCATTTGTTTACATGAAATGCTTAACTATGTGTATCTGAATATATACATATATATCAATCTATCATTTATTTTTTAAATTTGATATACTGCATAAAATAGATAGTATATCATTTGGTTATATGAAATGCTTGAATATGTTCGTTTGAATATATACATACATACATATATATATATATATATATATATATATATATATATATATATATATATATATATATATATATATATATATATATATATATATATATATATATATATATAACATTTATTTATATATGCCACACAAACACTTCAGTATATTTATATATATTCAGCTTTTTATTTTAACTTTATTTCATGTAGAAGCATTGATTGATTAGGTTTTCACCATTTGATTATTAATGCATTTCACTACAT
>CM063511.1:24101340-24151340 GCA_032207245.1 Pardosa pseudoannulata
TAGCTTAACTTACAATTGTAGAAAATTAAAAATTTTATTGATTCTGTAATGTGACGGGCTATATGCTAGTATTATTATATTTGTAAAGTTCAAAAGCTCTTTTAAATTTCCTTGGTCCAAACTGTTTTAACGAAATTCTGAGCAACATGTTCGATAAAAAAAAATGTTGTAACTATTAACCGCTTGCCTGATTATCTCGAGTTAACTCGGGTTTGTATATATTGCAGTTAATTATCATCCCGAGAAAAATCAGGCGAAGCAGAAATTGTCAATACGATTTGTTTCATCACGGTTCAGCTTTCAGCATCACGGTCAAAATTCAGCTTTGATGGACAGGTTGCCAAGTTTTGTTGGTTTTGTGGCGTCACTCATCAATGTAAACCACTTTCACCTTGGTTGCAGCTTCTACTCGGCTACATGCAAATTTCACCATGTGGAAATGCAAATTTCCTTAGTGAAGAAGACGCCAGAGGCTTTAACGACGGGTCTAAATACCCAGCACAAACCGCCAGTATTGCGGCGGTTAGAAGTGGCTAGGTTGTTTGCTACCGCTGATGTAAACATCTTGTAAATAAAAAGTGGTAGTTAAGTCGTATGGTCTCTTTCCACTTTAGTTTCACGGTTCTTTTGGCGGTACTAGTCACGTGTTTTATAATGATTGAAAAGCTAATTTAAAAAAAACTATCGTGACGAGTTTTCTGTCACATCAGGAAAACTCTGTATCTATACTACTCATGTTAACCTGAAGGATTTCCCAGATGTTTTTTCTGCTACTGAAAAATATCAACTCGACAGTGTACTCTATGCTGCCTTGATGCAAATTCCATAGGTAAGCCAGTAGGAAAAGACATCAGATACCAGTATGCATAATGTCAGGTATCTCTTAGTGTTGTCCCTTGTTTCACAAACGATCAAAGACTAATATTTAACTTTTTTTTCCATTTGCCTTAGATAACTTGGGATAATAAACTAATATTAAAACTAAATGCTTTTACACCTGCAAAAAAATTTAAAAAAATAAATATCAGATACCAGTGTACATAATATCAGGTATCTCTTTGTGTTGTCCCTTGTTTCATAAACGATTATACAAAGGCTAATATGTAACATTTTCCATTTGCCCTAGATAACTCGGGATAGTAAACTAATATTAAAACTAAATGCTTTTACACTTGTAAAAAATTAAAAAATTAAACATCAGATACCAGTATACATAATGTCAGGTATCTTTTTCTGTTGTCCCTTGTTTTATAAACTATAATAGAAAGACTAATATATAATATATTTTTTTCATTTGCACGAGAGCCGAACGATGGCCGAATGGTTAGGGTGCTGGCCTTCGGAACTGGAGTTCGTGGGTTCGAATCCCACTATGGCATAGATGTTCGTAGCCTTTCGGAATCGGCTTTAAGCAGTAGGTCCTGTTCTCATTGGCCCTCGTGTTGCAAGAAGTAGACCGTAGCACACCAAGCCAAATCATTTGCACGAGATAACTCGGGACAGTAACCTAATATTAAAACTAAATGCTATTACACCTTTAAAAATCAACTTAAAACCTACATATTTTGTATTGTTTCATTTAGTTGTATTTAATAATAACATAAAAAATGTCATGATTTTTTACAATATTTAAAAAAAAAATTGTAAGGGAAGAGGTTAACTCTAAACTTTCTACCCAAATTTCATTGTATATTATAAGTCATGTGACTTGTATCTTAAAATGGCGAGGTATGGCGTAAATGAATGCACCGGCGTTCGGGAACTGACATATAAATTGAACTCTGTTTTAATGTATTTCTTTTCATCTGTGCCATTTGAAATAGCTAAAGGAACAGGCTAAAACAGATACATTAATAAGCTTATTCACGTATGAATTAAGCATGTAAGGCATGAAAATTAGAGCGTTGAGGTAAAAGAACATTTTAATTATGATCTTATAAAGAAACGTGCATTTACAAGAATGCAAATTATTAAAGACAATACGAAACGGCATTAAAATATTACATACACCCTTTCAAAACTCACTAGCAATGTGAATCCAATAAGAAATCGTCTCGAATCCCATTTACAAAGTTGAATGACTTCATCTTTAATAGTCTTATTTTATCTGAGATTCGAATTTCATCCGTATTCTGATAATTGAAGTATTCTTAAAAGATAGTCGGCAAGATCAATAAAGCAATTCAATTACATGTAAAAGTTTCTTTCTGTTCCTTTATGCTTCATGAATCATCGAACTGGAAATTTATTTTACCGTTTTTATTTCTTCTTTATTTTCTCTCGCAATAGCATTATATGCCTTTTAACTCCGTTCTGAGATATAATAAAAAAGAATCAGCCAGCGGTCTTTTCCACATTAATTGTTGATGCAATATATTTCGGGAGTTATCGTCTTTTTCTATATTTACGCTAATCTAAGTTTTTTTTGTTTGTTCTCCTGTCAGTTTAATTTCTTCATGGAATGCATTTTTAAGAGGAGTTACTGCGTCACGTGCGTCTGAAATAGCTGAAAGCCATTCTGACTTCTTTATTAGTAATGACACGTAAGCTTTTACCGAAATTTGTAATTTTTCATTAAGACGGGTTTTCAAGATAAAAGTCGCATAAAAATCTGGAATTTTGAAATATTTAATTTTTAACAGCATTTCAATACTAGCATAAAATATGTTCATTAAAACCGTGGAAAATATTTTTTTTAATGAATTTAGAAATATAACCGTAACTTTTAGGTTTCGGCTGGTACAGCAGTTGTACCATAAATATTTAGAAACCCAAAAGTCGGCTAGGGTACAACAGTTGTACCGTAGATATTTCTCTCCTTTTGCAGGAACGGGGTCATTACTCACTTGTCATTTGGCCAGTCCCTCCCTATTGTTGAAGATGTTGAAGTTTTGCTGAGTGCATCAGTAACGGGAAGGAAGAATGTGATTTTGTTTGACGACATGTGGAACAACTGGCGCTTTTTTGTCCATGCTCAGCAGTTGTTTGTAAACTATTCATTCTATCTTGTGAACCAAATTCGTTTGGAAGAGAGTCAGTTTCTTTAATTCATCGTTTCTTTTTTTTAGTTAATCTGATCAGGGTTCCAAAATTTAACGGTCTTTCTCAAAGTGAGATGTCAAATAACAACTTTCAGACTGGTTTTTGAGCAACCCTGGATTGTAACGTCCTCCACTCCCAGAGAGTGACTGTAGCCCCGTTTACATGTGCCAAAAGCAGCCTAGAATGCAGGGTAGATACGCGAATTGTACTCCTTTTTCGAGAATTAGCCCTAGCTAGGGAAAAAAATTGGTGGGTAGAAAGAACCCACCTTTCTACCCATGTAATAGCTGAGTTTACTCTCCTTTCCCATCATCCTTTGCGCTTACAGATGATTGCCCTCCCGTATGATCAAGTGACTTCTAGTGACAATCCCGGCAAAATGGAGGGTAGAAATAATTGACCATGTAAACGGGTTTCTCCGACCCTCCAAGCAAAATCCCTTTACCCGGGTAAAAAGTAGGGTACATGTCTGGCACATGTAAACGGGGCTAATAGGATAAACATTTTTCCCTCTTGAGAAAGTGGAAAGAGGGGGGAGAAATTTTCGAAAATGCTGCCGATTTGTTGTCCAAACACAAGCCAGCGGTCAACCGAAGATTAAAGGTTAAAACTTTTTCCTTCAGTAACATTCATTAAAAATTTAATTATAGTTTTGCATATTTGCTGGATATGTTCCTTTTTTTTACTTTTTGTTTACTAAATAAATAAAACTGTATATGAATATTAATTAAATCTATATAAATAGATATGTGATTGTCTGTCTGTAACGCAAAATCTCTGAAAATATTGCACCATATGTTTTGAAATTTTTACAAACTTGTACCGTAATTTTGTACGTATAGTCCACTGATTATCTGTGTTTAAAAAACAAATTTTTTCAGCAGTGGACTATCTGCCGGTAGACTATCTGCTGGCTATTTATTGCTCAAATCACCAAAATCAGAAAATGGGGATAGAAAAGCAAGTCGCAAGAATGACCGATGATATAATATAAACAAAGGCAAATCTCACGAGAAGCCAAGAAACGTCATATCATATTGGTAATAAACCATTAAAAAACATATATCCCATAAAGCAGAACGAATCAGTAGTAGCAAGTAACGCAATCGTAAATTGTGTCCTGTAGTACGGGAAATATCGATGGTCACTATGTACAGCTCCGATTGAAAACACCTAGTGGATGGGTGCAAGTTCCAAGGTTGAGGGTTGAAGGTCATTTCACCAAGTGGATCACTCGTAACAGAGTGTTTTGTTTCCAAGTTCGGTCATTCATTATGTCTTAAAAACATCGTCGAATTTTTACTGTTGATTTCAAGCTGAAGTTAATTCCGAAGGTTGACGAGAAAGCAGTAAGAAATAAGAAGCAGAAATAAGTAAGAGCAATTTTATTGCAGATTTCAAGCTGAAAGTAATTCCGAAGTCGACGAGAAAGCAGTAAGAATTGCAGCCCCGCAAGCAAAAGGGAACATTAAAAATATGAGAAGAAGCGACCCAATCGTAGAGAAGAAATAAAATGGCCTGCATTAGAAGACGATTTACATAGCTGGATACACGAACAGAGAAATGCAGGCCGCTCTGTTTTTCCGATGAAATTCGTCTCCGAGGCTATGGCAGAATAAGTGATTTGTATTTTAAAATCGGAATTAATCGGAGTCTAATCCAGACATTTCAGTACTCTACTGCACTTTACTGTAGGTTTTTATTCTTAAAATGATTTAATAGTGTCATACTAAAATACATATTTTTGTACATATAGTCCGCGGATTATCTAGTGGTGCTGACTATCTGATTTATGAAATGTTTTAAAGAGAACATCGTCCCCGCGGACTGTACGATGGTGCGGACAATACGTGCGTAATTACGGTACTAGAGTCCGGGTATGTTTTAATCCACACCGTTTATATATAAAGTTTAAAATATTTATCTGTCTCGCAGCATTTTTGCTCGCTGTTATGTGTTTGGTTTAGTGGTAAAGTTCCTAGCACCGATTAATGAAATGAGTGGTTCAAATTCCATAAGACATAGTGTTATTAAATTAAGCATATTACAGGCTCGATTTTTCCTTTCATTTCTGTTTGATAATACTAAGCCACAGCAACGCGAAGCCATGCTCTACTGGTTTCTAGTAATATTAACTCCTTCCCGGTTTTTCCCGAGCTGAACTCGGGCAGGCGAAATGTACCATCCTAGCTCACCCCGAGTGTAGCTCGGGCACTGTGAAATTTTACACTGTGCATTCAGTCTCTAGTCTATACGCTATAGAGTAGTCGACAAATACATCGGTCTAATAACCTGAGGGTATCGAGTCTCGATCCGTTTGAAAATCCACTATGTGGATAGGATACATAAAATATTGATGTTATTAATGATGGATAGCGAGTCAAAACGTGTGTGTCATAACTGTAGAAATATGCAAAGAATTCCCATTCTCTTTTTACAGATTAAAGTACAGTTTAATATACTATACTGGAACTCTTATGCACACATATATGTATAAATATACACACACTGTATACACACATATATACATACATATATACAGATGTATATATATATATATATATATGTATACACATATACATAATATATATACATATATACGTATATATATATATATATATATATATATATATATATATATATATACACACACACACACACACACAGAGAGATACTTGTCAACATGTAAGACCTAAACAGGCGGTTGTGGAAAAAATTAAGCGTGTTGTGAACAGTTTAAAAGGAAACTCTTTCATAATAACAAAATGAAGGAAAAAACACGCTTGCGTAAGCTTTCAGGATAATCCGGTCATACGGAAATATATTGGAGGGATCTGATGAGTATGCAAACCAATAGTTGCATACAGTTGGTGCGTAGACGAAGACCTGTCAACATATTCCACGCTTCGCTCCACCATGAATAATTGAAAAGGAAACAATACTTTAAAATAAAGAGATTCCCCTGAAAGAATATTTCTATTCGGTTACCACTGGACATACATATACAAATATATACATACATATATATATATATATATATATATATATATATATATATATATATATATTTAATATATATATTGTAAATACAGATACAAAGTAGTATTATTAATATTTATTCTCTAGGTATTATACTTTCATACCTTTATTAAACTTAAAGATTTAAATACGACTGAAATAGGAACATATGTTTCACAGATGATTAATTTAATTATTACAATTTGAAAATTATACAAAATATATTTTAAAAATACACAGATCTGGATCAAAATATTATTTGGTTAAAATTTTAGCGAGTTTTCAATATCACACAGTCATCCCTGTCATTGCTTACAATATCACACACATACACACAAATATAAATATATATATATTAAGAGAAATATAAATTATGTGAAATATAATATGCTATTTGAACAAACGATGCCCACATTTCGTTCAGTATGTTTTGTCCTTCTTAATACTAACCGTAAAAACGTTCCTCAGAAAGCATTCTTTATCTAATCAACCATAGAGGTAAGTCAACAATTATTCCCAGAAACTTCCTTTGTGGTGATAATTTCTTGTTTCTTGCTGTTTATGCGTTCTTATTTATTTGAAGAGACAAGGACGATGTAGGAGAGAAGATTTATTGCACGAATTAAGATCCGAAACAGACAATTCGAGGGAAATAAAAGCTTCAAGAAGTCCAGTTAATCAGGAAGGAAATACCTGTTGTATTTCAGGTGTTTTTGTTTCAGTTCCTAAACAACTACCAGAATAAATATTAAGGAAAATGGTATATGATATATTAAATTGAAATAATTGCTAAATTGTTCTGTCCCCGGTGAAGACAAAAATTCTAAAACTTAGCAAAAATTAATAAAAATCGTTTTTTTACTTTTATTTATCATTCTTTAGACCCTTTTCGGATTTTTAGTGCAATTTTTTTCTTTTTAAAACATATATTTCTATTTTTTCAAAATTTTTAACTTTATCGTTTCTGATCATTATTATTCAATAACAAAAATTTATAATACCTAATCTAAATTAATAAAAATTATTTTTATGTTTAAAAATTATTATTTAGGCCCTTTTGTATTTTTAATACAACTTATTTATTTTTAAAACATATATTTTTATTTTTTCCAAAAAGTTTTAATTTATTTGATATTGTTCACTATTATTCTACATTTTCGGCTTTTTTCGTACGGATGTCACTGGCCACAAAAATATTTTATGTTTTTCTATCCCTAAACTCTCTACTCTCTAGTTTTGTGTTATGGACTCACGAATCCAACCTTCTATCTCTTTGCTCTTTTATGTGTTTATTTTTCGCTCTTTGTCATTTTTGTGCTTACTGACAGAAGCCTCTGGATTGAAGGGCTCAGCCCATATGATCCAGTTGTATCACCACCTTTGATGCCTTTGTTGCCTAATTGCTAAAAACTTGTATTATGTATTTTAAAATATTTTCTATATTTCTTTCATTGTGCTATTTTTCTAGATTTTTCACCTTCTGATTGCAACAAAATAAATCTTATTCACATCTTTTTATAGTTAAATTTTTTTAAATTTGATTTAAAATTACTGTACCATATGTTATAATTTTTAAAAATATTTCCTTCTTTTGTATTACTTTTAAAGAAAAATTTCACTTCAGACTGTTATTTCTCAATTTTCTATCCTTTGAAAAAATGTTTTACGAATCTATATAACCATTTTTATTTCTTATGTTTTGTTACTTTTTACTGAGAAATATCTTTAAGTTAGAATTTCTTTCATTTCTTTACTATTACTAATATTTTTCAGTTTAGTAAAGCTTTAAACTCTGCACATATGTTTCTTAATTTTTCCAAATTTTTTGAAAAATGTTCTAGGTTCCTTTTAATTATTCATTTTAATAATTTAATTGCTTATAATAATTTATTGATTCATTTTAATTTTATGCTATGTTCCTTTTAGTAGAAAGTAATTATATACTAGCACCTTTTAATTCATTTAAAATCAATATTATTCTCAGGTACCTGTATCTCAATAATTATATTGTTTAGAAAATATATTTTCAAAATTATACTTATATATTAAAATTATATTTTTAACATTTCTTCTTATATTACTTTTAAAGAAAAATATTTTTTGATTTTTAATTGCTACAAATTCAATGTGTTTTATAGCTATAAAATTTACATTCATAGTAAAATGATATATACAAATATTTTTATCTTGAAATTACTTTTATTCTACACAGTCTACAGGGCATTAATTTTTTTTTTTATTTATTTTTATTTTTTTTTTTATTATTTTTTTTTTTATTTTTTTTTTTTAAATTGAGCAATTGTATACCGCATTGTGTGCATAAATATTCTTAAGAAAATCAAGAAATTTTAAATAAAGCAATATCCTTTCTTAAAGTAATATTATTTTATTTTATTTGGAGAGCTGCTTTTCTACATATGTGTTGTTAAGTTTCTGTCAACATGAAATTATTGCAATTTTTCTCTCTGAGTGATATGAAATACATGAAATCTCAAGAGCATTTTTTATTTATGAGGACGGAAATTTATGTCTTGAATTCACAAATGTATAATTAATAAAATATGCAATAACTGCAATATTTACCTAATATTTCCAGGAATATATATATTTTCTATATTTTCTATGATTATGAAGGATTTCTATAGATTATTTCGATGGAATATGTTAAACATATGCTTTAATAGGTAAACAACAAAGTTTTGGTTAATTTTTTTTTCTATTTCAAAGTGTTTTAATCAGTAATTATTCCATTTTGTCAGATTTATGTCTAACTATGTATTATGATGAGAAAACGTGATGTGCAATATAACTTTCATAGTTATTAAGAAGCGCTAATAAAAAATTTCCTAGTCACAGTGTTAAGGTATTACACACCTAATGTTCTTTCTTCTAACAATAGAAATTTTCCACTCAAATATTTTCATTAATGTCTAATCAAACATTCTGCATTAAAATCTTAACAACTAATAAAAACAAAAATTATGTTTTACGTTTTCAGTTAGTATTGAAACTTCATTATGACTTAAAGTGTGAGTGGCACTTTAAATAACAATCTTTTTTATGCAAGTGCATAGAAAGGTATATATATTAGAATTTTAAATATTATACATTATAATAGTACTTACACTTTTCGCAACTTAGCTGTATCGCAATGACTTAGTACAATTTTTCTGTTATGTTTTTGTTTTTAAATACAAAAAATGTTTAACAAGGTTATTAATTGCAATAGTTGAATGCATGAAAGAATGGTATCTGCTGATGGTCAGCCTCTATAAAAGTATTGTATCCCATATCATAAGTACATGTAGTTCAATTTTAAAACGTTTCTTTCCTCCGTAAACGATACAAATAAAATAATGTTATCTAGAATAAAAATAAGTTACCAATAAGTTAGAGAGATTTCTTTCGGGGACGATAATTCCTTGTTTTCAGGCACTTTATGCACTCTTATTTATTTCAAAGAGACAGGAACAATGTCAAGTGAAAACATTATATTAAGAATTAAGATCCGAAAATAGACAAGTTGGGGAGGAAGAAAAAAAATACAAGAAGTCAGGTATCTCTTGTATTTCTTATAGTGTTACTTGTGTATTGTATTTTACAAATTTTTATACATCTATCTTATATATTTGAATTACAAGACATTTAGAACTGGACTGGATAATAACTTATACCTAAGATTTTTATCTTAGAAAGAAAGAGAATTATGAATCTGAAAATATTTTATATATTAGTGTACAACTGGAAAAAAGAAAGATAAATATTTTAAAGAATCTTAATATTAAAGGGTCTTAATTTTAAATCTGAAAGGTTGCTGAAATTCAGGACTATACTCAAATATCACTGAGGTGATTTCCAAAAGCATGTACTTAGTTTTGCAATGCTCGCCTGGGAGCAAATTCATTTGGATTCTCATCATTTTATTTTATAATTTGTAAAGAAGATTCAAAATTATAAAATTTAGAACAGAATGTAAAGAAATAATACAGGAATAAAAAGTAAAATATACCTGTAAACAAATATTTATTTAATTTCTTTTTTTTTGCATTAGAATTTATTTTATTGCTTAAAAATGTAGACAACCAAATTTCTATTGGTCATTAATGCATACAGCTGTATCTTTCACTATTTTGTAAGGTGTAATATATGATGATATGTTTACAATTATTTGTGTGTTACCAAGGAATCAACAATGATTCCCATTTAAGATATTGTCTTTATGGTATGTGTTGGGAAATCGATAATTTTCTGCTGTTGGTCCGAGGCATTATTCTGTTTCATACTTATTGGATAATTCTTTTGAAACACTTGTTTTCCAATACATAGTTGTATATTTAGTAAGGCATGACAGCTTTTCTCGAAGAGTTTAAATATTTAATGTAACCAGCCTTCTTCTCTCATTCAGTTCCAGTCTCGCCAAAGTCGTTTAAAGGTTAACCTCAATTAACCCTTGAAGCCAACAAATAGTGGAACATAATTCTCCGTTTAAATAGAGATTAATCACGGTTAGCCGTTAAACCACTGGTGAGATCTTCTCTTACTGTTGAATAAGATGATACAATTTTAGATGTACCCCATTATATTTCTGTATATGCTCCATGACGGGATATAATTATGCTCAATTTCTTTGCTAACGTAACAGAATTAGGTTTCTTCGAAATATTATATGGTAAGTAGAAACTCATTCTTCTTTTATTTGATTGATGACTTTAAACACTTGTTGAGGTTTCTTCAAAATCCTTTCCACATCATTTGAGTCACTTTGTTAATAAGAATCGTTTGTGGTGTTGAAAAACTAATTTAATATTAAGCTAAATATAATTTCTTAATTCATTTTTTCCCTCTTTTTCCTCGTAGATGTAGATGGGGTTCTTGTCATTTGACTTTTTATCAAAGAATTTTATCATATGCCGGACTATAACGTTCCACTGACTAAAGTAAATAGAGATCTTCTTTTAATTTTACTTTTCTTCTTTCTGAGTCATAAAGAAATTATTAGCGCCCGTTTATCTTTCATATTTTATACTTTATATCAGAGAAGGTATGCTTAACTTTTAAATTTAATTTATTAGCATTTTAGACTATTTAGAATAAAAATATTTATATAAGCTACTTTGTTTCATTGGAATTATTTATTGTAGTTTATTTTGTTCATATAAATAAAAGTAATTAAGAATGAAGACTACTGAATTACGTTATTTTATGCAGAAATTCTAAAATATTCATAAAATTCGAAGTTGTTATGGATATTATAAAATAATTAAAATCCTAAACTAGTTTGGGAAATGAAAATATTTGGTATGGTAACTTTATAAAAATTAAAACATTTTCAGGTTTAGAACAAAAAGATTTGTTTATAGAGGGGTGTTTTATTTAGACTAATCCATGTGTGTGCGGTTGTGTGTGTGTGTGTGTGTGTAAGTATTTGTGTTTGCATGCGTGTAAGTGGGGACAGTGCGTGTGTGTGCATATGTTTGTGTCTGTCTGCATTTATTATAATATGAAACAGTTTTAATATATTATATATAATAGTATCTATATATGAAACTAAAAGTACAATTAAATTGTACATCATTGCAAATAGCTTTAAGAAAGTAAAGTACATCTAAACATTTAATTTAAATCTCCAGAATTATATAGTTGATTAAAAAATCTTGAACTGTGTTTAAAAAGAGAAAATACAGAAAAGGGAAAATTTACAGCTTAGCGGAGGAAAAGTTAATTATACAGAAGCTCAGAGTAAGATAAAGGTGTATTTATAAAAAGGTGTTATTGCGACAGGTCCAATTTAACGTCTAGATTAAAAAGTCAGAGTTAAACACAAGAAAATATATTATCTCTGAATTATTCTTATCCATTAAGATTAAGATTTCAAGGGAAGTAGAAAAGCTTGCACAGAAATCTAAGACTTTAATTGTTTACATAAATTATTGCTTCGGGTTAATTTCTAATTAAATTTTGAACGAAATAAATGATAGTGGAGGAGTGAAAAAATTACCAGTGATAATTTAGAAAGAATTTAAACCTTTAGTGGAATTTTTAATTAAACAGGTATACAGAATCTGTCCTTCTTTGAATAATATACTTAGTTATATAAACTCTGGTGTGGGTTATAACTTCACTTAGGTCTTCTATATTTTGTTTACACAGATTCTGGATATTTTTAACATTCATATTCTAATAAGTATTATCGTTAAGCATATTCTTAAAGAGTAGTATAGTTTTATACAACTATTAAAGATCGATTAAATTCTATATTTATTCTAAACAACTCTTTCTAATTACTTTTTTTAGAATTCTATAACGTATTTAATTTAAAGTTTTAATTAATTAATTCTAATTTTTACAGTTTTTAGTTGTTTTTACTTTTGCAATTTAGCAAATGAAAACTGAATCATAAATAAAATATTATTTTATTATGAAATAGCTCATATTAATTAATGATCATATTATTAATTTCTGCTCTTTAATTGTATTATATTAATGAGAATTAATAAATAAATAATATTTAATATTCCTATTATTCAATTATAATTCTTGAAATTTAGCATGCATTAGTACATGAATAGAAAGAATATTAATAAAAAGGAGAAGTTACTTAAGGAAGTTTAAGTAAAATATTTTTTGTGTATTAACTTAAAAAAAATGCCCTAAATACTTCAAAATGACACAAATTATTTAAATTATTTAATAATATATTTTAACTTAATCATTTAAATAGTAAAATAAGTAAAAAGCTACAAAAGATGTGTTTATAGTTGTAGAAAGAAATGGTAGACAAATATTTTTAATTTCTTTTATCTATCTATTTTATTTTAAAAATTAAAAGTACTTTACTAAAATTGAAATTTAATTGCTAATCATTACAATTTTATTATTGTTTAACTATTTATATTATTTTCTCTATTTTAAGCAAAATTCAACAAGGGTAGAAGAAAGTCAAACTTATTTAAAAACTAAACTTTACTTCAGTTTTTAATACATTAATTGCAAATAATATATAATTTTATATTTTATATCTGATAAATTAACTCCATACATTAGGCTGGAAAAAAGTTAATAGTTCTTTGTACCCCGCTGCACTAATGGTCTTACTTATTAGATAATATTACAGACATAACGATTCCTTATATTTTACTGTTAATCTAAAGATGTAAAACAATAAATTTTCAATGTACATGAAAAAATTAAAAATATTTACAGTGCACTTATATTAATTAAATTATTTGACATTATTAATTAAATTATTTGACATTAACTAAATTATTTCATTCTCATTATTAAATGCAATACTTCTCCAAAGGATTTGTTGCCTAGTTCTTTCTCATATTTAACCCTCTTTTATACTTCAAATTTTTTCAAACTTCTATTATTTACTTAAGAGCTTATCAAGTGAAGACATTTATGAAAAGAAGCAGTAGAAGGCAAGTTGTTTCAAATAATCGTAACAATTTTTGTAAACGCATTTCCGCAATTACAAAAATAAACTATATAGCCATTAGACACCGGTCAAATCTGATTTTAGACTTTTGTTGAATATCTAAAAAAATACACGAGGATTTATCGTGAAAAATTAGACGTGTAAAAAAGATGATATACGTCATATGTTTCATCTAAGAATATTTTTCCGAAACCCTATTGGGGAACGTCAACAAATTAGGAAAAACGGATATGTTTTGGATGATCCTGTAAAAAATAATTATGAAAAGCGTTGAAACATTAGCGTATGATTAGGATAATTTGTGCAATAATCTGTTTTCATTCTTATGAAGATAATTCATATACTCGTGGAGAAATTAAGGTTTTTATAAAAACAATCCCAAACTTCTGCAAGTGTTTAACTTATAATTTGAAGAGTTCTTAATATCAAAGAATGCTATCAGGATGCATGACAAACGACATTTTTCACAATAACCTGAAATCGGAATTAAAAAATAATAAAATTGGATGAAAATTGGATGAAAATTGGAAATAAATTGGATGAAAAATGAGCAAGTTTACTAAATAATGTTTCAATGTGCATGCAAAAATGCAATCCAAACTATAATTAACATAATATACTATCTAAATATATAGAGAAACTTTTCTGAAAGTCCCAAAAATACAACTTGGAAATTCTAAAACTGATATATATAGAAATATATATATATATATATATATATATATATATATATATATATATATATATATATATATATATTATATATATATATATATATATATATATTATATATATATATATATATATATATATATATATATATATATATATATATATATATATATATATATATATATATATATATATATATATATATATATATATATATATATATATATATATATATATATATATATATATATATATATATATATATATATATATATATATATATATATATATATATATATATATATATATATATATATATATATATATATATATATATATATATATATATATATATATATATATATATATATATATATATATATATATATATATATATATATATATATATATATATATTAATATATATATATTGTACTATTTTACTTTCAAATAATATTTAAGGTTAAAACAATAAAGCCGTTTTTACTATATTTTTCTACTTACTTTCATTCAAGTTTTTAGTTATTAAAAATCAGGTTAAATTTATTTTTATAAATAAATTGAAATCTCACAATTTAAGAATAAAAATTATAATACTATACAAAAGTATCGAAATATATATTGCTAAATGTATGAATTATATTTGAATGCCTGTTTATATTGCACTATTTTATTTTCAAAGAATTTTTAAGGTTAAAACAATAATGCCGTTTGTAAATTTTTTACTATATTTGTCTACTTAATTTCATTCAAGCTTTTATTTGTTAATTATCAGGTAAAATATATTTTTTTACATAAAGTGCAACCTAACAATTTCAGAAGAAAAATGATAATACGATAGATATGTATTGAAATACATAATGTTAAATGTATGAATTTTATTAAAATTCCTGCTTATGTTCTGCTATTTTATTTTCCAATAATATTTGAGGCTAAAGCATTAACGCCGTTTGTAAACTATTTACTACATTTTTCTACTTACTTTCATGTAAGACTTTAGTTATTAATTACAGGTTAAATTTATTTTTGTACATAAAGTACAAGCTCACAATTTCCAAATAAAAGTGATAATACCATAGAAATGTATTGAAATACATTTCTATGTTAAATTTATGAATTATATTAAAATTCCAGCTTATATTGTACTCTTTATTTTCAAATAATATTCAAGGTTAAAACATTAACACCGTTTGTAATTTTTTTATAATATTTGTCTACTTAATTTCATTGAACTTTTTAGTTATTAATTATCAGGTTAAATTTAGTTTTATACATAAATAGCAAAATCACAATTTTAGAATAAAAATTATAACACAATAGAAATGTATTGAAATTTATGACGCAAAATGTATGAAGTATATTAAACTTTCTGCTTACATTGTACTATTGTATTTAAAATAATATTTAATGTTAAAGCTAAACATTATTTGTAAATATTTAGTACATTTTTCTACTTAATTTCATTAAAGTTTTAGTCAATTATTATCAAATTAAATTTATTTTTATACATAAAGTGCAAACTCCCTATTTCAGAATAAAAATGATAATACGACAGAAATGTATTGAAATATATAATGCTTTATGAATGAATCATATTAAAATTCCTGCTTATATTGTACTATTTTATTTTCAAATAATATTTATTGTTAAAGCATTAACTCCATTTGTAAATTTTTACTACATATTTCTATTTAATTTCATTCAAGGTTTTAGTTATTAATTATCACGTTAAATTTATTTTTATCCATAATGTTCAAGCTCACAATTTCAGAAAATAATTGATGATAAGATAGAAATGTACTGAAATATATAATGGTTTATGTATGAATTATATTAAAATCAATGTTTATATTGTACTATTACATTTTAAAATAATGTTTAAGGTTAAAGCATTAATGTTAAGGTTAAACCGTTTGTAAATTTTTTACATTTTTCAACTTCATTTCATTCAAGTTTTTAGTTTTTTAATTACAAGTTAAATTTATTTTTGTACATAAACTACAAGCTCACAATGTCCAAATAAAAGTGATAAAACCATAAAAATTTATTGAAATACATAATGTTAAATTTATGAATTATATTAAAATTCCTGCTTATATTGTACTTTTTATTTACAAATAATATTTAAGGTTAAACCAATAACGCAGTTTCTAAATTTTTTACTACCTTTTTCTACTTAATTTTATTTCAAGTTTATAGTTATTAATTATCAGGTTAAATTTAATTTTTCCTATTAGTTAAGAGTCACATCTATCTCTGTAGTGGAAGAAACTCCAGACGATAAATTTTTAAAGAGGAGTACTTTTTCTTTCCAGTGGGAAACATGAATTAATTAAACGCAAAGATAATCTGAGACGAAAATTTAATTAATCAAAATTTCCTTTTTAGTTTACAATTTACATAACTTCCTTTAACTTTTAAAATTATGAAACGTTCTCTCTTGAGAGAAATTAGTAAAAAAATGGTGGAAATGCGTATTTCGAATGTGGTTTTAAGATTTCAAAGAGACTGTGTTAATAATTACTAGATATAAAAAAAGTTTCTTTCCTAGAAAACGTTGATTTAATTTTAAACAATTCGTCACAGCTTTATGCATTAAAAAGTAGAAACTTTTAATGCGTCTTATTTTTATGAACCAAATTTATGAAAATCTAAGATTTGGGTAAAAAAAAAAGTAAAATAAATTAATAAAGTTAACTTATAAAACTATGGAAAGATGATTCAAAATTGTTGTTAAAAATTTAAGAAGGTATGTTTTGCTTTTACTTTTATGATATAGGATTCCTATAATATTTAATTTTAGTTGTTTTAAAAGTTCCTTTTTAGAGAATTTAGAGAAATGTATTGCATTTTAATTATAAGAAGTGTTCATTATAATAATGTACTTTTTGAAAATCATTTAAATTCTATGCATTTAATAAAACTTTTGAAAACTGCATTAGCAAAATTGTCTTTCAAATACCAGTTTTGAATCTATAAAATAATGTAAAATATATTCGAAGTACATTTTTTCATAAATGATATTCAGATTATATCTAGATAATTTTTAGAGCATGTGATGTGGAATATAAATTTTAATATTGAATCAACCTTATATATTCTTTAGTTCCTGTGAACTGTATGCTTGTTAAGGGGTCCGAACATCATATAAGTAATATGATTATAATTAAATAATTCTGATAACTGTAACAATAATTAAATAACATTTCAGTTATATGACTTACAAATAGGGGTACGTTTGCATGTACATTATGAAATATAATCCAGATTCTTCTAAGAAACCTTCATTACTTATTTAATAATGAATGGATTCCTGTTGCTTCTCGATTTATTTAGACCCGTATAATCTTCTGGAATATATATCGGCTCGTTGCATTTAAAATTATCTTGAAGAAAAATAAGTTTTTAGAGTTACTTTGTCAAAGGAGTGGTTCAGCGTTAGACAATAAGAATGTGTCTTACACATTGCTTACTTTCTATTGCGATATGAAGATGAAGACTGTCTTCAATTAGAATAAGATAAAATTCGACGCAACTTTGAAATGGAGAGCTCTTGTGTTAATACCATAGTAAAAACCTATAATTAATTATAAATCAAGAAGAGAAATGCACTTGGAAATATGTTTATAGAAAAAATCAGCAAAAATTATTTTACACAATTATTCTTAAAAATATTGTGAATGCTCACATAATTATGGTGAGAATATGATTTTATAATTTGTGAATCGAAATTTTTTAGGTTTGGTAAAACAAAACAGAGACAAATATTTAACTTTAACCTCATGTTTATTGAACGCAGCTATAATGTATTTTGTAGTATAAAGGAATGTACCTCTATTCTAATATCATCAAGGTCTTGCTTGCATCCTTTATATTTTCTACGAAGAAATAATAATTGTTTGATCCTCCTTGAAGTTCATACAAAAACTACTCTTGTAGTGGGACGTAAAGTGATAGATTACACATAAATCTAAATTACTAAATTTTAGTCTTAAATGCATCAGTTTTGATGTTTGATGCTCTAATTACAATGATGTCAGTAATGACTGATTTCCATATTTTAAAATGATATTTTTAAAATAATCCTTCCGGCGAATTGTTTCACTTGAACCTCGTCAACCGATAACTGAATCTACTTATATTTACTCATACAACTCGAAATAACTGTGAATCAATTTATATTTACTCAGTTGTTTTATACATGTCAACCATATCTTGTCTGTTCTGAGCATTTTTAATCTACTACAGGTACTACTTCCATGGTTTGAAGTAATAGTTTGATTTTATATACCTGCTTATAATTTTAGATCTATTCTTTCCACTTGGCACTCACAAAACTTCCATTTAATTGAAGCCTTACGACAGGGATGGCGAACCAATGACAAGTGGCACATTATTTTGAGCATGCCACCATTTAAAAAAAACATTGTCCTCTAATATGCAACGACAGAAGTTACACTAATGTTACGTTAACATGAATTACTCATATAACTGTATTTATTGTTATTCAATAAAGAGTTTTGAGGTTTTAGTATTTAGTTTTATTATTTGCCCAATAATCACTAAGATAAAAGTTTTTGATTACTCGGGTATGACATTATTAAATATTTTTTTAGAAATACTAGCAAGCTGATCCATAAAGATTCGCCACCCCTGCCTTAGGAGGCAATACTATAGGACCAGTTCCTCACATGCAACTATGACATGAATAGCAGACTACTTTCTTTATACTCTTTTTGCATATATAAGATCTAGCCATACCTATATTCCATTAAACTTAACATAAAAGCATATTTTGAGAATATTTTCAGTAGAAGTTTCCATTATTTTTTTAACCATCTATGCATTTCAGCTTTCTTTTGAACAATATTTATATATATATATATATATATATATATATATATATATATATATATATATATATATATATATATATATATATATATATATATATATATATATATATATATATATATAAAGTTTTATATTAGCCACATTATTAAGTATTCTAGTTGATACACTATATTGCCAATGATGTCCGGTGCCTTATGGTTTTAAACATTTCATTGATTATCTAGAAAAATACACAAGGATTTTTTTCTTCTTTTCCGTCCGCTTTGGAACAACGTATTTCGAGTTTATTCTATCGTAGATCATTTTCAGAATATTGAAGTAGTGCTTTTTGAACTTTATAAATAGTTGCTTTATACATTTAACAAACAAATTATGCACTTTATATTATTTTGATTGCATTTACGCTTGCGCAAGTGAAGCATTATTTAATAGCCTGCTCACATTTCACAGAATATTTATTATTTTTTAATTTCGATTGCATTGTATTGTGTACAATGTCGTTTGACATGTGTCCAAAAAAAAAAAAGAATTATTTTATATTGAGAACTCTGCAAATTATAAGCAAAACACGTGCTATCCTCATTACAATGAACACAGATTATTACAAGAAACATTCTAATCATATCTAAAATTTCAACGGTTTTCATAACTTTTTACAGCGTTATCCAAAACTTATTCGTTTTTCTTCAATTTATTGATGGTCCCCTACGGGGTTTCGTTTAAAATTTCTTAGCTGAAATATATGACCTCTACTATCCTGTTTACACGTCTGAGGTTTCGGAATGATTCCACCAGGATTTTTCTAGATATTCAATGTCTAAAATCGGAAGTGATGGGTTATCATTGGTAATACAGTACAGCATAAATTGGAATGTACCTTATATATTCTATTTCTTATAATCAAAATTACTGGCCCATATTTATTTAAAATTAATATACGTTAACAATTTACTTAATATTAAGTTTTTTAAAAAAATTATTTGGATTTAATCTGTTGATTACACAACATAACTAAATATCTAAGTAATATCTTATATTTAATTTATTTGGAAGTTGTTACAGCAGTAAAATACTAATTTAAAATGATGACACTAATTTATGTAATTTTGAAGTAAAATATTTAAATTACATTCGAGATGTGGGAAAACATAAGGCATGTGGTAGAATAGAATATGATTTTCCCTAAAAACACATTTTATTTTATAATTAAAAACTTATAATTGGATGTAATTTTTAGCATTAATAATAATTTATAATATTATTAATAAAAATTTTCAGATAATAGATCAGTATTGAGTTTGATTAATAACATGGATATTACTAATGAAACATTATTAGATAATTAATTAATATAATTTTATCTAAAAATAACATATATTTTCAAACTTTTTATTTAGAAGCGCACGTAATAGTTATTTAAAATTCTTGAATATTTTATAACTGTAAACAATTTTAATAAGTAAAATACAAAAGATGAAATACACTTTTAAAAATATTCTTTATTTACCATTAATAAAATTTTCATTCTAAAATAAACAAGTGACAATTATTGATGATGAATAGTACAAATGAGTTTTAATGAACAATTTGTGGCTTTAAAAGTGCTATACCTCTTTAATTTTGTTTAAGTATACCTAAATTATATGAGCTGAATATTCTAACATAAATCACTTTGATAAGTATGTTTATGAGATAAGGTTAATTTTCAAGCATGCGAACCTGAAAGAAATTATTTAAATACACACTCTCACAACCGAACTTTTAACAGACGTTTTAAATAATTAAGTTGTTCTCTTAGCACAATCTTAAATATAAATTAAACATCATAAATATTTCGCTGCAGTCATTGCGTGATTTTAAGTTTGGATAGCTTGTTAAAATATGTGCGTCAATCTACACTCGTTTGAAAATGATTAAGTGTGAAACTTTTGTCATATTTTACGCTAATGCACCTAAATGTGGATCACGCATATCTGATTGCTCTATGTATATACATGAGAAAAGATCGTTTATGTTTTGTATATTTCGTCATTAATATTGACGCAAAAACTTAAAGAGTACATCAATTTATCTTTGCTTCGGGTGATTATGAAGTTGTTTCACATTAAAGCTAGAATGTGCTTTGGTTTATTTAACACATTTTTTTGTGTGTGTGTTTCTATAGTTTAGTAATTCATGTTAAGAGAGATAAAGACTTAATTTTCATTTAATATTGTTCTGTTGTTGTCTTTACTTTTGTTTTTGTTCTGCAACTTGTACATATAATTCTTGTACATCGATTTCTGTATCAGCGTTAGGATAATGTACAAAACGCTGCTGCATTAGAAATAAAATTTTTTGTTGAATATATGGGTTTCTTTAATATGAAGATGAAGCATTCAATACACAAATTAACAGTGGTATTTCGTTTAAATTCTTATATTTTATTTTAGTTTTACGTTTTAGCGTTTTCCATTAATATAGTCTCTAAATTGAAAGAAGTACATTCATTTATATTTTGCATCCAGTCTTAATTCTGAAGTTTTTTACACTGCAGATAGTTTGTTTTCCTCTTTAATTATTACGCAATTGTTCTTAATCTAGTTTTTTTCCAGGGTTATCCAGGAATATTTTAATAGAGAAAATTTCGTTGAAAATGTGGGTTTATTTAATATGAAGATGAAGCATTAAATACACAAATAAACAATGGTATTTTCGTTTAAAATCTTATATTTTATTTTAGGTTTGCGTTTTAACATTTTCCACTAATATAGTCGCTAAAACAAACGAAGTACATTAATATATCTTTTGCATTCAGTCGTAATTCTGTTATGACCTAGTTTTTTACACTAGAGATAGTTTGTTTTCTGCAAATGTCCTTAATCTAATTTTTTTCAGGGTTGTTAATAGAAAGAAGCTTAAATTTCGTTAAACTAAAATTAAAATTTAGGTTTCTTTAGTTTGAAAGTCAAACTAAAAGTATTCATTATAAAAACATCGTAAGCCCTACACAAGAAAGAAATAAAAACATTTATGTCCAGTAAATAGCTAATTGTTTTGCATACAAATAATCAGATAATATCAACTGACTTAAATAACTCACTTTTAGAGACCTCATATTTAAAATTTCTGATAATGAAACGTTCTTAAAAAGTCTTAAAAATTCAACCTACAAAATATCTTAATCTTTTTACTAGACTTTAAATCCAATGATAAATAATTAATCTGTGTTTCATAAAAGGTAGCATAAAAGTAGTGAAATTACTAAATTTTATTTAAACTATATTGTATGGACAGTGTAAACACACCAATTCTATCTGGATGGTGGACAAGGAATACTCATTAATTCCTCCAGCGACTTCGGTGCTTATAATGGTTTCTTTTGGTTTGGAGTGCTACAGTCTACTTTTTGCAAAATGAGGTCTGATGAGAACGGGACCTACAGCTTAAAGCCGATCCCGAAAGGCTACGAACATCCTTCCCACTGTGCGATTCGATCTATCGAAATCCGGTACCGAAGACCAGCACCCTAACCAATCGGCCATATATATATATATATATATATATATATATATATATATATATATATATATATATATATATATATATATATATATAGTGTCCCTATGATATAATGGGTCTTAATGATATTATTGTATTTGTACATTGCCATTAAGATTATAGTATCACTTGATGCAAGATGAAACTAATTAAAACTATTTTTGTATCTATAATGCGTTATTTAACACTTAAAATATACTAAAATATTTTTACTTTCATTAAATGTCTTTTTTTAACTTCTGTATTGTAAAGCGAAATGTTTATTCTAAACCTATCATTTGCAATATGCAATTACATTTAATTATAAATAGATTTTTGTGAAGCATTAACATTAATTTGTACATTATGCACTGTAGAACTAACTTATAATAAAAGCGTAATAAAAGTGAAATATTTTATTAGTAACGCATGTGGAGTTTTCGGAAGCTTTTATGTAAATATATTAATGTTTAATAGGAAGCTATTTTATTTATGTTTAAAAATAAAAACAATAGTGTTCGCTATGAAATGTTCTGCTGTTAATAAATTTTTTTTATTTATTATTAAAGTTTAAGGTTATTTATCATTTAAGACGTACTAAAATATTTTTACTCTCATTAAATTTGTTTTTTTTAACTTTCATAGTGTGATGCGAAATGTTTCTTGTGAAGTTATAATTTGCAATATACATTACACTTAACTATAAAGAGATTTTTGGGAAGCATTAACATTAATGTGTACACTATGCACTGTAGGACAAACTTGTAATAAAAGCGTAATAGAAGTATACACTTTTACCGATAATGCATATAGAGTATTCGAAAGCTTTTATGTAAATATATAATTGTTTAATAGGAAGCAATATATTTACTTTAAAATAAAAACAATAGCGCCCGATATGAAATGTTCTGTTGTTAATAAATATTTAAAAAAAATCATCGTCAACACATTTTTAAGCTATTTAGAAAGCTAAAGTGCATGACCTTCTACTGGTTTCACTCACCCTAAATTAAACTTCACAAGGAAGTCACCGACAGTCAGCTTTCTGATCGATAATCATTAAAATGTCACATTTTATTCATTTTGCAATACTTTACATTTTGTCTTGAATATAAATTAAAAAATTATAGTGAGTACTATTGTATATTATTGTACCCTTAATTTATTACGTCATTTGATATTCAGAAGAAGATATTTATAACTTTTAATAACAAAGAAATATGAATTATATTATTATTTTCAATTTAAGAACAATTTTGACAAAACTACTACAAAAGCTGTATCGTTTCTAATGGGACTAAAAGAAAAATTCCCCTTTGGTTAAAAAAATCCCTTTATTCAAGAATAATTATACTTTCCACATTTAAGAAAAATATTCTAAAGTTCTAAAACGCTGACACATCAAAAAAGTATGCTTAAAATTTTATAAGAAAAAGACGGAAAAAAAACTACTTTAAACTCGCCACATTTACTAACAAAAAATATACACTGATTAAATTCAAATGACTTATGGTAAGCGGAATGTTAATATATTCCGAGACAAAATGCGAAGAAAATTAGAGACAAAATGTTTAATAAAATGGTAATGAGCGTGCAGAGGAAAAAAAATGGAGTTTCTTCTTGTTTGAAATTGAATTCGCAATTTTGCTTGTATGTGTAAAACTTAATTTATCCTTCTTTCTTGTGAAATTAACACAAAATGAAAACCAGGTAAGAGAAACACTTTACAGCTGAAAAGACCAGAGGAAAAATGTAGCGATTATCTTAAACTCCTGCAATAATTCTAAATAGCAGGTCGTGGAAAAGCAGCTTTTTAGTACTTAAGTAAATCATCACACATTAAAAAAATTCAAAGGTGATTACTGCACTTGTAACAAATCGTAAAGTAATTTTCATAATAAGAAGAAAATATGTTGGTGTTTTAATTGTCAGTTTTTTATACACCTCATAAAAGCCTTATTAGCCGTTAGATGATCAAAAATGCATAAATATCTGTTTATCGTTCAAATGACTTTACTAATCTTTGGTTATTTAAATTTTAAACAGATTATCACAATTTTTACGATTTTTACAAGAGCCGAAATTAAGGCTAAATATAAATAACGGATTATCTCTACAAAAAATATTTATTTATAGATTATACCTGTTTTATACCTGCTATTTATTTTTCGATCATAGCAAGTTTTCAGTACTTTAGTAAATCATCAAACATTAAAAAAAAATTCAAACGTGATTACTGTACTTGTAATAAATCGTAAAGTAATTTTCATAATAAAAAGAAAGCATATTGCTGTTTTAATTGGTGTTTTTAATACGATTTTTAAAGTGGCCGAAATTAAGTCTAAACATACATAAATAATGGGTAATCTCTACAAAAAATGTAACCATTTATAGATTATTTCTTGTGTTTTAATTTAAGGAAGTAAAAATAAAATATTACATAGAAGTTAATTTTAGGCTGCTATGCAAATAGAAGAAACATCAGCTAAAGGAAGATGCATCGAAGTTGTTTAGTTTTTTAATTTTTTTGTCTCCAATAAGATGTTTCGCTATATAGTACAACTGTACAAGCGTAAATCGATTTCTTATATTGTTGAAATGATTATTGATCAAAGATTATTAAAGTAATTTCCACTTTAAAAAGTTTTTTAAATTTTTTTCTCCAATAAGATGTTTGGCTATCTGGTACAACTGTACAATCCTTAATCGCTCTCTTATACTGTTGAAATGATTATTGATCAAATATTGTAATAGTAATTTCCACTTAAAAAGTTTTGTTTTAAATTTTTTTGTCTCCAATAAGATGTTTGGCTATCTGGTACAACTGTACAAGCGTCAATCGCTCTCTGATACTGTTAAAATGATTATTGATAAAGATTGTAATAGTAATTTCCATTTCTCCAGAAATAACAATTTTAACTCCTGAAGGATCCTTGTAGGGATTTTTCTACATGCAGTGGTTCTTTCTATAACTTCCTACAAGATCTCTAAATTATCGGAGACCTTATTGGCTACATCATCTGGTGAAAACATTTTTCTCTGAGATATTTCTTGAGACGTAGAACTCTGTAGAATATCTCGTTTCGTCTTTTTAAGCGTCCATAAAAAATGGTTTCTTACAATTCCTGAGGAAGTCAAACGCGGGGTTCAAGATTTCCATCTCTATACACGTGTGATGTCATTGTACCAATATGTTGAATTTTGTTAGGTGACTTAAAATAACATGGCGTTAGTCTTTTATGTAAAGGAATGTGTTTACAACTCCAAGATAGAGGGTGTTTTATGTGGAACTTCATTCTGTCACCACACCACTGGATTCCTGGCTTTAACACTCATTTCGGATAGCCGGCTATACAGAGAGTGTTTGGACATTTTGTTTCCAAAAGCAGATGCTATGCTATGACAGAGATAGTAAACAAGCATACTTCTATAGCATAATGCATTTAAAACCAAATAGTGACCCACAAATTTGTTCGGGTTACACTCTGAATTCCCCTTAAAGATAGTGACCTTTGGCTCTTTGAATTATTTTCATAATCTGAAGACAACCATGCATGCCACTTATAACTGAGCTACAATTGTTTGATTACCTTCTGAATACATCTTTTATACGTTCGTGTTTATTAATACTTCTATGTGCTATTGTTACATTAAAACATATTTCTACACAACTGTTTATATGTTTCAAAAGAATTCTATTCAACTTCACTAGTTGTGCATTTCTTTTAAAAACAAATAAATATACACTGAAAGCATAAATTACAATAGTTTCTCAAATTACACCAAATCTCCTTAATTTCTAAAGAATATTTCGATATATTGCAAAAAATTTATTTATGAAATATCATGTTTGTAAATTTACTTTTACACATCAGTAGATAGTTTATATTCCATAAATAGTTTTCTTATAGAAAATGATTTTCTTACATTTCGATAAGATAGGATGATGTAAATCATTTGTAGTCCTAGATTTTATGGAATTTATAATATGCAAATAATAGTATTCGAATGTATACTCTCAAAACCATAAGAGAGTATACGAAAATATTTTCTATGTTGTAGAAAGATTTTTAGAAGTAAGATATTACCATCATTTATACAAAGTCTAAAAACTATTAAGAAATTATTTGAAGTTAAAATATAACAACGTCATCTTTTGGTAATGGTTGGCATATTTTTATGTTATGCATCAGCCTGATAAACGATACAGTAAAAAATTCAAAAATTAATAGCTAATATTACTTAAATATATTTATAGTTATTGTACAAATATTTTTGTAATTCTATTTTGGGGCATCAGTGTATAATGTATTTTCAATAAATATTTTTCATATAGATTTAGATTTATCTATTTTAGACTTTGAGAGAGAAATGCAAAATATTTCTCTTAATGGATTATAATTTTAATTTATATAATTTGTATTATTCAATGTAGAGTCTTCGTATATGTACACGCAAAACTGCAGAAGAGTACATAAAAATATTTTTATGTGGTAAGAAGATATTAAATAGGATATTATTGGTATTCACGGAAATCTCACTATATTCAAAATGATTTTGAGACTATTTAGGAGTACATAGAATTTAATTATCACTAAATAATTTTTTCACAGCTGTTTAACACAATAAATCAATCATCAGTAAGCAGCTGTTACAGTTAAAAATCCATAAATTATTATTTCATATTTCTTTTAACAACCAAATAATTGTAATTTGTATTTTACTTTTATTGGTCTAAGGCATGGTTGTCATTTGTGTTGTCTCTTCATAGAAAAAGAATTGTTGTGCTCATAATAAAATGCTCTAAACGTCAAATACCAATATACCTTAAACGTCATAAAGGGAAGTGTGTTCAGGCATTTGGATATATGGGCTTTATTGAACGCGGATTATATGGTTTACCGTCGATATGTCGTTTTTTGAGAAATGAGCATAATTTGTAGAAAGGAACAAAAAAATATATCTTTTTACAAATATTAACTCTCTCGATCATACAGCATGATACCTCATTTCGAATTTAAGTTATAAAAATATTTAAAAGTAGTTATCAACCAACACTCACGTTTTATGAAAGAAACTGCGGTATATGATTTCAAATTTGAAACCTAATTAGATTTGCTTTTCAATTCTATGTTTCTTGATACAAAATATTTTTGAATGCATTTATGCATTTCAGGGAAACACAGGTACATGATCAAGTTTCTCTGTGGAAATGAACTTATGGACTAATATAAAGGAAAATTATCATCTTTAAATTTACTTCCATATTTTTGATCAAATTAAACATTCTTGAAGTTGGACACTAAATTTATAGAATTGGAAGTATAAGAAATGTTTCTATTTATAATATGTTGAAATATAAGTGTTTATTTGTCTGGGAATTTGAATCCACTGCCAATAATATATAGAGATATGCACAATATAAAAAAGCAATAATTTGACTAATATTAATGTATAATAAATCGAAGCTAAGCACTACTGGTTGTACATATTTGTTTAAAAATGATAATTAAATATAATATTAAGACCTTTATCAAATATCATTCTAGAACTTAATATATTTTCTGATTTTTCAAAGAAAACATCGTTTAAGAAGACGTAAATATAATATTTCGTACCTTATTTTGTTAAAAAAAAACAAATGCAGAACATTTATAATAAACTCATAATAAAACACATGAAGCCAAAAAAAAAAATAAATATAAATATTTCATATCATTTTACTTAAAATTAAATTTGTTTAAGAAATATTATGCAGAAAAATATCTTAATTAATAATTCCATTTCAAGTTCTTACAAAATTATAGAATAGTATTTGACTCTTTAGAAAAATTTTAATCTTAAATAACGTAATTCTAAACGAGAACTTTAATTAATGGATAGCATTTGAAACCGAGAAACTAAGTACGTTTTATTCACTTGAAGAATTTAGAAAATGAATTTAGTACAATGCAGTTATACTTAATAATATTCTCGCCTCAAGTAATAAACTTAATTACCTTTTCTTTCACACTTTTCTTAAGTTCAACAAGAAAGATTACTGTCAGTTATAGAAATATTCACAATGAGAAATTAGGAAATTTACTTTTGGAGAAAATATGTTTCATGCTGAATTTCTTTGAGGCTGTTGTTCTAAATTATACTTTGTTTGAATATACCAAATGTATTACGTAACGAATCTTCAGTAATTAACCTGGAAATGATCGTCAACTTGCTTTGCAATGCAACAATTTACACTGCTAAAATTCTAAAGACAGCTTTGTGGTAAATTAGATGATACTAAGAGAGAACATTATTGGTTTTTAAAACATAATACATAATTGTGATATGGTATATGAGAATTTTACATTGGTACTATGTATATCCTACTTACAAGCTATTATTTTGAAAGAGAGTCCGTTTTTGAAGTAGTAAATTATTTCGTATTCTTTAATTAAATATTAGTTTTCCCTTTTTCGGAATAATATTTTTTGTATCACTACATCATAATAAAATTTTCATTTTATAATTGCAAGTAATTAAGCCCTGCCTTTATTACAGTAAGAGGTTTCATGAGATTTTCACAAGATAGTAAATTCGCATGTCTGGAAATAACGATATGACAGATTTTGAGAATTAGCATAGTTTGTACAAACAAAACAAACAAAATATATATTTGTACAAATAATAACTCTCTCGATCATAGAGCATGATATCTCTCCTCGAATTTAAGTTATAAAAATATTTAAAAGTAGTTATCAAAAAAATTTACGTGTATAAAAAAAGCCGCCTTGTATGGTTTCAAATTTGAAACCTAAATATTTTTGCTTTTCAATTCTGTGTATGTTGATACAAAATATTTTAATGCAATTAAACATTCCAGGAAACACAGATACAGAATTTTGTTTCTCGGTGGAAATACCATTATGGTCTAATGGAACAGAAAAAATATTGTCTTTCAGTTTACTTCCTAACTTTTTATCAAATTCCTTATTCTTGACATAAGAATCTAAATTTATAGAATTCGATGTATAAGAAATGTTTCTCTTTATATTGATTATAAATATAAGTGTTTCTTCGTCCAGGAATTTGAATTTACTGCCAATAATATACAGAAAAAAGGACCAGATAGAAAAGCAATGCTTTGACTAATATTAATAAATAGACAATCGAAACTAAGCACTAGGGGCTGTACCTGTTTCTTTAAAAATAATTATTAAGTATAATATTATTACCTTTATCAAATATCATTGTAGAACTTAATATATATCCTAATTTTTTAAGAAAACATCGTTTAAGATGACGTAAATATAATAATAATATTTTGTACCATATTTTATAAAAAAAAAACAGAACATATATATTAACCTCATAATAAAATACATGAAGTAAAAAATATTATAAATATACATATTTCATATCATTTTACTTAAATTTAAATTTGTTAAAGGGATTTTATGTAGAAGGAAATCATAATTAATAATTCCACTTCATGTTCTTGCAAATTACAGCACAATGTTTGACTTTGAAGAAAAATTTCAATTTTAAAGTAATTGTAAGGGACAATTTTAATTAAGGGATACCATTTGAAACCAAGAAACTAAGTACGTTTTATTCACTTGAAGAATTTAGAAAATGAATTGAGTACAATGCAGTTATACTTAATAATATTTGCGCCTCAAGTAATACACTTAATTACCTTGTCTTTCACATTTTTCTTAAGTTCAACAAGAAAGATTACTGTCAGTTATAGAAATATTCACAATGGGAAATTAGGAACTTTATTTTTTGCAAAAATATGTTTCATGTTGAATATCTGTGAGGCTGTTGTTCTGAATCATATTTTGTTTGAATATACAGAATGCATTATATAAGGAATCTTCAGTAATTAACCTGGAAATAATCCTCAATTTGCTTTGCAATACAACAATTTAAACTGCTAAAATTCTGAAGAAAGTTTTGTGGTAAATTAGCGGATAGTAAGGGAGAACATTATTGGTTTTTAAAACATACTGCACAATTGTGATATGGTACATGAGAATTTTTGAATGGTAATATGTATATCCTACGTACAAGCTATTATTTTGAAAGAGATTCCGTTTTTGAAGTAGTAATGTATTTCGTATTCTTTACTTAAGTATTAGTTTTCCCTTTTTCGGAAGAATATTTTTTGTAATTCTACATTAGAATAAAAATTTCATTTCAGAATGGCAAGTAATTAAGCTCTACATTTATTACAGTAAGCGGTTTCATAAGATTTCTACAAGATAGTTCATTCGCATTTCTGGAAATAACGATATGACAGATTTTGAGAATTAGCATAATTTGAAAAAAACAAACAAAATATATATTTGTACAAATATTAACTCTCTCGATCATAGAGCATGATAGCTCTCTTCGAATTTAAATTATAAAAATATTTAAATGTAGTTATCAACAAAAATTTACGTTTTTAAAATAAACCGCCGTGAATGGTTTCAAATTTGAAACCTATTTTTTTTGCTTTTGAATTCTAAGCTTCTGGATACAAATTATTTTTAATGCACTTATACATTTCAGGAAAGACAGGTACATGATTCTGTGTCATGGTGGAAATAATGTTATGGACTAATGAAACAGAAAAATATTGTCTTTAAATTTACTTCCAAATTTTTTTATCAAATTCCACATTCTTGATGTTGGACTGTAAACTAAAAGAATTCGAAGTATACGAAATGTTTCTCTTTTTAATATGTTAAGTATAAATATAAGTGTTTATTCACCCGAGAAAATGAATTCACTGCCAATAATATACAGGGATAGGCACAAGATAAAAAAAAGCATTGCTTTCACTAATATTAATGTATAGAAAATCGAAGTTAAGCACTAGTAGCTATACCTATTACTTTAAAAAATATTATTAAGTATAACATTAATACCTTTATCAAATACCATTCTAGAACTTTCCTAATTTTTAAAGAAAACATCGTTCAAGAAGACGCAAGTGTAATGATAACATTTGTACCGTATTTATCCCTCCTAAAAAAAGAATATTTATAATAAAGTCATAATAAAACACATGAAGTTAAAACAATATTTTAAAAATTAATATTTCATATCGTTGTACTTAAAGTTAAATTTATTTAAGGAGTTTTATTTACAGGACTATCTTAATTAAAAATTCCATTTCAAGTTCTTGAAAAATTATTGCACAATATTTGACTCTTCAGAAAAATTTTCAATTTTAAGTAACGTAATCGGAAACGACAATTTTAATTAAGGGATATCATTTGAAACCTACAAACTAAGTACGTTTTATGCAGATGAAGAATTTAGAAAATGAATTAGTAGAATGCAGTTATACTTAATAATATTCGCGCCTCAAGTAATACACTTAATTACCTTTTCTTTCACATTTTTCTTAAGTTCAACAAGAAAGATTACTGTCAGTTATAGAAATATTCACAATGGGGAATTAGGGACTTTAATTTTTGCAAAAATATGTTTCATATTGAATTTCTGTGAGGCTGTTGTTCAGAATCATATTTTGTTTGAATATACAGAATGCATTATCTAAGGAATCTTCAGTAATTAACCTGGAAATAATCCTCAAATTGTTTTGCAATACAATTTAAACTGCTAATGGTCTAAAGAAAGCTTTGTGGTAAATTAGCGGATAGTAAGGGAGAACGTTATTGGTTTTTAAAACATACTGCACAATTGTGATATGGTACATGAGAATTTTTGAATGGTAATATGTATATCCTACGTACAAGCTATTATTTTGAAAGAGATTCCGTTTTTGAAGTAGTAAAGTATTTCGTATTCTTTACTTAAGTATTAGTTTTCCCTTTTTCGGAAGAATATTTTTTGTATCTCTACATTAGAATAAAAATTTCATGCCAGAATGGCAAGTAATTAAGCCCTGCATTTATTAATGTAAGAGGTTTCATCAGATTTCTACAAGATAGTACATTTGCATTTCTGGAAATAACGATATGACAGATTTTGAGAATTAGCATAATGTGTAGAAAAAAACAAACAAAATATATATTTGTACAAATATTAATTCTCTTGATCATAGAGCATGATATCTCTCTTCGAATTTAAGTTATAAAAATATTTAAAAGTAGATATAAAAAAATTAATTTTTATAATATAAGATTCCAAGAATGATTTCAAATTTCAAACATAAATATCCTTGCTTTTAAATTCTTTGTTTCTTGATACAAAATATATTTAATGCAATTAAACATTCCAGTAAACACAGGTATAGAATTCTGTTTCTCGGTAGAAATACCATTATGGATAATGGAACAGAAAAAAATATTGTCTTTTAATTTACTTCCAAATTTTTATCAAATATCTCATTCTTGACATTGGACTCTAAATTTATAGAATTGGAAGTATAAGAAATGTTTTTCTTTATAATATGTTGCGGTATAAATATAAGTGTTTATTTAACGAGAAATTGAATTTACCGTCAATAATATACAAGGTTATGAACAAGATAAAAAAAAATGCTTCGACTAATAATAATGTATAAAAAATATCGAAGGTAACCACTAGTGGTTGTAAATATATTTTTAAAAGTAATGATTAAGTATACTATTAATACCTTTATCAAATACTATTCTAGAAATTAATATATTTTCTAAATTTTTAAGAAAACATCTTTTAAGAAGATGTGAATATAATAGTAACATTTTGTACCTTATTTTATAAAAGAAAAAAACATATATAATAAACTCATAATAAAACACATGAAGTAAACACATTTCAGTGGTGTTATGTATATCCTACTTACAAGTTATTATTTTGAAAGAGAGTCCGTTTTTGAAGTAGTAAATTATTTCGTATTCCTTACTTAAGTATTAGTTTTCCCTCTTTCGGAAAAATGTTTTTTTATATGTCTACATTATATTAAAATTGTCATTCCATAATGGCAAGTAATTAAGCCCTGACTTTATTACAGTAAGAGTTTTCATGATATTTTCACAAGATAGTAAATTCGCATTTCTGGAAATAACGATATGCCAGATTTTGAGTATTAGTATAATTTGTAGAAAAAAACAAACAAAATATATATTTGTAAAAATATTAACTCTCTCATTTATAGAGCATGATATCTCTCTTCGAATTTAAGTTATAGAAATATTTAAAAGTAGTTATCAACAGAATTCACGTTTATAAAAAAAGCCGCCTTTTATGGTTTCAAATTATAAACCTAAATATTTTTACTTTTGAATTCTGTGTTTCTGTGATACAAATAATTTTAATGCAATTAAACATTCCAGGAAACACAGGTACATGATTCTGTTTCTCGGTGGAAATAACGTTATGGACTAATGGAACAGAAAAATATTGTCTTTCAATTTACTTCCAAACTTTTTATCAAATTCCTTATTCTTGACATTAGAATCTAAATTTATAGAATTGGAAGTATAAGAAATGTTTCTCTTTATATTGAGTATAAATATAAGTGTTTCTTCGTCCAGGAATTTGAATTCACTGCCAGTAATATACAGAAAAAAAGGACCAGATAGAAAAGCAATGCTTCGTCTAATATTAATATATAAACAATCAAAGCTAAGCACTAATGGCTGTACTTATTTCTTTAAAAATAATTATTAAGTATAATATTAATCCCTTTATCAAATACCATTCTAGAACTTAATTTATATCCCAATTTTTTAAGAAATCATCGTTTAAGAAGACGTGAATATAATAATAATATCTTGTACCTTATTTTATAAAAAAAACTGAACATATATATAAAACTCATAGTAAAACACACGAAGTAAAAAAATATTCTAAATATACCTATTTCATATCATTTTACTAAAATTTAAATTTGTTTAAGGAATTTTATATAGAAGAATACCCTAATTAATAATTCTATTTCAAGATGTTGCAAAACTGTAACACAATATTTCACTTTGAAGAAAAATATCAATTTTAAATAACGTATTTGTAAGCGACAATTTTAATTAAAGGATTGCATTTGAAATCGAGAAACTAAGTATGTTTTATTCACTTGAAGAATTTAAAAAATAAATTTAGTACAAAGCAGTTATACTTAATAATATTCGCGCCTCAAGTAATACACTTAATTGCCTTTTCTTTCCCATTTTTCTTCAGTTCAACAAGAAAGATTACTGTCAGTTATAGAAATATTCACAATGGGAAATTAGGAAATTTAATTTTTGTAAAAATATGTGTTATGTAGAATTTCTGTGAGGCTGTTGTTCAAAATCATAATTTGTTTGAAAATACAGAATGCATTATGTAAGGAATCTATAGTAATTAACCTGGAAATAATCCTTATCCTGGTTTGCAGTACAACAATTTAAAATGCTTTAGTTTTAAAGAAAGCTTTGTGGTAAATTAGCGGATAGTAATGGAGAATATTTTTGGTTTTTAAAAGATAATGCACATTTGTGATATGGTATATGAGAAATTTTCAATGACAGTATGTATATGTTAAGTACAATATATTATTTTTAAAGAGAGAATGTAGTAAAGTATTTCGTGTTCTTTACTTAGATATTAGTTTTACTTTTTTCGAAATAATATTTTTTCTATCTATATTGCAATGAATTCTCATTTCATTTTGGTAAGTAATTACACCCAGGATTTATTACAGTAATAAGCTTCACTTGATTTCTACATTAACATGTCTGGAAATAATGTATGCAACATGAGTCCAGTTTTGAATATAAAAATATTAACACAGAAATTTAAACACAAAAATATTTTAAATTAGAAAACAATAAAAATTTCTTTCATCACTGTAAGACATCTACTACATCAGTCTTTTAAAGTTAACACTATTTAGACTTATTTTGAGGCTATTTACAATTTATAAACACATGCCTATAATGTGTTGTGGATCGGTAATATCCGAAAATAAATGAAATAGAATTAATATAAGGAGATATCGACAATCAATGCAGAATTACATAAAAAAGTAACTAAAAAGTTAATTAGTAATTTATAATGAAGCTGGAGGTGTAGATTTATGCAGCATAAAGCTGACTTTTAAACACTTGCATTGTAAAGATAGTTAAAATATCGGTAAAATAGACAGATAAACTGATCGGTAATATCCGTAAGTAAATGAAATGGTAATGATATAAGTAATATAAGGAAATATAGGCAAGCTATGTAGAATTACATAAAAAAGTATCTAAAAAGTTAATTAGTAATTTATATTTAATCTGTAGGTGTAGATTTAGTAGTATAAAGATTTTTCAACACGTTACATTCTTTAGACAATTAAAATATCGGTAGAATAGATAGTTAAAATGATCGGTAATATCCGCAAATAAATGAAATGATAATAATATAAGGTTATATAAGGAAATATAGACAAGTTATTTAGAATTGCATAAAAAAGTATCTGTAAAGTTAATTAGCAATTTATATTGAAGCTGCAGGTGTGGAGTTAGCAGTATAAAGATTTTTTTTAACACATTACATTCTTTAGACAGTTAAAATCTTTCTACTTTTAAACATGTTTTACATGTTAATTCAGATTTGTATCAGATTTTTTCCCAATAAAAATTTATAGTTCTTTTCTTACGATACTTTTCTCTAAACAATATTTAAAAAAAAAAACATTCTCCAATTAGGTATAATAAGTTTTGTACGTACTAACACTTTATGGTAATGTCAATTGCGATGAAGTTTACATCAAACCGAATTAAGCCCAAATGTTTCTCAGTGTCAACATTTAGTATTGAGAAACTGAAATCAGTTCTGTTTTTATTCATAAGCATTCTGTTTTCATAAAACAAGAAAAGTAATATTTAAGAATCTCAAATTTTCCAGCAGCGATAGTAAGGGTGGATCGAGGATAAGGCTATTAATGCATGCGGTGTAGCTCTTTGTATAAATTCGTATTTAGAATTATACCGTATGGAAGAAACTGTTACGAGATAAAGATAATTACAGATAAAAGATGTATTTTAGACTTTTGTACAGTGTTCTAATATTTTTGGTTAAATTTATTTAAAATTTTATCTTAAAAATTAAGTTTAATTTAACACGAATTTTATCTAGTTTATTCAAGAATTTCACATTTAATATTGATTTGTAGTAAATGAAAACTTTTTTGTACAGTAATCTTTTATTTAAAAGTGCTTAATGATCTTTTACGTAAAATCTCTTGGTTAAGATATGTATAAATATATGTACAACGAACATCCAGTACACAGGAATATGTTCTGATCATCTGGACCTAAAACAGAATAGTAGATCATTATGTATTAACTATATACGTTTTAAGTAAAAATGCTTATAATTCAGAGGGTAACTAAAATCATATGATATGAATTATAAGTTATTCCTTACTTATGTGTCCCTCTATATATTTAACCATAACTATCCGTTTGACCTAAACAATATTATATAACTTATTTTTAATTTAATATCCATCATTCACTTTTATGCAATATATAGAAATACAGCAATTAATAATAAACTCACTGTATGTCTGTAAGTAAGTATTTCCTAATAAATATAAACTAAAAAATAGAACATCTAAATAAAATATTTCGTAATTTTCAATCGATTTTACATGCAGTAAAATTCATCTAATTATCAAAATAATTAAATTTAAAAGAAAGCAGTTATAACGAGTTTGGTGCATATTTCATAAAAATAATTATATTTTAAAGTATACGATGTTTATCATTAATATAAGATTAAATTGAAAAGAATATAAGAATGAAGATAATTTTATCATAAAATATTTCGTAATTTTCAATCGATTTTACATGCAGTAAAATTCATCTAATTATACTAACAATAACAGCTTAAATGAGAAACAAAATGGCTGATGAAGCAGTTATAACTTTATGCGCTTCAGCAAATTTCTTAGAACAAGAAGAATTATTTCAATTCCGATTTTTTTTTCATCCAAAATTACAGTTTGTCATAGGGAGAAAAAAAAACATTTGTAATGATTTGTTTTGGTTAAAGAGAAAGTCAGAACTTAAAAATGAAATGAGAAAATACCTCTCTTTTTCCATGCTTTAAATGGTCATTATGGCAATATCTTAATTGCCACCGAAAAACTTAAACTAAAGTTTAGAGATTAAAAACGAAAAGATGCAGTCATTATTGATTGCAGTTTTTTTTAATAAGTGTGCTATTGATGTTGCCATTTTAAAAACTGAAATCATGTTTGTTTTAAAAGAGTGAGGAGAATTGAAAATAAGAATTAAATCTGATGATAGTTATTTCTTTTCCATTTTTTTTTTTAAATAGCGTACAAGTTTCAGAATACAACTAGAGAAAAAAAAACCCCATTGGTACTGTCGTTTTTTACAAGTCAGATTAAAAATGAAACTGAGAATAGCTCTCTTTTTTTACTTATAAAAACTAAACATCTGGTACTTTGCAAGTTATATTACTGAAAACTTTTAGCATTACTTTTTAAATTTAAACTAAACTTTAGAGATTAAAAACGACAAGATGCAATCCTTATTGATTGCAGTTTTTTTAATAAGTGTGCTATTGATGTTGCCATTTTAAAAACTGAAATCATGTTTGACTTACTTATTACAACTAGAAGAATAAAAAAAAAAAACCCATCTGGTATGTTGTTTTTCCAACTCATGTGCTAACTACACTGTTTTAGAATAGCTTCCTACATCAGTTTCAGAATTACTTATTACAACTAGAACTATAAAAAAAAACCCATCTGGTACTGTCGTTTTTACAAGTCATGTGTTAACTACACTGTTTTAGAATAGCTTCCTACATCAGTTTCAGAATTACTTATTACAACTAGAACTATAAAACAAACATCTGGTACTGTTGTTTTTCCAAGTCATGTGTTAACTACACTGTTTTAGAATAGCATCCTACATTAGTTTCAGAATTACTTGTTACAACTAGAACTATAAAACAAACATCTGGTATGTTGTTTTTCCAAGTCATATGTTAACTACACTGTTTTAGAATAGCTTCTTACATCAGTTTTAGACTTACTTATTACAACTAGAACTATAAAAAAACCCCATCTGGTACTGTCGTTTTTCCAAGTCGTGTTAATTACACTGTTTTAGAATAGCTTCCTACATCAGTTTCAGAATTACTTATTACAACTAGAACCATAAAAAAATCCCATCTGGTACTGTTGTTTTTCCAAGTCATGTGTTAACTACACTGTTTTAGAATAGCTTCCTACATCAGTTTCAGACTTACTTATTACAACTAGAACTATAAAAAAATCTGGTACTGTGATTTTTAAAAGTGATGTGTTAACTACACTGTTTTATAATAACTTCCTACATCAGTTTCAGAATTACTTATTACAACTAGAACTATAAAAAAACCCATCTGGTACTGTTTTTTTCCAAGTCATGTGTTAAATACACTATTTTAGAATAGCTTCCTACATCAGTTTCAGAATTACTTATTACAAGTCAAACTATAAAAAACATCTGGTACTGTTGTTTTTCGAAGTCATGTATTTACTACACTGTTTTAGAACCTTGAAAATTTAAAATTAACGAGTTTCCTGATGTCAACCTATTCCATTAGGAGCAATAACTGTCATTTAAAAAATTTAAAGTTTTTACCTATTTAATGCGCTTTTATTATTTGTAATTTGTTTTTTATGTACTAGACAATATTTTTATTTTCTGGCTATAAGATAAAAGACTATATTTAATTAAAAAAAAACTAGTATTTGATTTCAATTATTAAGTTTATATTTTGGATTAATTTGGACCACATTAGCCTGTTAATTTGATAGAAGACAGTAATAAAGACAAACTCTTAATTTTATTTAAAAATAGGCAAAAATATATATATATTATATATTATAAATATATAATATAAATATGTATATATGTATATGTTATATATATATATATATATATATATATATATATATATATATATATATATATATATATATATGTATATATTATATATATATATATATATATATATATTATATATATATATATATATATATATATATATATATATATATATATATATATATATATATATATATATATATATATATATATATATATATATATATGTGTATATATATATATATATATATATATATATATATATATATATATATATATATATATATATATACACACTCATGTCCATAAATTAAGGATAATTCAGAATCACACAGAAATTGAGCTCTAAAATAAAAATTTCACCTGTAGAGTTATCACACACATCTTGAAGAAGAATATGCAAATTGCAGGAAACCACCAGATGACGCGGATAGTACGTCACAATGACGAGAGTGTATGAAAGGGGTATATAAGGAATGGTAGCAAAGAAGTAAAATTGTTCACAAGCGCTTTAAAAGCCTTTCAGTGCGATAACCGCTTAGTTATGGCACAAAGGAAGCATTTGGATGATTTGTTATGTGATAGAATTATCGGACGACTGGAATGTGGACGTACCCATCTGGAAGTATCCGAGGAACTTGGAATCGCCCAGAGTGTCATCTCCAGGCTTTGGCTACGATTCAAACATGATGGTAATGTGAGTAGATGTTACAGGACAGGTCGCCCCCGAGTTATTAAGCCGAATGATGACCGGTATTTACGAGTTACTGTCAAAAGAAATAGACGGAGCACAGCACCAGACCTGTCTCGTCAGCTCTCTTCAGCTGCCGGTAGGACAGTTTCAAGGCAGACCGTGTACAGAAGCTTAGGGAACATTGGTCTATATGCTCGTAGGACTGTCAGATGTGTTCCCCTTACCGCAACTCACTTTCTCCTGCGATTACGCTGGGCTAGACAACATGCATTGTGGACACGCAACAGTGGTCTTGTGTGATCTTTTCCGACGAGTCCAGGTTAAGTTTACATTCTGATTCTCGCCGGACATTCATATGGAGAGCGCCAGGTACCCGTTACCACCAAGAGAATACCATTGAACGACACCGTTACGGTGGTGCAGGATGGCTCGTTTGGGGAGGAATTATTCTTGGTTCCAGAACTGACCTGCATGTTCAGAGTGTAACGATGACAGGCCACAACTCCCCAATTTTCCCCAAGATCAGATTGATAATCTGATACTCAGCATGCGTAGGCGTTGTATCGCTTGTATAGCATCGTCCGGGAGACATACTCCGTATTAACTAGTATACTAACCATGCTATACTGTTTTCTGTAAATAGGTTCTTTTTTGAAATTTGCTCCAGGGAGTAAAAACTGCAATTTTTATTAATTATTTCAAACATATAGCATCTTTTTTGCACCTTACCTTTTGTGTAATAAATAGACTTTACAAATAAGTCAAATTTGTTTTGCTTTACTATATATATATATATATATATATATATATATATATATATATATATATATATATATATATATATATATATATATATATATATATATATATATATATATATATATATATATATATATATATATATAATATATATGTATATGTATATATATATGTATATGTATATGTATATGTATATGTATATATGTGTGTGTGTGTGTGTGTGTGTGTGTGTGTGTGTACAATCTGTTATACAATTATCCATCTGTTATCTTCTAACCACCTCAAAATTTCTTCGAACAATTTCTCATGATCAAAATGTAATTCTAGGAAAATCCTTTTTCGGGTCTAAGTTCTTTAGAGGTATTTACTTAAATCTTCACAGTCACAAATCACTCTAGTTGTGCTCAATTATATTTTATCTTCGTTGAATACTGGGATAAAATTAATTCCTTTAGTCTCACAGCATTGCATTCATGTTTTGTCTAAACGTTGAATAAGTGTTTTAAAGTCTCTAGAAACACGAAAATGTAGTCTGCACGCATTAACTCCGCTTAGAGAGATATATTAATTTTAAAGTCTTAGCCATTTTTCTGAAGAATTGAATTGTTGCACTCTTCTCCGCTGTGGTTTGATTATGTATAAAAAAAGTTAAAATATTTTTCAATTGTTGACAATTAAATTTTTTCAGATTTTAAAAATGAATGTGGGATATTTAATGCGATATACATTTTATAAGTTTTCTTAAAAAATTCTCTTACAGACATCAATGTAATTACTTTGTTGAAATGCAGTATGGGATTTTATGAATATGTATATTCATTCTAAAAACCTGTAGTGTAAATAAATGCCGTTGAACACCCTATTGTCAATTCCCAAATATATGTATATGCAAATGTATAGTCCCTCTTAGTAAAAATCTAGGAACGAACTAGAAAAAAAAAACTATTAAACAATAGGCCACTTGATATTTTATACTAAAATGACTAATATACATGCTATTTAAGAATAATGCTTGATAAAGAAAATATATAAGGTGTACAGTTTCGTGCAAAACATACAGTTTAAGAGTGGACATCTTGTTACCTTTAAATTCTCCCAATTTAAGGTTAAAAATCTAGACAGATCACTTGATAACTCCTTACTAAAATGATCATTATATATGCTGTACATATTTACTAGCTGTTTAAATATAAATATTCCATGTTCAGAGTAAATTCATCAGCCGATTCATACATATAGCTGAATGAGTGTATCATACCTAATGCAACACACTATATATTATACAGATTGTCAATTCACACCGTATATAGTGATATGTATTTGCAATTTATATAATACTTTGTGCGAGTAATTTTGTAACTTTGTGCATTTTCATAAGTGGGAAATTCGAATACTTGAAAAAAAACCACTTAATACTTTCATTATTAAATAACCAGTATATACGCTTTATAGTAGTACTATAAATATATAAGGTGTAAAGTTATGTGCGGAAGATACAGTTTAGGAATTTGACATCTAGTTACCAATAAATTCTTTTAGTTTAAGCATAAAAATCAAGGTAGGTCACGTGATAACTTCTTAATAAATTGATCAGTATATATGCTGTACATGTTTACTTGTTGTTTAAAGATAAATACTACATGTTCAGAGTTAAGTGGATATATACATATAGGTATATGAGTATTCCATACGTAATGCAACACATTATATATCATACAGATTGTCAATTCACACCGTATATAGTGATATGCATTTGCAATTTATATAATACTTTGTGCGAGTAATTTTGTAACTTTGTGCATTTTCATAAGTGGGAAAATTCGAGAAAACCACTTAATACTTCATATATTAAATTCCAATATAAGTTTGGTAGTATAATGTAATTTTAGTGATTTGGCGATTATTTACTTTTAGGTTATGTGACATTAACAGTTGTAAATTTTTTATTAAGTATATAAACAATTTAGGTATTTATACATCTACAATTAATTTATTCTTTTCTCTTTCATATATATATATATATATAATTTATATACATTTATATATACTGTATTATATTTATATAATGTCGGTATTAGAAATTACTTGTAGATATAAATATATAAACAATATATACATTTATCACAAATCTACATTTACATTTAATATATATATATATATATATTATTTATATAATTGTATTATATTGTGTACATATTCCGTTGTACTGAGAAATTATATGATATAAAAGTATATTAACAATATATACATTTATACACATCTAATCTACATTTACATTTATATATATATATATATATATATATATATATATATATATTTATATATATATATATATTTATATATATATATATATATAATTTATATATATATGTATTTATGTATATATATATATATATATATATATATATATATATATATGTTATATAAATATATATATATATATATATATATATATGTATATATATATATATATATGTATATATATAAATATATATATATATATATATATGTATATTTATATATATATATATGTATGTATATATATATATATATATATATATATATATATATATATGTATATATATATATATATATATATATATATATATATATATATATATATGTATATATATATATATATATATATATATATATATATTTATTTATTATATAATATTATAGGTTATGTGACACTAACTTCCGTTGCACTGAGAAGGGTACTAGGGTGAGTACGATAAAAGTATATAAACAATATATGCATTTATACACATCTAATCTAAGTATATAGCCATTTTTATATCCTTAGTAATATTCTGTTTAGTTATTTTGTACATTCGTATATAACGAAAAATTATTTTTTCCTTCTCTATAAGACTTTCGTACGTTTTATGAAAATTTTAAGAAATTAGTTTTCCTGCATTAAATAAAACGTGTTTTAAAATGGAATGTGAAAGTCAAAAATAAAATTCTACTTCGAAATCCAGAAATGTCTGGTATGAAAGATACGTTTAAAATAAAAACTGAAGATTAAGTAAAAAAAAAGCATGCTCTTAAATTAGGGGCATATTCATGAAAGACCAAAAATCTACTTGATACAAAATCTTGAAAGTATTTTAGAGTGAAAGAAATCTAATTAGAGTAATTTTTTTTCAAGAGTTTCAGACTTTATAAACACTTCATTTTACTGACACTTGTAACTTCTATCTCTCAAAAACAAAATTCTTTTTTTTTTTTTTTTTTTTTTTTACTTTAAAAGTTTTTTTTTCTGTTTTAGCTGAGAAACAGACATATAGAACCAAACTTTTTTGTCTTATTTAGATTACATGGAAGCTTTTTTTTATGTAAGTAATTAAATTAATTTTATGTAGTTAAATAGAATTTGTTTCAACACAGAGTTATTTTTATAAAATTTTACATGAATAAAGTAAGTGCTGGACATGTTGTTATCTGTATAAACATATACATAAATTTTTCATAAACCTTCATAATTACATATCTTACATTATCTTTTATGCTCACATAAATGTCATTCGGTTTCATACTTGTATAGTTTTCATTAGCCTTCATACTCAGACAGTTTTCATTAGCCTACATACTCACGTAGTTTCTATTAGCCTTCCAACTCACATATTTTCCGTTAGCCTTCATAATCACATAGCTTCCATTAGTCTCAATACTCACATAATATTCATTAGCCTTCATACTCACATAGTTTTCATTAAATTCAAGACTCATATAGTTTTCATTAGCCTCAATACTCACAAAGTTTTCATTATCTCCATACTCACATAGTTTCTATTAGTCTTCCTACTCACTTAGTTTCCGTTAGTCTTCATAATCGCATAGTTTCCATTAGTCTCAATACTCACATAGTTTTCATGAGCCTTCATTTACACATAGTTTCCTTTAGCCTTCATACTCCTAAATTTTCATTAGCCTCCATACTCACATAGGTTTCCTTAGTCTCCATACTCATATAGTTTCTATTAGCCTTTATAATCACATAGTTTCCTTTAGTCTCAATACTCACATAGTTTTCATAAGCCTTCTTTTGCAGATTGTTGGAAAAAAAGGATGATGATGATCACAGCGTTTTATGAAATTGTTGCTCCATAATAATTATCAGAAGATAAGAATATATAATCAAATGAAAACAAAGTTATTACTTCTATGATAATTTTATATTTGGAAAGAAATTACACACGCACACACACACACACATATATATATATATATATATATATATATATATATATATATATATATACACATATATATATATATATATATATATATATATATATATATATATATATATATATATATATATATATATATATATATATATATATATATATATATATATATATAAAGACTTATTGGTAATTTAACTTTCAAATAATGTAAAATCGATTAAATTAGATATATTAATTAGATAAATATTTGTTTCTTTGGAAAAGCAAATTTATCCATATCATAAATAGGCCATATAAACTATTTATCCCTTAATATATTTTGTTTTTATAGCCCATTTTCCGATTGTATCTCTGAATCCCTTTCATTATATATATCCGGTCCCTCTTAAAATTCCCTCCATATATATTTCCTGTCTACGTAAGCACTTCTTTGTTAGCTTTTAAATAGTAAGATCTTTTATCCTTCGTCCAAGAATGAAAACCTCAGCGAAAACTATCGAACAATCAAAGATTAGTATTTGCTCTTGTGAAGGAAAGAAGTGTTTGTCGATACGCTCTTTCTTTTTTTTAGTAACTTTTCTTCACAAAAGGTTACTATATTCGGAATTCTGGATTTTTCTTTTTTTTTTCTCTCTTCAGCTATACGTTACGTTAAGTGTAACCACTTAAGGGGAAACAGGATAGGTTGACTATCGTCGTAATATTTTTTGCTAGTATTCATAGGAAATATTTACGCTGTTTAAACTGAAAAGAATGAAGTTTTATTTTACGAACAACTGACTTCAAATAGCTCTGACTCAAGTGATGAGATCCTTAAGTTTGGTGTAATTATTTGGGAAAGATTACGGAGGGAGTTAGGGAGATAAAAAAAGCAAGAGGAGAAACGCGGTGGAATGATTTTGCTTTTTATTTAGTGGAGTACAAAGAGGTATTATAATGGTTAGTTGTATAATGGTAAATACTGTCTAGACACTGGAAAGAGACTGATTATAGGGAAGATTGCACTTTAAAAGTTATTTTATTTTATTTTATTTTCTACCAATCTTGTTTAAAATTTAATACATTATTATATTTATGTTTATGTTGAAAAATACAATTTCAAGACTAAAGCAGAATAATTTTAAATGTTAATAATTCATATGTTAAAAAAGTATTAATAGAACGATTTTTAAGCTTCTTTTTATATATAATAGGATCATTTTCAACCATATGATTTATTTTATAACTTTGTAGCTATTGTAAACATTAGCTGAATATATTAGAATAAATATAAATCTATATATGCATTTATAAATATAAAACATGCAATATAATTATTTAAATTTAGAAAAAAATATAATTATATTCTATTTGAAGTTCATTAATTTTAACTTTTCTTTAACACAATTCAGTGTAAATTATATACAAATTTCAAAAGTATATAAAGAAAATTCACCTGGGTAGATTTAAAAACTAAAATGAGTATTATTAAAGATTTTAAAATGAAGTTTGAAATATTAAAATTTTAAAAGTTTTTTTAAGATGTTTAAAGAAATTATTAGTAAGAATTGAATTATTTCTTATAGTATTAACCATTTACCCACCAATGTTCCAATAAAGGAACAAGATTTTTAAAAGAAAAAATTTACATGTAAAAAATTCTTATCAATATCGCTTTTACATACAATTGAAAATGACATTATAAAGTATTATTTACATTAAGTTTTATTTTGTTTAGATAATTAATTTTTTACAGTTTTTTTAATTTTACAATATGTTGCTAATTATAATATTATATAATCTCTAATATTATATAATCCTAAAATTAATATTACCAAAATCCCAGTTTAAATGGAAAAAACACAATTCTTTAAATTATATCATTAGACAATATTGCCACATAAAGAAACTTAACCAACGAGATCAGTGGCCTAATGGTGAAAGCAATCGATCCAGACCCGAAGATTGTGGGTTCGATGCTTGCCATGGCAGTTTATTCAAAGTACGTATTTTTAATTTAAAAATGTTATTTATTATTCCCTTATGCTCTTGAACATTCTAGATCTTTCTTTAATATGTAAATTAGTTATTTCTCGAATATTCTGTTCGGGTATAAAAGCTGATACCCACTAGTTGTAGGCAACTTCTCGATCTTGTAAAGTTGCGAGTTGATACTTAGCTTCAATAAATTCGTTTAAGTTAAACGGTGTGTTCATTCGAATCTTCGTGACAATATATCCTACAGAAATACAGCAAAAGTAAAATTGTATATTTTAAAGGTAAAATTTACGTTTTTATGTATCTGTTCCATTATTGGAACATTGTCATTTCAATGGTTAATTTTTCATTTATGTTCAAAGCATTGTATGATATTTCAACCATTAGTTTCTTATGCATTCCGATAAGAATCTCAAATTTTCAAAAGAAAATAAATAGATAAAGGTGCAAATGGAAGCTACAATACTACGAATGGATTATAATATTATCCCTTGGCATTGATGTTCACTTTGGTAAAGTTATACCAATATAAAGAAATTATTTTTATAAGGTGGCTGTACATGTGTGTGTGTTTCGGGGAGAGGGGCTTTCACCTGTGCCTTTGGAGACAAGTGCATTTTTGCATAAAAAAGGAGTGTAATTGCATATTTTCTGAAATAGTTATCAGTTTCTTTGAGATAGGGTTTTAAATACTGGTTTGGCGGATGACAGTGAAAAAGGTGCATGTGTGCTTTCTATGGGATTCATTTGTAAAGTTTTCATAAATTTAACAATAGAAAGATGCTTTACAATACAAGATACTCTGGCCTTTCTAGCAGTTCTTTGGGATTTTGATTTGGGAGATGTAGATATTTGTCAGTTACAACCCTATGAACCCGATGATATAAACAATGAAGATGTTGTTGAATATAATTTAGATGCTATTACTCCATTCAATGTGTCAAATGGTCGACGTAATTTAAAAAAAAGATGTATGTATTCCAGTTGAGGACAAGAAGACAGACTTCAGAAACCCAGTACAAAGGGCAAGATGAAACGAAAAACTAAAAACCATGTAGTAAAATGGAAATAAACATTGAAATACCATAATCCAACGGTATTGGAATATCCGGTGATAATATTGCATAAATTTCAAAGTATTATATTATTTATCAGTTGTTCATTATTTAAAGATAAATAAACAAATAAAATAAATTTTAAGAAGATGTAACAATTATTAGAATATAAATTAACTATTTTCATGAGCTTTTAAAAATATGCAAAAATAATCATGTAACACGCATATGTTCCAATAATAGAACATGGCTAAAAACACCATCAAAATATTTTTTCACCTAATTTCAAAACTTTATTGTATTTATATACTTTTCGTCGGCGTTCAAATGGTTAATTATATTAATCATAAAGTTAAGAAAGCTAACAAACTGTATGTGATTCTTACTTATATAATTATTTCAACATACAACGGGCTAGAACTATTGAATGTTCGGTCTTTTTAAATTAATTTTATAGTCTGACGGCATTGTGTTAATTGCTCTCAATAAAATCTAATATTTATTTCATGTAAATAATATGATATTATCACCCTCTATAATTTTAATGATATAGGATGATATTAAAGCTTTATCACATTGTTTAAGATTATTTGTTTAAAAAAGGGATAAAGTTGTTAAATATATTTTTATATAAACAGTATTTTTATTTTTACATTAAATCTACTTTCATTAATTCTTAAATTTAAAAAAAATATAATATAAAATTTAAATAACTGTAAAGATAAAGCTTGTAAAAGGATGTAAAACATGATTGCTTACAGCATAAAAAGAAGAAACTAGTAAAAGCCAAAATACAATGAAAAGTATTGTATTTTTTATAGCTTTGTACAATGCTATATTACAACGCTAAAATTTAGGTGAATAAAAATTGTTGAGGTATTAAAATTATTAATTTATTAGAAAATGCAATAAGTAAAACTGAAAGTAAAGAGTTGCTTACTTAATAGAAGAAATAAATTTATGAATTTCACAAAATGCATCGCATAGAAATATATCAATTACACACGCATATATATATATATATATATATATATATATATATATATATATATATATATATATATATATATATATATATATATATACATATACATATGTGTGTGTACATATGACGTAATTTAATATAACGTTCACATAAATTAAAAATACTGCAGAATAATATAGCCAAGTATATTGATGCAGACATATAAAATCATCTTTTATTTGGAACACCCGATACCACAGAAATTTTAGAAAGCAAAAAAACACAAACCAGAAATATGTGATATTATAGTACATCGCGTTCTTAAATGATAAGCCTCAAAATCTGAGATTTAGGCCTTTTATTAATATTTGGAAGTCAAATGGCTCCAGAAATAATGTCATTCTGGTGAAAAATCACTTTACTATAAAACTGAGTGTGTAACAATGAGTGAGAAAAATTAATTAACGAGGCTGTGAATCTAAATTTAAGGAGCCAAGAAATGATAGGTTATAACCATATAAAAAGAAAAATGGGTTTTAGAACTTTATTACTACACACACACACACACACACATATATATATATATATATATATATATATGTGTGTGTGTGTGTGTGTGTGTGTGTGTTTATATATAAAGAATATATAAATACTCGAAGATTTGGTTGCTGCTTTAACACAATTTATGAAGATAATAGTTGATAACAGATAGTAAAAATTTTCAATTTTATTATTTTAACTCAATTATACAGAATTATGATATACAGATACTTAATTATACTCAATTATGGGACAAAATATAATTTCAGTTAAAAATATACTGACTTGATATTTTAAAATATTTGTAAATCATAAAAATAATATTTCATTGCTTTTTAATATAATTAAACATTAAACTCAGAAATTATAGTTGTACACTTATTAAAACCATCAAAAGATTTAATTACAAAATATGTTAGAGAAAAATATATCTTAATTAATCAAGTGATATACTGAAATTTACATGATATGTT